>JBCEWE010000952.1:0-10000 GCA_039877035.1 Silurus lanzhouensis
GTTTACGTCCTGCACTTTTTAACGTTTTTGACAATAAATTATCCTTATAAATCTGAAAATTCATATTTTTACAACTAATTGTTTAGGATAAATGTTAACGAATTTTTTTGTGAAATTATGATTATGAATATAAAATGTAATTTTTTTATATTTTTCATAAAAAATACTTTTTTCAAAACGTTAGCACGTTTTGTGTTGCCAATTGATAAACCTTTAACGTTTTTAGTTGATGATGCTTATGAATTTGAAAGGTCAAATTTTTTACAATAACTTGTAAAAACTTGATTTGTCATATATCGTTATTCATTAACTTTTTAACAGTTTTTCATGAAATTATTAGTATAAATATGAAAATTTTACCAATTAATTTCATATTTTTAATAAAAAAAAGTTCTATTTTTCTCAGACAATGGTTTTTCATGAAAGTATTTCGCTTACATATTGCACTTTTTAATTGTTTTCTATTAAATGATGCTTATAAATATGGTTATGTACCTAAATCCTTCAAACTGGCAGTTATCCA
Source organism: Silurus lanzhouensis (assembly GCA_039877035.1). Taxonomy (NCBI): domain Eukaryota; kingdom Metazoa; phylum Chordata; class Actinopteri; order Siluriformes; family Siluridae; genus Silurus; species Silurus lanzhouensis. The sequence goes on from JBCEWE010000952.1 coordinate 524, forward strand.
CCCCCTATTTAAGAAACCTGACCTTGACCATGTCAGCTGTCCAACTACAGGCCAATATTAAATCTCCCCATTATATCCAAAATTTTAGAAAGGTTGTGGCACAGCAGTTCTGCTCACATCTACTTATGAATAACATTTTTGAAATGTATCAGTCAGGATTTTGACCTCATCATAGCACAGAGACGGCGCTAGTTAAGGTGGTAAATGACCTGTTATTGGCCTCTGATCAGGGTTTTGTTTTTTTACTTGTTTTGCTCGACTTTAGTGCAGCTTTTGACACCATTGATCACACTATACTGTTTGCTAGACTTGAGAACGTTGTTGGAATAAAGGGAACAGCTTTGTTTTGGCTCAGGTCTTATTTGACTGATTGCTATCAGTTTGTTGATGTGAATGGTGAGTTCTCCACACTCTCTGAGGTAAAGTTTGGTGTTCCTCAACGCTCTGTCTTAGTCCCACTGCTTTTCTCTTTATATATGCTGCCTCTTGGTGAAATTATACATAAACATGGTATTCGCTTCCATTGCTATGCTGATGATACACAGTTGTATATTTCAGCAAAGCCAGATGAGAGAGATCAGTTTAGCAATGTTGAGAGGTGTGTAAAGGACATTAGACAGTGGATGATTGATAACTTTCTTCTGCCCAACTCAGATAAGACGGAAGTACTTTTACTAGCACCACATGCAGCTAGAAGCAAACTTTCCAATTATGTAGCATCTCTGGATGGTGTTTCTGTTTCAGCGTGTACGGCCGTCAAAGACCTTGGTGTGATTATTGACCCTAGTCTTTCTTTGAGGCTCACGTGAATAATATCACCAGGATTGCCTTCTTTCACCTTAGAAATATTGCTAAAATTAGAAATATGATGTCGTTATATGACCAATCACTCCTGATTTAATCAGTCTACACTGGCTCCCAATCAAATCTCGCATTGATTATAAAATACTACTACTGACGTATAAAGCACTTAACGGTCTTGCACCGCAGTATCTGAGTGAACTTCTGTACAGTATGATCCTCCATGCCTACTTAGATCAAATGTGCGGCTATCTGTTGGTTCCTCAAATAACGAAGACTACAACAGGGGGATGATCTTTCTCTTATAAAGCCCCACAGTTATGGAACAGCCTTCCAATTAGTGTTCGGGACTCAGACACAGTCTTAGTGTTCAAGTCGAGGTTGAAAACACATTTATTTAGTCAAGCCTTTGATCAATAGATTCTTTCTTAGGTAAAGGCGCAGATCTGGAGGAAACATGGATATAGAGTGTTTGGTGAACTGGGATATTTGTATGATGTCGTCCCCTCACATTCACTCAGGTTCGTTGACAGTGGTGTGCTGGGTCGTCTCTTATCCCAGAGATCCCTCATGTCTGTGTTACTTCTGGTTCTCCCTTGTAGTTATGCTGCCAGAGCGAGTCCAAACTGCACAGTGATATTAATTAACTTTCATACAACAATAAGGACACTTAATAATCCATATCCTTCTCTTCCTGTCACCCTCTCTCTCTCTCTCTCTCTCTCCTCTCTCCTCTCTCTCTCTCTCTCTCTCTCTCTCTCTCTCTCTCTCGCTCCCTCTCTCTGGGTCGAGTTAAACATGCTCCTGAGGCTCCAGTGACCACTGTTCCTGTGGATCTTCCCACTTCATCCAGGCCTGCCTCTGGATAGTGTTCTCTTCGACTGGCGGCCACTCTGTGCAGCTTGGGACGGTTTCTCATCAATACCTTGGGTGGTTCCATGAAATTCCGGAGTAAGAACGGGCGCTTTGAGGATGGATTGGACTGTAGTTAATGTCACCAGTCTCCTACACTGACTCAGGACTACTTTTCGCTTCTGATCATCATCACTGTACCCCGCAACACCGTATATCTGCTACAAATGGACATTCAGTGCAACAGAGATGAGGATGGGTTCCCTCTTGAGTCTGGTTCCTCTCAAGGTTTCTTCTTTATGCCATCTCGGGGAGTTTTTCCTTGCCACAGTCGCCACCGGATTGTTCTTCAGGGACAAACTTACTTATAAATAACTTATTCACTTTTAATCACCACATTATCTGTGTAAAGCTGCTTTGAGACAATGTTCATTGTTAAAATGGGATAAACAAATAAAAATGAATTGAATTGAATTGAATTGATATTCATATTTTCACAATATCACATTTTTTTTATGAAAAAGTCATATTTTGTCAAAACACTTTTTTATTTTTCACTGACTTTTTTTTTTAAAGGTTTTCCATATGCTTTATAGTTTCACAGTTACTCATATTTTTATGGTAAAGGTTAACGTGTTTTTTTTTATGAAAATATGATTATGAATAGGAAATTATATATTTTACTAATTAATTACATTCGTCATAAAAACGTCATAATTATGTCAAAAAATGGTTCGTCATGTGAAAGTTTTACGTTTATGTATTACACTTTTTAATGGTTTTTAATGAAATTATACTAATAAATATATTACATTTTTATGAAAATTTAACTTTTTTTAAATGAAATTTTGGATATGACTATATGTATATTTAATAAAACAATAAATTTTTATAAGAAAGTCAGATTGTTTCAAACATTTTCATATCACTTTTTGCAATGAATATTTGCACTTTTAACGGTTTTTAGTTAAATGATGCTTATGAATATGAAAAGTCATAATTTCACTATAACTTGTAAAACTGATTTGTCATAGCTCGTTTTTTTCACATTTTTGCACTTTTTTATAAAGTTTTTCATGAAATTATTCCTTTCAATATGAAAATTTCTATTTTACCAATTCATTTTATATTTATATGAGAAAAGTCATATTTATGTCAAAACATGGTATTTCATGAAAATAAAAAAGATCATTCATATTTTCACAATAACTTGTTAAAACATGATGAATTTTTGCACTTTTTAACAGTTTTTCTTGAAATAATTCTAATGAATATGAAAATTCATAATTTCCCAATTAATTTGATATATTACTCATTTTTTTACAATTACTCGTATTTTCATGGTAAAGGTTAACATTTTCTTTTTTTTTTTTATTAAATTATTATTATGAACATATTTTTCTAAAACTCTAATGTTTAAATGAAAATGTCATATTCTGTTCATAAAATGATTTGCTATATCATGTTTCATTATAACATGTAAAATTGTCATAGGCAAGTGCATGCTTATGTGAAAATACACTTGGTTCGAAAAACCGCTTTCTCCTTTCCTAGAACCCTGAGACTTGCAAAATCGCTTTTCAGTGCCTAAGAAGCTCATTCTTGACAGCATCTAGAATGCTTTGCCAAATATGTGGTGTTGGTTCCTTTTTAATAACTAGGACTTTCTAACCCATATTTTTTTTTTTGCAATAACTAAAATATTTATATGCAAAATGTAATATTTTGGGTGTTTTCTTTACGTATTGTTTTTTTTTTTTGATAACTTTTTATGAAATTACACTTATATGAAATTTATATTTTCATATTATAAACTTTTTTATATATAAAAGCATATTTTTGACAAAACATGATTTGTCATGTCATGTCACAACACGGGGCTCGCCACCGAGGACATGGATGAGTACAAGGCTGCGTCTTATAGTGTTTGCAGAGCGATGAAGGAAGCAAAGCGGCGCCGGAGAGGTGAACACGTTCGCCATCTCGGAGCATGACGTGAGGAGGGCATTCAAGAGAGTGAATACCAGGAAGGCAGCAGGACCAGATGGCATCACAGGTCGGTTTCTGAAAGCCTGCGCTGACCAGCTAGCACCGGTGGTCACTGAGATATTCAACCTCTCACTGGAACAGTCTGTGCCATCTGTCCCCTCATGTTTCAAACAGTCCACCATTGTTCCTGTCCCAAAGAATCCCAGCCCACCTGCCTTAACGACTACCGCCCTGTAGCCCTGACCTCAGTAGTGATAAAGTGCTTTGAAAGACTGGTCAGAGACTTCATCACTGCATCACTACCAGACACACTGGGCCCACTACAGTTTGCGTACTGTCAGAACCGTTCCATTGAGGACGCCATTGCTCATCTCCTCCACACAACGATGAGCCACCTGGACCAAAGAAAAAGGAATTATACGAAGATGCTGTTTGTGGACTACAGTTCAGCATTTAACACCATAATTCCTCCATATTCACCTATAAGTTGGAGGTCCTGGGATTATATATCAAATCATGTTTTGATTTCCTGCATCCTATACTTTCCATTGTCTCCGTTTTGTCTCTTTTTGCTTTCGGAAGAGAGCTTTATTCCCTGTTCGAGGGTTCGAAAGCAGTACGTGGAGACCATTCCACCAGAACTACAAACACACACTACAGTAACCACATTAAGGCGAACATCCAGTTCATTCAGTGTGTGAAGTGTGACATGTTTAGTCAGTCTTTCTCCGTTGTTAGCAATAATTTTATCTGTGAGAAGTATAAGCTAGTTTGCTCTTTGACGGAGAAAATCTTCGCATTAGAGGAGCGCATCCAGAGTCTAGAAAGAAGTAGTGAGTGCGAGAGCTGTCTGCGGTTCTGCAGTGGAAAGTCTTAATGCCCTAGGTGGAGTTAGCATTCCCTATTCCACTTTGGTGGGTGACTGCTTAGGGGCATACTCGCAAAGCCAAAGCTAACGCTAAGGCTCGCCCATGGGAGCACCATTCCCCAACAGATTTGCTCTCCTCAGTGAAGCACCCACTGAGAAACCTGAAAGAGCTATGGTTATAGTAGACTCTATTCTGAGGCACGTGAAATTAGCTAGACCTTTAGGGGCACCAGAAGCACAGGTTATGTGCCAGGGTGCCGGACATAGCAGGTCAGCTTAGGTTTTTAGGAAAGCACAGGTTCTCTAAGTTTTTCACTCAGGAGCTAATGATATACACCTTTGACAGTCATAGGTTATTAAGAGTAATATAATAGAGGTGTGTAAATTATCGAAGGCAAAGTCCGATGCAGTAACATGCCCATTAACCATCCCAATGCGACGTGGCGATGTAGCCTACAGCAGGTTATGGTCGCTGAACTGCTAGATAGATAGATAAAGAGATAAATGATAGAAGATACAGCATTGAAGAGGAATGTGAAGAAGTGAACGTTACAAGATTATGGCATTTAAGAAGTTAACAAGATGAATAAACAGTCTAATATATATATATATATATATATATATATTATATATATATATATATATATATATATATATTATATATATATATTAGACTGTTTATTCATCTTGTTAACTATAGATGGGTATATATATATATATATATATATATATATTATATATATATATATATATATATATATATATATATATATTATATATATCAGTGGCGGCTACTGGTCTGTCAGAGAGGGAAAGCTCATTTTCGGCCTACATCATAAAATTGTCTATTTATTTAAAAGTAAATTCTGCCCTACGTTCCTTTTCAAGAAAATGATCTGTGACCCTGTCGTACCAACTAGGAGTCTTTTCAAGTGACTTGACCAGTGTCCTCTCAATGGCCAGCAGAGCTAGGCTGCTTAAACGGCCTTGGCCCATTTGTTTTGGGTGTAGGACTTGAGTCGCTTTAAACAGGAGAAGCTCCTTTCTACACCTGCAGATGTAGCTCCAATTGTTGCCACTAATGAGAACAGTTTGTAAAGCTGAGGCATTGCACTGTCCAACTCCATGTCTTTAAGGAACACCAAGTAATCACACAGCTTTCCCCTGTTACCCTGCAAGTCCTGATCTGAATACAGGACTTGAAGTTCTGACCTCAGTCTTCCTGAATCAAAGTGATGGCCATAACTTTTCAGGACACTTTGGAAGGCCTCCTCTGGAAATACCTGTCTCATGTCATCAAATTTCCCTGGATTGACTAATTCTAAGAAGAGCATGCTTTCCAAATTTGAAAAACGTCGAGGAATCTGCTCCAAGATGTTATCAAGGATGGCCATGTACAGATTTCTGTATCGCACTTGGGGATCCTGCAATTGGGTCAGACAACGCTTTCTCATGGGCTCATCTCGTGGGTCTGATGTGAGATCTGCTGTTTTGGCATAAATGGCTTGGAAAGCCCCCTCTGACCTCTTCTCTTTGACAAATGCAAGAAGAGATTCAATTCTGTTCTTGCAGTAAAGAACATCCATCACCCTCTGCTGGACAATATCAAAGACCACATCAGTCTCAGAGAAGATTTGTTCATATGTGTACAACATGAACACAAACTCAAAATCCTCCAGTTTCCTCACAAAGCCTTTGGCACAATCCAGTGTATCATCATCCATTGTTGTATCTGCAATGATGTTCTCAAATGTCTGCAGGAGGCCATCATAATTGTTTGCCACAGTGCTCACTATCCGTGATGTGAAATTCCATCGAGTAGGAGCGTTTCTGGGCAACCTTGAACAGCCTGCAGACTCCAGAAAAGATGTCCTCTTTGTGGATTTTGAAAAAAATGTGGCAAATCCAGAGAGTGATGCAAAAAAAATTCTGCACTCAGGCAAGCATTTAGCCCCCTGTGACAGCACCAGATTCAGTCGGTGTGCATAGCAATGCACAAACATTGCACTGGGGGCTATTGCTTTCACTTTGGCCTGCAGACCATTGAGATCTGAAGCCATGACAGCAGCCCCATCATAGGTCTGTGCCACAAGCTTGTCCTTAAAATTGTAGCCCTGCATGTTCTCATTTAATATGTCAAAAACGGACTGGGCATCTCGCCCCCCCGAAACATCAAAAAATCCAATAAAGCGCTCCTGAATTTTACCTGCACTATCCACATAGCGAACAATGACAGAGAGTTGGGCACGGCAGGATATATCAGTTGTTTCATCCACCTGCCATCCAAAAAAGGGAGCATCCTGAATTCATCTCTGATCTGATCAGAAACGGTGGCTGCAAGAGCAGAGATCAAATCATTTTGAATAGTATGGGACATACCAGAAAACACAGTTGAGGACTCGAATTGTGTGGACAGGACAGAGTCATATTTAGCTAATGTTTCTGTGAACTCCCTGTAATTCCCCTTGTTGGATGATTCACTACTCTCATCATGTCCCCTAAATGACAGCTCCTGCCGGCCAAGCAAGGATGTCACATCAATAAGGCGGTTTAGGAAGGCCCTGTTTTGTTTGACTATTTCATTGTTTCAATGTTTAGCCACTTGAATGCAAGCACCTTCATTTATTGCATGCTCAACCCTGATCCTGCCCATGCAACTTAATCTTGCACATGCACTCACATGTTCATTGCTCTTTTCATGTCTTTTATATGCCCTGTCAAAGTTAGACAGATCTCCAAACCCGACCTTTGACCAAACAACACATCCGTGAGATGGTTTCATCAAGAGGCATGGCCAGCAGTACATTTTATTTGTCACAGCACTTCCAGTCAGCCAGCTAACTTTGTCATACCAGGAGAGCTGAAAAGACCTGTTATTTTTCCCTATCTTTTGCACTAAATCAATCTTAGGTGTTGATCTGCCCTGCTGTTTAATTCTAAGTTTTTCCTCGTAAGGAACACTTTCAAATGGCTTCGCCAAAATCAGGTCGACAATATTAGCACCGTCTGCCATCGTGCGCAGTTTCACCCACGACGCTAGCCTAGCCTACTAACGTTATATGAATGAATGAATGAATGAAGGAATGAATAAATGAATGAACGATCTAAAAAAAAAATATTAAACTCTAAAACTGAAACAAGGAATGTGGTGTATAATTGTGTGAAATGTATGATGAAAATCAAGCAATTTCGCCAAGCAAATATCAAAGAAATAGGTTGCAGCAGTTTTTATTTCGACTGAACTTGAGAAATCCGCGATGGGACTGAGCGCGAATAGCTTCAGTGATTCCTTATAGTACAGAATCGCTGTCAGTCAAAAGGAGATGCAGTCTTTCGACAGACCCTCCAATCATCACGCAGAAGCTCGGAGTCCGGACCAGCCCACTCCCCATTCACCCCCAGAGACGCTGAGCGTCCGTGGGCGGGACATAATTGCAGCGTTTATCCAATGACCGTCTAGTTTCGAAGCGCTGAAAAAAACCGTTCAAAGCAGCCCCATTGAAGTCAATGGACGCTGGCTTCAATAGGGAAATGCACTGTGACGCTGCGGGAATGTATGAGAAGGAAATCGAGTCAGCCGACCTGCTATATGTAACTGATTCTGAACGAACTCGTCTTTGAGATGAACGTTTTCTAACGCATTTTTAGTCAATAAAATGTTAATACAATAGTACATATTTGACCATTAATTAAGCCGAGCTTCCCTTGCAGTCTTAAAGAAATCGCCTCTGATATATATATATATATATATATATATATATATATATATATATATATATATATATATATATATATAAAATACGCTTGGTTCGAAAAACCGCTTTCTCCTTTTCTTAGAAGCCTGAGACTTGCAAAATCGCATTTTCAGTGCCTAAGAAGCTCATTCTTGACAGCATCTAGAATGCTTTGCCAAATACGTGGTGTTGGTTCGTTTTTGAATAACTAGGACTTTCTAACCCATATTTTTTTTTGTAATAACTAAAAAATTTTTACATGCAAAATGTATTATTTTGGTTGTTTTCTTTTACGTATTGTTTTTTTTTTGATAACTTTTCATAAAATTACACATATGAAATTTATATTTTCATAATTATCAAATTTTTTATATATAAAAGCATATTTTTGACAAAACATGATTTGTCATGTCATGTCACAACACGGGGCTCGCCACCGAGGACATGGATGAGTACAAGGCTGCGTCTTACAGTGTTTGCAGAGCGGTGAAGGAAGCAAAGCGGCGCTACGGGAGGAAACTAGAGTCACAGCTCCAACATCACGGACTATAGAACACCATCTTCTAGAATCGTGAATGCGGACAGTTCTCTGGCAGACGAGCTAAGCACCTTTTACACTTGTTTCGAGGCTACAGCTAACCACGCTATCGGCGCTATCAGCGTGCATGCCGAGAGAGCCGGAGAGGTGAACACGTTCGCCATCTCGGAGAATGACGTGAGGGGGGCATTCAAGAGAGTGAATACCAGGAAGGCAGCAGGACCAGATGGCATCACAGGTCGGGTTCTGAAAACCTGCGCTGACCAGCTAGCACCGGTGTTCACTGAGATATTCAACCTCTCACTGGAACAGTCTGTGCCATCTGTCCCCTCATGTTTCAAACAGTCCACCATTCTTCCTGTCCCGAAGAATCCCCAGCCCACCTGCCTTAACGACTACCGCCCTGTAGCCCTGACCTCAGTAGTGATAAAGTGCTTTGAAAGACTGGTCAGAGACTTCATCACTGCATCACTACCAGACACACTGGGCCCACTACAGTTTGCGTACTGTCAGAACCGTTTCATTGAGGACGCCATTGCTCATCTCCTCCACACAACGATGAGCCACCTGGACCAAAGAAAAAGGAATTATACGAAGATGCTGTTTGTGGACTACAGTTCAGCATTTAACACCATAATTCCCCCAATATTCACCTATAAGTTGGAGGTCCTGGGATTATATATCAAATCATGTTT
>JBCEWE010000952.1:12500-45095 GCA_039877035.1 Silurus lanzhouensis
GCTCAGGTAGAACTTAAGGTAGATCAAGTCTCCAGCTTTAAGTTCCTGGGAGTTCACATCTCTGAGGATCTATCATGGCAGCAAGAAAGTCTCAAGAAAGTCCTGCAGGGCTGCCAGTGTTCAGAATGAGGGTTGAGGATACCTGGTTGTCCAACCTAACAGATTAAAGTCTGTGGTATGAGTGTTGTGGTCTTCAGGCATGTAGGAACCATGGCTTGGGCCAGTGACAGGTTGAAAATGTCAGTGAAAACCTGTGTCAGTTGTCCAGCGCATGCTCTGAGAACACGTATGCCATCTGGGCCAGCTGCTTTGCGTGCATCCACTCTACAACGCTGAATAGACGTCTGTTATTGAGTGTAAAAGTAAGCTGTAAAAGAGTTGAGGTGAAATGTCCTGTGCTTTGATCGAAACGAGCAAAAAAACTACTTTGTTCGTCCGGTTGGAAGGGACTGCTGTTGAGCTGTACATTTGTAGTCTGTGTTGGTCTGGATGCCTTTCCACGTGCATCTGGGGTCAAAGTTGTGAATGTGCTCTTCTATGTCGAGTTTAAATATGAGTTTTGCTCTCCTAATGCCTCTTTTCAGGTTGGCCCTGGCCCTGGCTCTATTGTAGTCCTCTACGTTGCCATCTCTTGCTTTCAACAAGAGACGGACTTCAGAGTTTATCCACGGCTTCTGATTAAGAAAGCATTTCACGTGTTTGACGGTAGTGAACACGTATACATTTTCATATTAAAAAATCATAATTTATAAAAACTGCAAAAAGTGAATGAAAATGGCTTAGAAAGTCATAATTAATCAAAAACAAAACAACAGCACATATTTGTAAGTGTTGTCAAAAATGAGTTTCTTAGACCCTGAAAAAGAGATTCCGCAAATCTCAGGCTTCTAGGATAACGATAAAGCGGTATTTCAAACCAAGCGAATTTGCACAAAAATCATGCAATTTACCATGATAATTTCACATGTTTTTGATGAGATATGATATACCAAAACATTGGTATTTCGGTTTTTCGAACCAAGCGAATTTGCATGCACTTGCCCATAATCATTTTACATTTTTTTTATGAGATATAATTATTACACAACATTTTCAGACCAAATAATGACAATTTTCATCAAATTTGATAAAACTTTCAAAAATATAAATTTTCATATTCAAAAATTATTTTTTCATAAAAACTATTTAAAACTGGAAAAAGTAAATGAAAATGGCTTAGAAAGTCATATTTGATCAAAAACAAAACAACAGCACATATTTTGCATTGCCTTCTAAGTGTTGTCAATAATGAGTTTCTTAGCCCTGAAAAAGCGATTCCGCAAGTCTCAGGCTTCTAGGACAAAGAGAAAGCGGTTTTTCGAACCAAGCGAATTTGCACAAACAGCATGCACTTGCCAATGATCATTTTACATTTTTATGAAGAGATATGATATTATACAACATTTTCTGACCAATTAATGTCATTTTTGATATAATTTCATATTACTTCAAAATATTAATTTTCAAATTCAAAATTATTATATCATAAAAACAATTTAAAACTGGAAAAAGTAAATGAAAATGGCTTAGAAAGACATATTTAATCAAAAACAAAACAACAGCACATATTTTGCAATGCCTTCTAAGTGTTGTCAATAATGAGTTTCTTAGACCCTGAAAAAGCGATTCCGCAAGTCTCAGGCTTCTAGGACAAAGAAAAAGCGGTTTTCGAAACAAGCGAATTGCAAAACAACATGCACTTGCCCATGATTATTTTACATTTTTTTGATGAGATATATATTATACAACATTTTCTGACCAAATAATGACATTTTTCATCAAAATTTGATATAACTTTCAAAAATATTACTTTTCATATTCAAAAATTATTTCATAAAAACTATTTAAAAATTGAAAAAGTGAATGAAAATAGTTTCGAAAGTCATATTTGATCAAAAACAAACAACAGCACATATTTTGCAATGCCTTCTAAGTGTTGTCAATAATGAGTTTCTTAGACCCTGAAAAAGCGATTCCGCAAGTCTCAGCTTCTAGGACAAAGAGAAAGCGGTTTTTCGAACCAAGCGAATTTGCACAAACAACATGCACTTGCCCATGATCATTTTATATTTTTATGATGAGATATGATATTATACAACATTTTCTGACCAAATAATTACATTTTTCATCAAAATTTGATATAACTTTCAAAAATATTAATTTTCATATTCAAAAATTATATTTCATAAAAACTATTTAAACTGGAAAAAGTAAATGAAAATGGCTTAAAAAGTCATATTTAATCAAAAACAAAACAACAGCACATATTTTGCAATGCCTTCTAAGTGTTGTCAATAATGAGTTTCTTAGAAACTGAAAAAGCGATTCCGCAAGTCTCAGGCTTCTAGGACAAAGAGAAAGCGGTTTTTCGAACCAAGCGAATTTGCACAAACTGCATGCACTTGCCCATAATCATTTAACATTTTTTTATTAGATATTATATTATACAACATTTCTGACCAAATAATGACATTTTTCATATAATTTATATTACTTTCAAAATATTAATTTTCATATTCAAAAATTATTCATAAAACATTTAAAATTGGAAAAAGTAAATGAAAATAGTTTAGAAAGTCATATTGATCAAAAACAAAACAACAGCACATATTTTGCAATGCCTTCTAAGTGTTGTCAATAATGAGTTCTTAGACCCTGAAAAAGCGATTCCGCAAGTCTCAGGCTTCTAGGACAAAGAGAAAGCGGTTTTTCGAACCAAGCGAATTTGCACAAACAGCATGCACTTGCCATGATCATTTTACATTTTTATGAAGAGATATGATATTATACAACATTTTCTGACCAATTAATGACATTTTTGATATTAATTTATATAATACTTTCAAAAATATAATTTTCATATTCAAAAATTATTATATCATAAAAACAATTTAAAACTGGAAAAAGTAAATGAAAATGGCTTAGAAAGACATATTTATCAAAAACAAAACAACAGCACATATTTGCAATGCCTTCTAAGTGTTGTCATAATGAGTTTCTTAGACCCTGAAAAAGCGATTCCGCAAGTCTCAGGCTTCTAGGACAAAGAAAAGCGGTTTTTCGAACCAAGCGAATTTGCACAAACAACATGCACTTGCCCATGATCATTTACATTTTTTGATGAGATATTATATTATACAACATTTTCTGACCAAATAATGACATTTTTCATCAAAAATTTGATATAACTTTCAAAATATTACTTTTCATATTCAAAAATTATTTCATAAAAACTATTTAAAATTGAAAAAGTGAATGAAAATAGTTAGAAAGACATATTTGATCAAAAACAAAACAACAGCACATATTTTGCAATGCCTTCTAAGTGTTGTCCAAGAATGAGTTTCTTAGACCCTGAAAAAGCGATTCCGCAAGTCTCAGGCTTCTAGGACAAAGAGAAAGCGGTTTTTCGAACCAAGCGAATTTGCACAAACAACATGCACTTGCCATGATCATTTTAATTTTTATGATGAGATATGATATTATACAACATTTTCTGACCAAATAATTACATTTTTCATCAAAATTTATATAACTTTCAAAAATATTAAATTTCCTTTTCAAAATATTATTCATAAAAACTATTTAAAACTGGAAAAAGTAAATGAAAATGGCTTAAAAAGTCATATTTAATCAAAAACAAAACAACAGCACATATTTTGCAATGCCTTCTAAGTGTTGTCAATAATGAGTTTCTTAGAAACTGAAAAGCGATTCCGCAAGTCTCAGGCTTCTAGGACAAAGAGAAAGCGGTTTTTCGAACCAAGCGAATTTGCACAAACAGCATGCACTTGCCCATATCATTTAACATTTTTTTATTAGATATTATTATTACACAACATTTTCTGACCAAATAATGACATTTTTCATATTAATTTTATATTACTTTCAAAATATTAATTTTCATATTCAAAAATTATTTCATAAAACATTTAAAATTGGAAAAAGTAAATGAAAATAGTTTAGAAAGTCATATATGATCAAAAACAAACAACAGCACATATTTTGCAATACCTTCTAAGTGTTGTCAATAATGAGATTCTTAGACCCTGAAAAAGCGATTCCGCAAGTCTCAGGCTTCTAGGACAAAGAGAAAGCGGTTTTTCGAACCAAGCGAATTTGCACAAACAGCATGCACTTGCCAATGATCATTTTACATTTTTATGAGAGATATGATATTATACAACATTTTCTGACCAATTAATGACATTTTTGATATTAATTTTAATACTTTCAAAAATATAAATTTTCTATTCAAAAATTATCATAAAAACAATTTAAAACTGGAAAAGTAAATGAAAATGGCTTAGAAAGACATATTTAATCAAAAACAAAACAACAGCACATATTTTGCAATGCCTTCTAAGTGTTGTCAATAATGAGTTTCTTAGACCTGAAAAAGCGATTCCGCAAGTCTCAGGCTTCTAGGACAAAGAGAAAGCGGTTTTTCGAACCAAGCGAATTTGCACAAAAGCATGCACTTGCCCATATCATTTACATTTTTATGAGAGATATGATATTATACAACATTTTCTGACCAATAATGTCATTTTTGATATAATTTCATATTACTTTCAAAAATATTAATTTTCAATTCAAAAATTATTATTCATAAAAACAATTTAAAACTGGAAAAAGTAAATGAAAATGGCTTAGAAAGACATATTTAATCAAAAACAAAACAACAGCACATATTTTGCAATGCCTTCTAAGTGTTGTCAATAATGAGTTTCTTAGACCCTGAAAAAGCGATTCCGCAAGTCTCAGGCTTCTAGGACAAAGAAAAAGCGGTTTTTCGAACCAAGCGAATTTGCAAAAACAACATGCACTTGCCCATGATCATTTTACATTTTTTTGATGAGATATTATATTATACAACATTTTCTGACCAATAATGACATTTTTCATCAAAATTTGATATAACTTTCAAAAATATTACTTTTCATATTCAAAAATTATTTCATAAAAACTATTTAAAAATGAAAAAGTGAATGAAAATAGTTTAGAAAGTCATATTTGATCAAAAACAAAACAACAGCACATATTTTGCAATGCCTTCTAAGTGTTGTCAAGAATGAGTTTCTTAGCCCTGAAAAAGCGATTCCGCAAGTCTCAGGCTTCTAGGAAAAGAGAAAGCGGTTTTTCGAACCAAGCGAATTTGCACAAACACATGCACTTGCCCATGATCATTTTATATTTTTATGATGAGATATGATTATACAACATTTTCTGACCAAATAATGACATTTTTCATAAATTTGATATAACTTTCAAAAATATTAATTTTCATATTCAAAAATTATTATTTCATAAAAACTATTTAAAACTGGAAAAAGTAAATGAAAATGGCTTAAAAAGTCATATTTAATCAAAAACAAAACAACAGCACATATTTGCAATGCCTTCTAAGTGTTGTCAATAATGAGTTTCTTAGAACCTGAAAAAAGCGATTCCGCAAGTCTCAGGCTTCTAGGACAAAGAAAAAGCGGTTTTTCGAACCAAGCGAATTTGCACAAACTGCATGCACTTGCCCATATCATTTACATTTTTTTATAGATATTATATTATACAACATTTTCTGACCAAATAATGACATTTTTCATATAAATTTTATATTACTTTCAAAAATATTAATTTTCATATTCAAAATTATTTCATAAAAACATTTAAAATTGGAAAAAGTAAATGAAAATAGTTTAGAAAGTCATATATGATCAAAAACAAAACAACAGCACATATTTTGCAATGCCTTCTAAGTGTTGTCAGTAATGAGTTCTTAGACCCTGAAAAGCGATTCCGCAGTCTCAGGCTTCTAGGACAAAGAGAAAGCGGTTTTTCGAACCAAGCGAATTTGCACAAACAGCATGCACTTGCCAATGATCATTTTACATTTTTATGAAGAGATATGATATTATACAACATTTTCTGACCAATTAATGACATTTTGATATTAATTTTATATACTTTCAAAAATATAAATTTCATATTCAAAAATTATTATATCATAAAAACAATTTAAAACTGGAAAAAGTAAATGAAAATGGCTTAGAAAGACATATTTAATCAAAAACAAAACAACAGCACATATTTGCAATGCCTTCTAAGTGTTGTCAATAATGAGTTTCTTAGACCCTGAAAAAGCGATTCCGCAAGTCTCAGGCTTCTAGGACAAAGAGAAAGCGGTTTTTCGAACCAAGCGAATTTGCAAAACAGCATGCACTTGCCCATTAAATTTAATTTTTTTGATGAGATATTATATTATACAACATTTTCTGACCAAATAATGACATTTTTCATCAAAATTTGATATAACTTTCAAAATATTACTTTTCATATTCAAAAATTATTTCATAAAACTATTTAAAATTGAAAAAGTGAATGAAAATAGTTAGAAAGTCATATTGATCAAAACAAACAACAGCACATATTTGCAATGCCTTCTAAAGTGTTGTCAATAATGAGTTTCTTAGACCCTGAAAAAGCCGATTCCGCAAGTCTCAGGCTTCTAGGACAAAGAGAAAGCGGTTTTCGAACCAAGCGAATTTGCACAAACAACATGCACTTGCCCATGATCATTTTACATTTTTATGATGAGATATGATATTATACAACATTTTCTGACCAATAATGACATTTTTCATAAAATTTGATATAACTTTCAAAAATATATTTTCATATTCAAAAATTATTTTCATAAAAACTATTTAAAACTGGAAAATAAATGAAATGGCTTAGAAAGTCATATTATCAAAAACAAAACAACAGCACATATTTTGCAATGCCTTCTAAGTGTTGTCAATAATGAGTTTTTAGACCCTGAAAAAGCGATTCCGCAAGTCTCAGGCTTCTAGGACAAAGAGAAAGCGGTTTTTCGAACCAAGCGAATTTGCACAAACAGCATGCACTTGCCCATGATCATTTAATTTTTATAAGATATGATATTATACAACATTTCTGACCAATATGACATTTTCATAAAATTTTTATACTTCAAAAATATTAATTTCATATTCAAAAATTATTTTCATAAAAACATTTAAATGGAAAAGTAATGAAAAGGTTTAGAAAGTCATATTTGATCAAAAACAAAACAACAGCACATATTTTGCAATGCCTTCTAAGTGTTGTCAATATGAGTTTCTTAGACCTGA
Source organism: Silurus lanzhouensis (assembly GCA_039877035.1). Classification (NCBI taxonomy): domain Eukaryota; kingdom Metazoa; phylum Chordata; class Actinopteri; order Siluriformes; family Siluridae; genus Silurus; species Silurus lanzhouensis. The sequence continues at coordinate 19,691 of JBCEWE010000952.1, forward strand.
AAAGCGATTCCGCAAGTCTCAGCTTCTAGGACAAAGAGAAAGCGGTTTTTCAACCAAGCGAATTGCACAAACAGCATGCACTTGCCAATATCATTTACATTTTTATGAAGAGATATATATTATACAACATTTCTGACCAATTAATGATCATTTGATTTAATTTTCATATACTTCCAAAAATATATAACATTTTTTATTAAAAATCATAATTATAAAACTGGAAAAGTGAAATGAAAAATGGCTTAAAAAGTCATAATTAATCAAAACAAAAACAACAGCACATATTTGTAAGTGTTGTCAATAATGAGTTTCTTAGGCCCTGAAAAAAGCCATTCCGCAAGTCTCAGGCTTCTAGGACAACGATAAAGCGGTTTTATATTATTAAATTATATTATAATTTGATTATAATATAATCAAATATTATTAAGCACCCAAGAAGCTCATTGTTGACAGCAACTGTTTTATATAAAAAAAAACCTATGCTTTTTAATATGATAAATTAATAACTGTTAAACTCTTTATTAATGAAAAATATGTCGAAAAATAATTGTGTCAGTTTATTGTTTTTCGTTTACTTATTGCAATATTAAATGATTTTCAATTAAATGATGCTTCTAAATATCAAAATTCTTTTTTTCATGAAAAATTGTCTTAATTTTGCCAAAACATGCTTTTTTAGGTTTATTTTTTCTTTTGTGTAATAACGTTTTACGTTAATTCTTTAAACGATGCTTATGGATATTATTGCTTTTTTATTAAAAAAGGCATATTTTTCTCCAACCATAATTTGTCATTAAACCTTTTTTCATTTACTTATTGCAGATTTGAACGGTTTTCATGAAATTTGCTTATGAATATGAAACTTCATATTTTCCCAATAATAATCATATTCTTTTCAAAATAGACATTGTTTTTAAACCACCGTTTGTCATGTAACATTTTTCGTTTACGTCCTGCACTTTTTAACGTTTTGACAATAAATTATCCTTATAAATCTGAAAATTCATATTTTTACAACTAATTGTTTAGGATAAATGTTAACGAATTTTTTTGTGAAATTATGATTATGAATATAAAATGTAATTTTTTTTATATTTTCATAAAAAATACTTTTTTCAAAACGTTAGCACGTTTTGTGTTGCCAATTGATAAACCTTTAACGTTTTTAGTTGATGATGCTTATGAATTTGAAGGTCAAATTTTTTACAATAACTTGTAAAAACTTGATTTGTCATATATCGTTATTCATTAACTTTTTAACAGTTTTTCATGAAATTATTAGTATAAATATGAAAATTTTACCAATTAATTTCATATTTTTAATAAAAAAAGTTCTATTTTTTTCTCAGACAATGGTTTTTCATGAAAGTATTTCGCTTACATATTGCACTTTTTAATTGTTTTCTATTAAATGATGCTTATAAATATGGTTATGTACCTAAATCCTTCAACTGGCAGTTATCCACCCCCTATTTAAGAAACTGACCTTGACCCATGTCAGCTGTCCAACTACAGGCCAATATTAAATCTCCCCATTATATCCAAAATTTTAGAAAAGGTGTGGCACAGCAGTTCTGCTCACATCTACTTATGAATAACATTTTTGAAATGTATCAGTCAGGATTTTGGCCTCATATAGCACAGAGACTGCCCTAGTTAAGGTGGTAAATGACCTGTTATTGGCCTCTGATCAGGGTTTTGTTTTTTTACTTGTTTTGCTCGACTTTAGTGCAGCTTTTGACACCATTGATCACACTATACTGTTTGCTAGACTTGAGAACGTTGTTGGAATAAAGGGAACAGCTTTGTTTTGGCTCAGGTCTTATTTGACTGATGCTATCAGTTTGTTGATGTAAATGGTGAGTTCTCCACACTCTCTGAGGTAAAGTTTGGTGTTCCTCAACGATCTGTCTTAGTCCCACTGCTTTTCTCTTTATATATGCTGCCTCTTGGTGAAATTATACATAAACATGGTATTCGCTTCCATTGCTATGCTGATGATACACAGTTGTATATTTCAGCAAAGCCAGATGAGAGAGATCAGTTTAGCAATGTTGAGAGTGTGTAAAGGACATTAGACAGTGGATGATTGATAACTTTCTTCTGCCCAACTCAGATAAGACGGAAGTACTTTTACTAGCACCACATGCAGCAAGAAGCAAACTTTCCAATTATGTAGCATCTCTGGATGGTGTTTCTGTTTCAGCGTGTACGGCCGTCAAAGACCTTGGTGTGATTATTGACCCTAGTCGTTTCTTTGAGGCTCACGTAAATAATATCACCAGGATTGCCTTCTTTCACCTTAGAAATATTGCTAAAATTAGAAATATGATGTCGTTATATGACCAATCACTCCTGATTTAATCAGTCTACACTGGCTCCCAATCAAATCTCGCATTGATTATAAAATACTACTACTGACGTATAAAGCACTTAACGGTCTTGCACCGCAGTATCTGAGTGAACTTCTGTACCAGTATGATCCTCCATGCTACTTAGATCAAATGGTGCAGGCTATCTGTTGGTTCCTCAAATAACGAAGACTACAACAGGGGGATGATCGTTCTCTTATAAAGCCCCACAGTTATGGAACAGCCTTCCAATTAGTGTTCAGGACTCAGACACAGTCTTAGTGTTCAAGTCGAGGTTGAAAACACATTTATTTAGTCAAGCCTTTGATCAATAGATTCTTTCTTAGGTAAAGGCGCAGATCTGGAATTCACCTTAGAAATATTGCTAAAATTAGAAATATGATGTCGTTTATGACCAATCACTCCTGATTTAATCAGTCTACACTGGCTCCCAATCAAATCTCGCATTGATTATAAAATACTACTACTGACGTATAAAGCACTTAACGGTCTTGCACCGCAGTATCTGAGTGAACTTCTGTACCAGTATGATCCTCCATGCCTACTTAGATCAAATGGTGCAGGCTATCTGTTGGTTCCTCAAATAACGAAGACTACAACAGGGGGATGATCGTTCTCTTATAAAGCCCCACAGTTATGGAACAGCCTTCCAATTAGTGTTCAGGACTCAGACACAGTCTTAGTGTTCAAGTCGAGGTTGAAAACACATTTATTTAGTCAAGCCTTTGATCAATAGATTCTTTCTTAGGTAAAGGCGCAGATCTGGAGGAAACATGGATATAGAGTGTTTGGTGAACTGGGATATTTGTATGATGTCGTCCCCTCACATTCACTCAGGTTCGTTGACAGTGGTGTGCTGGGTCGTCTCTTATCCCAGAGATCCCTCATGTCTGTGTTACCTTCTGGTTCTCCCTTGTAGTTATGCTGCCAGAGCGAGTTTGATATTAATACCATAATAAGGACACTTAATAATCCATATCTCTTCCTGTCACCCTCTCTCTCTCTCTCTCTCCTCTCTCTCTCTTCTCCTCTCTCTCTTCTCGCTCCCTCTCTCTCGGTCGAGTTAAACATGCTCCTGAGGCTCCAGTGACCACTGTTCCTGTGGATCTTCCCACTTCATCCAGGCCTGCCTCTGGATAGTGTTCTCTTCGACTGGCGGCCACTCTGTGCAGCTTGGGACGGTTTCTCATCAATACCTTGGGTGGTTCTATGAAATTCCGGAGTAAGAACGGGCGCTTTGAGGATGGATTGGACTGTAGTTAATGTCACCAGTCTCCTACACTGACTCAGGACTACTTTTCGCTTCTGATCATCATCACTGTACCCCGCAACACCGTATATCTGCTACAAATGGACATTCAGTGCAACAGAGATGAGGATGGGTTCCCTCTTGAGTCTGGTTCCTCTCAAGGTTTCTTCTTTATGCCATCTCGGGGAGTTTTTCCTTGCCACAGTCGCCACCGGATTGTTCTTCAGGGACAAACTTACTTATAAATAACATATTCACTTTTAATCACCACATTATCTGTGTAAAGCTGCTTTGAGACAATGTTCATTGTTAAAATGGGATAAACAAATAAAAATGAATTGAATTGAATTGAATTGATATTCATATTTTCACAATATCACATTTTTTTATGAAAAGTCATATTTTTGTCAAAACAGTTTTATTTTTCACTGACTTTTTTTTTAAAGGTTTTCCATATGCTTTATAGTTTCACAGTTACTCATATTTTATGGTAAAGGTTAACGTGTTTTTTTTTTTTTTTATGAAAATATGATTATGAATAGGAAATTATATATTTTACTAATTAATTACATTCGTCATAAAAACGTCATAATTATGTCAAAAAATGGTTCGTCATGTGAAAGTTTTACGTTATGTATTACACTTTTCAATGGTTTTTAATGAAATTATACTAATAAATATATTACATTTTTATGAAAATTTAACTTTTTTTAAATGAAATTTTGGATATGACTATATGTAATATTTTAATAAAATCAATAAATTTTTTATAAAAGAAAGTCAGATTTGTTTCAAACCATTTTCATATCCCTTTTGCAATGAATATTTGCACTTTCAACGGTTTTTAGTTAGATGATGCTTATGAAAATGAAAAGTCATAATTTCACTATAACTTGTAAAAACTTGATTTGTCATAGCTCGTTTTTTTTCACATTTTTGCACTTTTTATAAAGTTTTTCATGAAATTATTCCTTTCAATATGAAAATTTCTATTTTACCAATTCATTTTATATTTATATGAGAAAAGTCATATTTATGTCAAAACATGGTATTTCATGAAAATAAAAAAGATCATTCATATTTTCACCATAACTTGTTAAAACATGATGAATTTTTGCACTTTGAACAGTTTTTCTTGAAATAATTCTAATGAATATGAGAATTCATAATTTCCCAATTAATTTGATATATTTACTCATTTTTTTTACAATTACTCGTATTTTCATGGTAAGGTTAACATTTTCTTTTTTTTTTTCTTTATTAAATTATTATTATGAACATATTTTCTAAAAACTCTAATGTTTAAATGAAAATGTCATATTCTGTTCAAAAAAATGATTTGCTATATCATATTTCATTATAAACATGTAAAATTGTCATAGGCAAGTGCATGCTTTATGTGAAAATACGCTTGGTTCGAAAAACCGCTTTCTCCTTTTCCTAGAAGCCTGAGACTTGCAAAATCGCATTTTCAGTGCCTAAGAAGCTCATTCTTGACAGCATCTAGAATGCTTTGCCAAATATGTGGTGTTGGTTGTTTTTGAATAACTAGGACTTTCTAACCCATATTTTTTTTTTGCAATAACTAAAAAAAATTTTATATGCAAAATGTATTATTTTGGTTGTTTTCTTTTACGTATTGTTTTTTTTTTTGATAACTTTTCCTAAAATTACACATATGAAATTTATATTTTCATAATTATCAAATTTTTTATATATAAAAGCATATTTTTGACAAAACATGATTTGTCATGTCATGTCACAACACGGGGCTCGCCACGAGGACATGGATGAGTACAAGGCTGCGTCTTACAGTGTTTGCAGAGCGGTGAAGGAAGCAAAGCGGCGCTACGGGAGGAAACTAGAGTCACAGTTCCAACATCACGGACTATAGAACACCATCTTCTAGAATCGTGAATGCGGACAGTTCTCTGGCAGACGAGCTAAACACCTTTTACACTTGTTTCGAGGCTACAGCTAACCACGCTATCGGCGCTATCAGCGTGCATGCCGAGAGAGCCGGAGAGGTGAACACGTTCGCCATCTCGGAGCATGACGTGAGGAGGGCATTCAAGAGAGTGAATACCAGGAAGGCAGCAGGACCAGATGGCATCACAGGTCGGGTTCTGAAAACCTGCGCTGACCTGCTAGCACCGGTGTTCACTGAGATATTCAACCTCTCACTGGAACAGTCTGTGCCATCTGTCCCCTCATGTTTCAAACAGTCCACCATTGTTCCTGTCCCGAAGAATCCCCAGCCCACCTGCCTTAACGACTACCGCCCTGTAGCCCTGACCTCAGTAGTGATAAAGTGCTTTGAAAGACTGGCCAGAGACTTCATCACTGCATCACTACCAGACACACTGGGCCCACTACAGTTCGCGTACTGTCAGAACCGTTCCATTGAGGATGCCATTGCTCATCTCCTCCACACAACGATGAGCCACCTGGACCAAAGAAATAGGAATTATACAAAGATGCTGTTTGTGGACTACAGTTCAGCATTTAACACCATAATTCCCTCCACACTTACCTCTAAGTTGGAGGTCCTGGGATTATATATCAAATCATTTTTGATTTCCTGCATCCTATACTTTCCATTTCTCCGTTTTGTCTCTTTTTGCTTTCGGAAGAGAGCTTTATTCCCTGTTCGAGGGTTCGAAAGCAGTACGTGGAGACCATTCCCACCAGAACTACGAACACACACTACAGTAACCACATTAAGGTGAACAACCAGTTCATTCAGTGTGTGAAGTGTGACATGTTTAGTCAGTCTTCATCAAAACTATGATTTAACACATGGAATTATATATGGAATTAAATACATAACAAAAAAGTGTGAAACAACTGAAAAATGTCATATTCTAGGTTCTTCAAAGTAGCCACCTTTTGCTTTGATTACTGCTTTGAACACTCTTGGCATTTTGTTGATAAGCTTCAAGAGGTAGTCACCTGAAATGGTCTTCCAACAGACTTGAAGGAGTTCCCCGAGAGATGCTTGGCACTTGTTGGCCCTTTTGCCTTCTCTCTGTGGTCCAGCTCACCCCTAAACCATCTCGATTGGGTTCAGGTCCGGTGACTGTGGAGGCAAGGTAATCTGGCGCAGCACCCCATCACTCTCCTTCTTGGTCAAATAGCCTTGATGCCTTCAGTGTGACTTCAATTTTCATAGTCATTAAAATATAGAAAACTCTTTGAATGAGAAGGTGTGTCCAAACTTTTGGTCTGTACTGTGTATATATATATATATATAATATATATATATATATTATATATATATATATATATATAATATATATATATATATATATATATATATATATATACACACACACACACACGTTATATACACATAAATGAATGTGAAATGTTGGGCAGAATGTACAGTAATGATATAAAGATCCATATAGATAAATGAAAAATAGTGCAGATTTAATGAGGAGTAAAAAAGATATACTATGTAACAGTACAGTAAAGAGGTTATATACATTGTTTTGTTTTGTGTTTTGTTTTGTTTTTTGGTGATCTAGCGTTGTAGTGTAGAGTTTAGTAATGTAATGGTGGATGGAAAAAGCTGTCCCTGAACCTGCTGGTTCTGGTGCGTAAGTTCCTGTATCTCCTTCTTGATGGAAGGAGGTTAAACAGTCTGTGACTGGGATGTGAAGAGTCCTTGATAATGTTGTGAGCTCTGCGCAGACATCTGCTATAGTGAAGATGTTCAATGGTAGGTAGTTGGGTGCCAGTGATGCGTCGGGTGGTTTTGACCACCCTTTGCAGGGCTTTATGGTCACACACAGTGGAGCCTCCGTACCATACAGTGATGGAGTTGGTCAGGATGCTCATGATGATGCAGCGGTAGAAACTTGTTAAAATCCTTGTGGACAGATGAGATTTCTTGAGACTTCTCAAGAAGTACAGGCGTTGTTGTGCTTTTTTAACCAGGGCTGAAGTGTTCTGCTGCCATGACAGATCCTCAGAGATGTGAACTCCCAGGAACTTAAAACTGGAGACTCGATCTACCTCAGCTGCATTGATGTTGACTGGTAGATGTCTCCTGCTGTTGGATTTCCGATAGTCCACAAAGACTAAAGAGCTCAGGTAGAACATAGGTAGATCAAGTCTCCAGCTTTAAGTTCCTGAGAGTTCACATCTCTGAGGATCTATCATGGCAGAAGAAAGTCTCAAGAAAGTCTCAACACTGGCATCCTGCAGGGTTGCCAGTGTTCAGAATGAGGGTTGAGGATACCTGGTTGTCCAACCTAACAGATTAAAGTCTGTGGTATGAGTGTTGTGGTCTTCAGGCATGTAGGAACCATGGCTTGGGCCAGTGACAGGTTGAAAATGTCAGTGAAAACCTGTGTCAGTTGTCCAGCGCATGCTCTGAGAACACGTATGCCATCCGGGCCAGCTGCCTTGCGTGCATCCACTCTACAACGCTGAATAGACGTCTGTTATTGAGAGTAAAAGTAAGCTGTAAAAGAGTTGAGGTGAAATGTCCTGTGCTTTGAGCGAAACGAGCAAAAAAGCGACTGTGTTCGTCCGGTTGGAATGCGCTGCTGGTTGGTTGAGCTGTACATTTGTAGTCTCTCTTGCTTTCAACAAGAGACGGACTTCAGAGTTTATCCACGGCTTCTGATTAAGAAAGCATTTCACGTGTTTGACGGTAGTGAACTTGTCAATGCACGTGTTGATATGGTCCAAAACAGATGAAGTATAAATGTTCGTGTGAGAGTCCAGTGTGGCCCGTGAAGCAAACGTTCCAGTCAGTATCCTGAAACTGTTGCTGTAGAAAAGAAATGGTCCCCTCTGGCCATACCTTTAATGTCCTCACAGCTGATTTCACCCGTTTGATCAGTGGTGTGTATTTGGGTAGCATGAACAAAGAGAGGTTATCCGACTGACCCAAGTGGGGGAGGAAAATGGCTGTGTATACCCCAGGTATGTTTGTGTACACCTCGTACAGTGTTTTGTCTCCTCTGGTAGAGCAGGAGACATTTTGGATCTCAGATCTCAGGTTGGACTGGTTGAAATCTCCAGCAACAATGATAGCTCCTTCGGGATGTGCAGACTGCTGTTTGCTGATAGCTGCGTGCAGTTCCTCCATAGCTAGTTTCGCATTAGCATCCGGCGGAATGTACACTTCAGTCACAACAACGGCTGAGAATTCTCTTGGTAAATAAAAGGGTCTGGATGAACGAATGGTGCTCCAAAAACAACGTGGGCTTCAAACATTTTTGAGCAATTTTGAGGGCAAGGCTGGACTGTTAAGGCGGGACGGTATCCATCCAACTCGGGAAGGTGCTGCTCTTATTTCTTGTAGTATAGGTCATAGTCTCAGAACAGTGCTACATGCTACAAGGCCAGGGAGCAGACAGACAGGCTAAACAGACCGTCTGCTAGCTGCACAGAGTCGTCACTCAGGATCCACCAAATTGATACTGTGTCTGTCCCCTGAGCGAAACTAAAATGTAAGAATTCTCAGAAAGTTTCTGTTTCAGCGTGTACGGGTGTCAAAGACCTCGGTGTTATTATTGACCCTAGTCTTTCCTTTTGAGGCTTACGTGAATAATATTACCAGGATCGCCTTCTTTCACCTTAGAAATATTGCTAAAATTAAAAAATATGATGTCGTTACAATATGCAGAAACACTAGTTCAATCTTTTGTTACATCTTGATTAGACTACTTTAACGCTTTACTGTATGGGTGTTTAAGTAAGTGCATAAAAAGTCTTCCGAATGCAGCAGCAAGAGTTGTCACTAGATCTAGAAAATATGACCATATCACCCCTGTTTTAATCAGTCTACACTGGCTCCCAATCAAATCTTACATTAATTATAAAATGCTACTACTGATGTATAAAGCACTTAACGGTTTCTCACCGCAGTATCTGAGTGAATTTTTGTATCAGTATGATCCTCCAGGCATACGTAGATCAAAAGGTGCAGGCTATCTGTCAGAGCCTTGCCAGAGTCCAAAGTGACATTAAATTTCATACAACAGTAAAGACACATAAAAATCCATATCCTTCTCTTCCTGTCACCCCTCTTCTCTCCCACTTCGTCCCTCTTCGTCCAGACCTGCCTCTGAATAGTGTTATCTTAGACTGGAGGCCACTTTGTGCAGCTTGGGACGGTTTCTCATCAACGCCTTGGGTGTGGTTCCATGAAAATCCGGAGTTAGAATGGGTGCTTTGAGGATGGATTGGACTGTAGTTAATGTCAACAGACTGCTACATTGTCTCATTTCTACTTTTTGCTTCTTATCACCATCACTGTACCCAACATCATATATCATTTTCTGACCAAATAATGACATTTATCAAATCAATTTTATTACCTTTCAAAAATATAAATTTTCATATTAAAAAATAATAATTTTATAAAAACTGCAAAAAGTGAATGACAATGGCTTAGAAAGTCATAATTAATCAAAAACAAAACAACAGCACATATTTGTAAGTGTTGTCAAAAATGAGTTTCTTAGACCCTGAAAAAGCGATTCCGCAAATCTCAGGCTTCTTGGATAACGATAAAGCGGTATTTCAAACCAAGCGAATTTGCACACAAATCATGCAATTTACCATGATAATTTCACGTTTTTGATGAGATATGATATACCAAAACATTGGTATTTCGGTTTTTCGAACCAAGCGAATTTGCACAAACTGTATGCACTTGCCCATAATCATTTAACCTTTTTTTTATTAGATATTAATTTTACACAACATTTTCTGACCAAATAATGATATTTTTCATATTAATTTTATATTACTTTCAAAAATATTAATTTTCATATTCAAAAATTATTTTTTCATAAAAACTATTTAAAACTGGAAAAAGTAAATGAAAATGGCTTAGAAAGTCATATTTGATCAAAAAACAAAACAACAGCACATATTTTGCAATGCCTTCTAAGTGTTGTCAATAATGAGATTCTTAGACCCTGAAAAAGCGATTCCGCAAGTCTCAGGCTTCTAGGACAAAGAGAAAGCGGTTTTTCGAACCAAGCGAATTTGCACAAACAGCATGCACTTGCCAATGATCATTTTACATTTTTATGAAGAGAGATGATATTATACAACATTTTCTGACCAATTAATGACATTTTTGATATTAATTTTATATTACTTTCAAAAATATAAATTTTCATATTCAAAAATTATTATATCATAAAAACAATTTAAAACTGGAAAAAGTAAATGAAAATGGCTTAGAAAGACATATTTAATCAAAAACAAAACAACAGCACATATTTTGCAATGCATTCTAAGTATTGTCAATAATGAGTTTCTTAGACCCTGAAAAAGCGATTCCGCAAGTCTCAGGCTTCTAGGACAAAGAAAAAACGGTTTTTCGAACCAAGCGAAATTGCAAAAACAGCATGCACTTGCCCATGATCATTTTACATTTTTTTGATGAGATATTATATTATACAACATTTTCTGACCAAATAATGACATTTTTCATCAAAATTTGATATAACTGTCAAAAATATTAATTTTTATATTAAAAAATTGTTATTTCATAAAAACTATTTAAAAATGGAAAAAGTGAATGAAAATGGCTTAGAAAGTCATATTTGATTAAAAACAAAACAACAGCACATATTTTGCAATGCCTTCTAAGTGTTGTCAATAATGAGTTTCTTAGAAACTGAAAAAGCGATTCCGCAAGTCTCAGGCTTCTAGGACAAAGAAAAAACGGTTTTTCGAACCAAGCGAATTTGCACAAACTGCATGCACTTGCCCATAATCATTTAACATTTTTTTATCAGATATTATTATTACACAACATTTTCTGACCAAATAATGACATTTTTCATATTAATTTTATATTACTTTCAAAAATATTAATTTTCATATTCAAAAATTATTTCATAAAAACTATTTAAAACTGGAAAAAGTAAATGAAAATAGTTTAGAAAGTCATATTTGATTAAAAACAAAACAACAGCACATATTTTGCAATGCATTCTAAGTGTTGTCAATAATGAGATTCTTAGACCCTGAAAAAGCGATTCCGCAAGTCTCAGGCTTCTAGGACAAAGAGAAAGCGGTTTTTCGAACCAAAAGAATTTGCACAAACAGCATGCACTTGCCAATGATCATTTTACATTTTTATGGAGAGATGATATTATACAACATTTTCTGACCAAATAATGACATTTTTCATATAATTTTATATACTTTCAAAAATATTAATTTTCATATTCAAAAATTATTTCATAAAAACATTTAAAATGGAAAAAGTAATGAAAATGGTTAGAAAGTCATATTTGATCAAAAACAAAACAACAGCACATATTTTGCAATGCCTTCTAAGTGTTGTCAATAATGAGTTTCTTAGACCCTGAAAAAGCGATTCCGCAAGTCTCAGGCTTCTAGGACAAAGAAAAGCGGTTTTTCGAACCAAGCGAATTTGCACAAACAGCATGCACTTGCCATGATCATTTTACATTTTTATGAAGATATGATATTATACAACATTTTCTGACCAAATAATGACATTTTTCATCAAATTTGATATACTTCAAAAATATTAATTTTCATATTCAAAAATTATTATTTCATAAAAACTATTTAAAACTGGAAAAAGTAAATGAAAATGGTTAGAAAGTCATATTTGATAAAAACAAAACAACAGCACATATTTTGCAATGCTTCTAAGTGTTGTCAATAATGAGTTTCTTAGACCTGAAAAAGCGATTCCGCAAGTCTCAGGCTTCTAGGACAAAGAGAAACGGTTTTTCGAACCAAGCGAATTTGCACAAACAGCATGCACTTGCCCATGATCATTTACATTTTTTATGAGATATTATATTATACAACATTTTCTGACCAAATAATGACATTTTTCATATTAATTTTATATTACTTTCAAAAATATTAATTTTCATATTCAAAAATTATTTCATAAAAACTATTTAAAACTGGAAAAAGTAAATGAAAATGGTTTAGAAAGTCATATTTGATAAAAACAAAACAACAGCACATATTTTGCAATGCATTCTAAGTGTTGTCAATAATGAGATTCTTAGACCCTGAAAAAGCGATTCCGCAAGTCTCAGGCTTCTAGGACAAAGAGAAAGCGGTTTTTCGAACCAAGCGAATTTGCACAAACAGCATGCACTTGCCATGATCATTTTACATTTTTATGAGAGATATATATTATACAACATTTTCTGACCAAATAATGACATTTTTCATCAAAATTTGATATAACTTTCAAAAATATTATTTTCATATTCAAAAATTATTTCATAAAAACTATTTAAAACTGGAAAAAGTAAATGAAAATAGTTTAGAAATCATATTTGATCAAAAACAAAACAACAGCACATATTTTGCAATGCCTTCTAAGTGTTGTCAAAATGAGTTTTTAGACCCTGAAAAAGCGATTCCGCAAGTCTCAGGCTTCTAGGACAAAGAGAAAGCGGTTTTTCGAACAAGCGAATTTGCACAAAAGCATGCACTTGCCCATGATATTTTACATTTTATATGAGATATGATATTATACAACATTTTCTGACCAAATAATGACATTTTTCATCAAATTTATATAACTTTCAAAAATATTAATTTTCATATTCAAAAATTATTATTTCATAAAACTATTTAAAACTGGAAAAAGTAATGAAAATGTTAGAAACATATTATCAAAACAAACAACAGCACATATTTTGCAATGCCTTCTAAGTGTTGTCAATAATGAGATTCTTAGACCCTGAAAAAGCGATTCCGCAAGTCTCAGGCTTCTAGGACAAGAGAAAGCGGTTTTTCGAACCAAGCGAATTTGCACAAACAGCATGCACTTGCCATGATCATTTTACATTTTTTTATGAGATATTATATTATACAACATTTTCTGACCAAATAATGACATTTTTCATATTAATTTATATTACTTTCAAAAATATTAATTTTCATATTCAAAAATTATTTCATAAAAACATTTAAAATGGAAAAAGTAAATGAAAATGCTTAGAAAGTCATATTTGATCAAAAACAAAACAACAGCACATATTTTGCAATGCTTCTAAGTGTTGTCAATAATGAGTTTCTTAGACCCTGAAAAAGCGATTCCGCAAGTCTCAGGCTTCTAGGACAAAGAGAAAGCGGTTTTTCGAACCAAGCGAATTTGCACAAACAAATGCACTTGCCCATGATCATTTTATATTTTTATGATGAGATATGATATTATACAACATTTTCTGACCAAATAATGACATTTTTCATCAAAATTGATATAACTTTCAAAATATTCATTTTCATATTCAAAAATTATTTCATTAAAACTATTTAAAACTGGAAAAAGTAAATGAAAATAGTTTAGAAAGTCATATTTGATCAAAAACAAAACAACAGCACATATTTTGCAATGCCTTCTAAGTGTTGTCAATAATGAGTTTTTAGACCCTGAAAAAGCGATTCCGCAAGTCTCAGGCTTCTAGGACAAAGAGAAAGCGGTTTTTCGAACCAAGCGAATTTGCACAAACAGCATGCACTTGCCCATGATCATTTTACATTTTTATGAAGAGATATGATATTATACAACATTTTCTGACCAAATAATGACATTTTTCATAAATTTGATATAACTTCAAAAATATTAATTTTCATATTCAAAATTATTTATAAAAACATTTAAAACTGGAAAAAGTAAATGAAAATGGCTTAGAAAGTCATATTTATCAAAAACAAAACAACAGCACATATTTTGCAATGCCTTCTAAGTGTTGTCAATAATGAGTTTCTTAGACCCTGAAAAAGCGATTCCGCAAGTCTCAGGCTTCTAGGACAAAGAAAAGCGGTTTTTCGAACCAAGCGAATTTGCACAAACAGCATGCACTTGCCCATGATCATTTACATTTTTTATGAGATATTATTATACAACATTTTCTGACCAAATAATGACATTTTTCATAAAATTTGATATAACTTTCAAAAATATTAATTTTCATATTCAAAAATTATTTCATAAAAACTATTTAAAATGAAAAAGAATGAAAATAGTTTAGAAAGTCATATTGATCAAAAACAAAACAACAGCACATATTTTGCAATGCTTCTAAGTGTTGTCAATAATGAGTTTCTTAGCCCTGAAAAAGCGATTCCGCAAGTCTCAGGCTTCTAGGACAAAGAGAAAGCGGTTTTTCGAACCAAGCGAATTTGCACAAACACATGCACTTGCCATGATCATTTTAATTTTATGAGAGATATGATATTATACAACATTTTCTGACCAATAATGCATTTTTCATAAATTTGATATAACTTTCAAAAATATTAATTTTCATATTCAAAAATTATTTCATAAAAACATTTAAAACTGGAAAAAGTAAATGAAAATGGCTTAGAAAGTCATATTTAATCAAAAACAAAACAACAGCACATATTTGCAATGCCTTCTAAGTGTTGTCAATAATGAGTTTCTTAGACCTGAAAAAGCGATTCCGCAAGTCTCAGGCTTCTAGGACAAAGAGAAAGCGGTTTTTCGAACCAAGCGAATTTGCACAAACTGCATGCACTTGCCCATAATCATTTTACATTTTTTTATTAGATATTATTATTACACAACATTTTCTGACCAAATAATGACATTTTTCATCAAAATTTGATATGACTTTCAAAAATATTCATTTTCATATTCAAAAATTATTAATTTATAAAAACTATTTAAACTGGAAAAAGTAAATGAAAATGGTTTAGAAAGTCATATTTGATCAAAAACAAAACAACAGCACATATTTGCAATGCAAATATGTTGTTGTCAATAATGAGATTCTTAGACCCTGAAAAAGCGATTCCGCAAGTCTCAGGCTTCTAGGACAAAGAGAAAGCGGTTTTTCGAACCAAGCGAATTTGCACAAACTGCATGCACTTGCCCATGATCATTTTACATTTTTTTTATGAGATATGATATTATACAACATTTTCTGACCAAATAATGACATTTTTCATCAAAATTTGATATACTTTCAAAAATATTCATTTTCATATTCAAAAATTATTTTTTCATTAAAACTATTTAAAACTGGAGAAAGTAAATGAAAATGTTTAGAAAGTCATATTTGATCAAAAACAAAACAACAGCACATATTTTGCAATGCCTTCTAAGTTTGTCAATAATGAGTTTTTTCGACCTGAAAAAGCGATTCGCAAGTCTCAGGCTTCTAGGACAAGAGAAAGCGGTTTTTCGAACCAAGCGAATTTGCACAAACAGCATGCACTTGCCCATGATCATTTTACATTTTTATGAAGAGATATGATATTATACAACATTTTCTGACCAAATAATGACATTTTTCATTAAAATTTGATATAACTTCAAAAATATTCATTTTCATATTCAAAATTATTTCATAAAAACTATTTAAAATGGAAAAAGTAAATGAAATAGTTTAGAAATTCATATTTGATCAAAAACAAAACAACAGCACATATTTGCAATGCTTCTAAGTGTTGTCAATAATGAGTTGTTTAGACCCTGAAAAAGCGATTCCGCAAGTCTCAGGCTTCTAGGACAAAGAGAAAGCGGTTTTTCGAACAAGCGAATTTGCACAAACAGCATGCACTTGCCCATGATATTTACATTTTTTATGAGTATGATATTATACAACATTTTCTGACCAAATAATGACATTTTTCATCAAAATTTGATATAACTTTCAAAAATATTAATTTTCATATTCAAAAATTACATTTTTATGATGAGATATAATTATTACTGACCAAATAATGATATTTTTCATCTACATTTTATTAACTTTCAAAAATATACATTTTCATATTAAAAAAATCATAATTTCATAAAAACTGGAAAAAGTGAATGAAAATGGCTTAAAAAGTCATAATTAATCAAAAACAAAACAACAGCACATATTTGTAAGTGTTGTCAATAATGAGTTTCTTAGGCCCTGAAAAAAGCCATTCCGCAAGTCTCAGGCTTCTAGGACAACGATAAAGCGGTTTTATATTATTAAATTATATTATAATTTGATTATAATATAATCAAATATTATTAAGCACCCAAGAAGCTCATTGTTGACAGCAACTGTTTTATATAAAAAAAAACCTATGCTTTTTAATATGATAAATTAATAACTGTTAAAACTCTTTATTAATGAAAAATATGTCGAAAAATAATTGTGTCAGTTTATTGTTTTTCGTTTACTTATTGCAATATTAAATGATTTTCAATTAAATGATGCTTCTAAATATCAAAATTCTTTTTTTCATGAAAAATTGTCTTAATTTTGCCAAAACATGCTTTTTAGGTTTATTTTTTTCTTTTGTGTAATAACGTTTTACGTTAATTCTTTAAACATGCTTATGGATATTATTGCTTTTTATTAAAAAAAGGCATATTTTTCTCCAACCATAATTTGTCATTAAACCTTTTTCATTTACTTATTGCAGATTTGAACGGTTTTAATGAAAATTTGCTTATAATATGAAAATTCATATTTTCCCAATAATAATCATATTCTTTTCAAAAATAGACATTGTTTTTAAACCACCGTTTGTCATGTAACATTTTTCGTTTACGTCCTGCACTTTTTAACGTTTTTGACAATAAATTATCCTTATAAATCTGAAAATTCATATTTTTACAACTAATTGTTTAGGATAAATGTTAACGAATTTTTTTGTGAAATTATGATTATGAATATAAAATGTAATATTTTTTCATAAAAAATACTTTTTTCAAAACGTTAGCGCGTTTTGTGTTGCCAATTGATAAACCTTTAACGTTTTTAGTTATGAATTTGAAAGGTCAAATTTTTTACAATAACTTGTAAAAACTTGATTTGTCATATATCGTTATTCATTAACTTTTTAACAGTTTTTCATGAAATTATTAGTATAAATATGAAAATTTTACCAATTAATTTCATATTTTTAATAAAAAAAGTTCTATTTTTCTCAGACAATGGTTTTTCATGAAAGTATTTCGCTTACATATTGCACTTTTTAATTGTTTTCTATTAAATGATGCTTATAAATATGGTTATGTACCTAAATCCTTCAAACTGGCAGTTATCCACCCCCTATTTAAGAAACCTGACCTTGACCCATGTCAGCTGTCCAACTACAGGCCAATATTAAATCTCCCCATTATATCCAAAATTTTAGAAAAGGTTGTGGCACAGCAGTTCTGCTCACATCTACTTATGAATAACATTTTTGAAATGTATCAGTCAGGATTTTGGCCTCATCATAGCACAGAGACTGCGCTAGTTAAGGTGGTAAATGACCTGTTATTGGCCTCTGATCAGGGTTTTGTTTTTTTACTTGTTTTGCTCGACTTTAGTGCAGCTTTTGACACCATTGATCACACTATACTGTTTGCTAGACTTGAGAACGTTGTTGGAATAAAGGGAACAGCTTTGTTTTGGCTCAGGTCTTATTTGACTGATTGCTATCAGTTTGTTGATGTAAATGGTGAGTTCTCCACACTCTCTGAGGTAAAGTTTGGTGTTCCTCAACGATCTGTCTTAGTCCCACTGCTTTTCTCTTTATATATGCTGCCTCTTGGTGAAATTATACATAAACATGGTATTCGCTTCCATTGCTATGCTGATGATACACAGTTGTATATTTCAGCAAAGCCAGATGAGAGAGATCAGTTTAGCAATGTTGAGAGGTGTGTAAAGGACATTAGACAGTGGATGATTGATAACTTTCTTCTGCCCAACTCAGATAAGACGGAAGTACTTTTACTAGCACCACATGCAGCTAGAAGCAAACTTTCCAATTATGTAGCATCTCTGGATGGTGTTTCTGTTTCAGCGTGTACGGCCGTCAAAGACCTTGGTGTGATTATTGACCCTAGTCTTTTCTTTGAGGCTCACGTAAATAATATCACCAGGATTGCCTTCTTTCACCTTAGAAATATTGCTAAAATTAGAAATATGATGTCGTTATATGACCAATCACTCCTGATTTAATCAGTCTACACTGGCTCCCAATCAAATCTCGCATTGATTATAAAATACTACTACTGACGTATAAAGCACTTAACGGTCTTGCACCGCAGTATCTGAGTGAACTTCTGTACCAGTATGATCCTCCATGCCTACTTAGATCAAATGGTGCAGGCTATCTGTTGGTTTCTCAAATAACGAAGACTACAACAGGGGGATGATCGTTCTCTTATAAAGCCCCACAGTTATGGAACAGCCTTCCAATTAGTGTTCAGGACTCAGACACAGTCTTAGTGTTCAAGTCGAGGTTGAAAACACATTTATTTAGTCAAGCCTTTGATCAATAGATTCTTTCTTAGGTAAAGGCGCAGATCTGGAGGAAACATGGATATAGAGTGTTTGGTGAACTGGGATATTTGTATGATGTCGTCCCCTCACATTCACTCAGGTTCGTTGACAGTGGTGTGCTGGGTCGTCTCTTATCCCAGAGATCCCTCATGTCTGTGTTACCTTCTGGTTCTCCCTTGTAGTTATGCTGCCAGAGCGAGTCCAAACTGCACAGTGATATTAATTAACTTTCATACAACAATAGGACACTTAATAATCCATATCCTTCTCTTCCTGTCACCCTCTCTCTCTCTCTCTCCTCTCTCCCTCCTCTCTCTCTCTCTCTCTCTCCTCCTCTCTCTCTCTCTCTCCTCGCTCCCTCTCTCTCGTCGAGTTAAACATGCTCCTGAGGCTCCAGTGACCACTGTTCCTGTGGATCTTCCCACTTCATCCAGGCCTGCCTCTGGATAGTGTTCTCTTCGACTGGCGGCCACTCTGTGCAGCTTGGGACGGTTTCTCATCAATACCTTGGGTGGTTCCATGAAATTCCGGAGTAAGAACGGGCGCTTTGAGGATGGATTGGACTGTAGTTAATGTCACCAGTCTCCTACACTGACTCAGGACTACTTTTCGCTTCTGATCATCATCACTGTACCCCGCAACACCGTATATCTGCTACAAATGGACATTCAGTGCAACAGAGATGAGGATGGGTTCCCTCTTGAGTCTGGTTCCTCTCAAGGTTTCTTCTTTATGCCATCTCGGGGAGTTTTTTCCTTGCCACAGTCGCCACCGGATTGTTCTTCAGGGACAAACTTACTTATAAATAACATATTCACTTTTAATCACCACATTATCTGTGTAAAGCTGCTTTGAGACAATGTTCATTGTTAAAATGGGATAAACAAATAAAAATGAATTGAATTGAATTGAATTGATATTCATATTTTCACAATATCACATTTTTTTATGAAAAAGTCATATTTTTGTCAAAACACTTTTTATTTTTCACTGACTTTTTTTTTTAAAGGTTTTCCATATGCTTTATAGTTTCACAGTTACTCATATTTTTATGGTAAAGGTTAACGTGTTTTTTTTTTTTTTTATGAAAATGTGATTATGAATAGGAAATTATATATTTTACTAATTAATTACATTCGTCATAAAAACGTCATAATTATGTAAAAAAATGGTTCGTCATGTGAAAGTTTTACGTTTATGTATTACACTTTTTAATGGTTTTTAATGAAATTATACTAATAAATATATTACATTTTTATGAAAATTTAACTTTTTTTAAATGAAATTTTGGATATGACTATATGTAATATTTTAATAAAAACAATAAATTTTTTATAAAAGAAAGTCAGATTTGTTTCAAACCATTTTCATATCACTTTTTGCAATGAATATTTGCACTTTTAACGGTTTTTAGTTAATGATGCTTATGAATATGAAAAGTCATAATTTCACTATAACTTGTAAAAACTTGATTTGTCATAGCTCGTTTTTTTTTCACATTTTTGCACTTTTTTATAAAGTTTTTCATGAAATTATTCCTTTCAATATGAAAATTTCTATTTTACCAATTCATTTTATATTTATATGAGAAAAGTCATATTTATGTCAAAACATGGTATTTCATGAAAATAAAAAAGATCATTCATATTTTCACAATAACTTGTTAAAACGATGAATTTTTGCACTTTTAACAGTTTTTCTTGAAATAATTCTAATGAATATGAAATTCATAATTTCCCAATTAATTTGATATATTTACTCATTTTTTTTACAATTACTCGTATTTTCATGGTAAAGGTTAACATTTTCTTTTTTTTTTTATTAAATTATTATTATGAACATATTTTTCTAAAAACTCTAATGTTTAAATGAAAATGTCATATTCTGTTCATAAAATGATTTGCTTTATCATGTTTCATTATAACATGTAAAATTGTCATAGGCAAGTGCATGCTTTATGTGAAAATACGCTTGGTTCGAAAAAAACGCTTCTCCTTTTCCTAGAACCCTGAGACTTGCAAAATTGCTTTTCAGTGCCTAAGAAGCTCATTCTTGACAGCATTTAGAATGCTTTGCCAAATATGTGGTGTTGGTTCCTTTTTGAATAACTAGGACTTTCTAACCCATATTTTTTTTTTGCAATAACTAAAAATATTTATATGCAAAATGTAATATTTTGGGTGTTTTCTTTTACGTATTGTTTTTTTTTTTGATAACTTTTTATGAAATTACACTTATATGAAATTTATATTTTCATATTTATAAACTTTTTTTATATATAAAAGCATATTTTTGACAAAACATGATTTGTCATGTCATGTCACAACACGGGGCTCGCCACCGAGGACATGGGATGAGTACAAGGCCTGCGTCTTATAGTGTTTGCAGAGCGATGAAGGAAGCAAAGCGGCGCCGGAGAGGTGAACACGTTCGCCATCTCGGAGCATGACGTGAGGAGGGCATTCAAGAGAGTGAATACCAGGAAGGCAGCAGGACCAGATGGCATCACAGGTCGGTTTCTGAAAGCCTGCGCTGACCAGCTAGCACCGGTGGTCACTGAGATATTCAACCTCTCACTGGAACAGTCTGTGCCATCTGTCCCTCATGTTTCAAACAGTCCACCATTGTTCTGTCCGAAAGAATCCCCAGCCCACCTGCCTTAACGACTACCGCCCTGTAGCCCTGACCTCAGTAGTGATAAAGTGCTTTGAAAGACTGGTCAGAGACTTCATCACTGCATCACTACCAGACACACTGGGCCCACTACAGTTTGCGTACTGTCAGAACAGAACCGTTCCATTGAGGACGCCATTGCTCATCCTCCACACAACGATGAGCCACCTGGACCAAAGAAAAAGGAATTATACGAAGATGCTGTTTGTGGACTACAGTTCAGCATTTAACACCATAATTCCCTCCATATTCACCTATAAGTTGGAGGTCCTGGGATTATATATCAAATCATGTTTTGATTTCCTGCATCCTATACTTTCCATTGTCTCCGTTTTGTCTCTTTTTGCTTTCGGAAGAGAGCTTTATTCCCTGTTCGAGGGTTCGAAAGCAGTACGTGGAGACCATTCCCACCAGAACTACAAACACACACTACAGTAACCACATTAAGGCGAAACATCCAGTTCATTCAGTGTGTGAAGTGTGACATGTTTAGTCAGTCTTTCTCCGTTGTTAGCAATAATTTTATCTGTGAGAAGTATAAGCTAGTTTGCTCTTTGACGGAGAAAATCTTCGCATTAGAGGAGCGCATCCAGAGTCTAGAAAGAAGTAGTGAGTGCGAGAGCTGTCTGCGGTTCTGCAGGGAAAGTCTTAATGCCCTAGGTGGAGTTAGCATTCCTATTCCACTTTGGTGGGTGACTGCTTAGGGGCATACTCGCAAAGCCAAAGCTAACGCTAAGGCTCGCCCATGGAGCACCATTCCCCAACAGATTTGCTCTCCTCAGTGAAGCACCCACTGAGAAACCTGAAAGAGCTATGGTTATAGTAGACTCTATTCTGAGGCACGTGAAATTAGCTAGACCTTTAGGGGCACCAGAAGCACAGGTTATGTGCCAGGGTGCCGGACATAGCAGGTCAGCTTAGGTTTTTAGGAAAGCACAGGTTCTCTAAGTTTTTCACTCAGGAGCTAATGATATACACCTTTGACAGTCATAGGTTATTAAGAGTAATATAATAGAGGTGTGTAAATTATCGAAGGCAAAGTCCGATGCAGTAACATGCCCATTAACCATCCCAATGCGACGTGGCGATGTAGCCTACAGCAGGTTATGGTCGCTGAACTGCTAGATAGATAGATAAAGAGAAAATGATAGAAAGATAAAGAGGAATGTGAAGAAGTGAACGTTACAAGATTATGCATTTAAGAGTTAACAAGATGGGTTAATATATATATATATATATATATATATATATATATATATATATATATATATATATATATATATATATATATATATCAGTGGCGTGCTACTGGTCTGTCAGAGAGGGAAAGCTCATTTTCGGCCTACATCATAAAATTGTCTATTTATTTAAAAGTAAATTCTGCCCTACGTTCCTTTTCAAGAAAATGATCTGTGACCCTGTCGTACCAACTAGGAGTCTTTTCAAGTGACTTGACCAGTGTCCTCTCAATGGCCAGCAGAGCTAGGCTGCTTAAACGGCCTTGGCCCATTGTGTTTTGGGTGTAGGACTTGAGTCGCTTTAAACAGGAGAAGCTCCTTTCTACACCTGCAGATGTAGCTCCAATTGTTGCCACTAATGAGAACAGTTTGTAAAGCTGAGGCATTGCACTGTCCAACTCCATGTCTTTAAGGAACACCAAGTAATCACACAGCTTTCCCCTGTTACCCTGCAAGTCCTGATCTGAATACAGGACTTGAAGTTCTGACCTCAGTCTTCCTGAATCAAAGTGATGGCCATAACTTTTCAGGACACTTTGGAAGGCCTCCTCTGGAAATACCTGTCTCATGTCATCAAATTTCCCTGGATTGACTAATTCTAAGAAGAGCATGCTTTCCAAATTTGAAAAACGTCGAGGAATCTGCTCCAAGATGTTATCAAGGATGGCCATGTACAGATTTCTGTATCGCACTTGGGGATCCTGCAATTGGGTCAGACGGCGCTTTCTCATGGGCTCATCTCGTGGGTCTGATGTGAGATCTGCTGTTTTGGCATAAATGGCTTGGAAAGCCCCCTCTGACCTCTTCTCTTTGACAAATGCAAGAAGAGATTCAATTCTGTTCTTGCAGTAAAGAACATCCATCACCCTCTGCTGGACAATATCAAAGACCACATCAGTCTCAGAGAAGATTTGTTCATATGTGTACAACATGAACACAAACTCAAAATCCTCCAGTTTCCTCACAAAGCCTTTGGCACAATCCAGTGTATCATCATCCATTGTTGTATCTGCAATGATGTTCTCAAATGTCTGCAGGAGGCCATCATAATTGTTTGCCACAGTGCTCACTATCCGTGATGTGAAATTCCATCGAGTAGGAGCGTTTCTGGGCAACCTTGAACAGCCTGCAGACTCCAGAAAAGATGTCCTCTTTGTGGATTTTGAAAAAAATGTGGCAAATCCAGAGAGTGATGCAAAAAAAATTCTGCACTCAGGCAAGCATTTAGCCCCCTGTGACAGCACCAGATTCAGTCGGTGTGCATAGCAATGCACAAACATTGCACTGGGGGCTATTGCTTTCACTTTGGCCTGCAGACCATTGAGATCTGAAGCCATGACAGCAGCCCCATCATAGGTCTGTGCCACAAGCTTGTCCTTAAAATTGTAGCCCTGCATGTTCTCATTTAATATGTCAAAAACGGACTGGGCATCTCGCCCCCCGAAACATCAAAAAATCCAATAAAGCGCTCCTGAATTTTACCTGCACTATCCACATAGCGAACAATGACAGAGAGTTGGGCACGGCAGGATATATCAGTTGTTTCATCCACCTGCCATCCAAAAAAGGGAGCATCCTGAATTTCATCTCTGATCTGATCAGAAACGGTGGCTGCAAGAGCAGAGATCAAATCATTTTGAATAGTATGGGACATACCAGAAAACACAGTTGAGGACTCGAATTGTGTGGACAGGACAGAGTCATATTTAGCTAATGTTTCTGTGAACTCCCTGTAATTCCCCTTGTTGGATGATTCACTACTCTCATCATGTCCCCTAAATGACAGCTCCTGCCGGCCAAGCAAGGATGTCACATCAATAAGGCGGTTTAGGAAGGCCCTGTTTTGTTTGACTATTTCATTCAATGTTTAGCCACTTGAATGCGAGCACCTTCATTTATTGCATGCTCAACCCTGATCCTGCCCATGCAACTTAATCTTGCACATGCACTCACATGTTCATTGCTCTTTTCATGTCTTTTATATGCCCTGTCAAAGTTAGACAGATCTCCAAACCCACCTTTGACCAAACAACACATCCGTGAGATGGTTTCATCAAGAGGCATGGCCAGCAGTACATTTTATTTGTCACAGCACTTCCAGTCAGCCAGCTAACTTTGTCATACCAGGAGAGCTGAAAAGACCTGTTATTTTTCCCTATCTTTTGCACTAAATCAATCTTAGGTGTTGATCTGCCCTGCTGTTTAATTCTAAGTTTTTCCTCGTAAGGAACACTTTCAAATGGCTTCGCCAAAATCAGGTCGACAATATTAGCACCGTCTGCCATCGTGCGCAGTTTCACCCACGACGCTAGCCTAGCCTACTAACGTTATATGAATGAATGAATGAATGAAGGAATGAATAAATGAATGAACGATCTAAAAAAAAAATATTAAACTCTGTAAAACTGAAACAAGGAATGTGGTGTATAATTGTGTGAAATGTATGATGAAAATCAAGCAATTTCGCCAAGCAAATATCAAAGAAATAGGTTGCAGCAGTTTTTATTTCGACTGAACTTGAGAAATCCGCGATGGGACTGAGCGCGAATAGCTTCAGTGATTCCTTATAGTACAGAATCGCTGTCAGTCAAAAGGAGA
>JBCEWE010000953.1:0-45083 GCA_039877035.1 Silurus lanzhouensis
AGCCAGATTTATTATAAATGTCACACACCAACATGATAATGACAGAAATTGACTCCTACCAGTACCAGACTACAGGCCAGTCATTTTCAACAATATACATTGTGTGCACTGTCTCACACACACACAAACTCTCAGTTCAACCAAGTCCACAAACAAAAATATAATAATTTACAATAGCGTTTGTAAAGTTCAGTCCCTTTTAGAAATTTCTGGTCGATGTTATCATGGAGTGAGCTGAAGTGGTGCTAAAGATGTGACACTTTTAAATGTATCATTAGCAAAAAAATAAAACTCTCCCACTCTGTTAAAACTTCCTGTGTTCATTTTCATATTTTCGTTTTGCTGTGCATTTTTTCTGCCATTTTGAGAGCAACTTGACACAAATTGTTTACTTAAAAATTAAGTAAACAGTTTGCATAACGAAGTTTTGTGTTTGTTTCTTTTTAATGTGCGTGTTCGCTTCGCTTAAGTTCATTACAGTATTTTCATTAAATGCGCATGTGCGTAAGATGAAATACCGCAAAGTTTCCCAGTTGGGGCAAGATCATTTAAGTCTTAAAAAAAACGTTTTGAACTCAAGCAAACACGCACATTCAAAAAAAAACAAAACAAAACACAAAGCCCCATGCTTTCACAAACACAAACTTCGATATGAACGTAAGAGCCGCACGAAATCAGGCAAAGAGCTGCATGCGGCTCGAGAGCCGCGGATTGGCCACCCCTGCAGTATACCATGGTTGACTGTAGCTTTTGGAATCAAACCATAAAGTGCCTATTCTTTTGGCAAACTCCCTGTAACACACAATGCATGTAATCAGGGACCACACCATTGATCAGGTTAAAATTGGCAAGTCCACAGTTAGAGATGGCCCTTTTATTCCTAAAATGCTTTGTTCATTATTTTTGCCAATCTCACCTATTTGCACAGTTGTGTTGTGATCTCTAAGGTCTGGCATCTCCTCCAAACAAGTATACACTCACACAGTCCCAGTGGCTTTTCTCTCTTGAACACCTGGATGAAGACAGTGCCCACACCCACACTCTCCATTAAACTGTTTGAAATTCCGCAGCAAAGGTCATGCAACAGCATCACATACAGCACATAATGCATAGACCTTTGTGGTTTTTATTGAATGATCTACTGGATCCTGCCATTAAGGTCCCGTTTGTCCAATAATTTTGCATTCATATTTAAAGTATTTACTAAAAGATATGTGTTAAGCTTTAATGTTGATTTACTTATTTTGAAACTCGACATCATTGCATTCCTCTATGTCCTGAATTACGCATCACATCTTACGTTCAGTTTTATCTACACATTTAGAGACAATGTATGTAACAAAATGTGAACCAAACTGACATACAAATTTCCTTATATACCTGCACTTTCTGATGGATGAGACACAGGGCTGTAACCCTTAAAAGAACAAGACTTATATATAAGTTAAACTATCAATAGAAAATATAGCAATAAAAACGTGTAGAAATATAGCTAAAATAGAAATAGTTCTTTTTTGTTCTTTTTTTTTTTTTATTGCTTTTTTGTTATCCCATATCCAAATTTCTTACTGACAGATGGAAGACATTTAAACAAAATGTAAGACTTTTTTTACCTGGTTTTCTATGGATGGTGACTCTCTTGTGGTCTCTGGTTGTAATTGACCTAACAGAGGGGACAACATATTAAAAGTATGTAAAAGGAAAAAAAGTTTATATCAAAAGATTATTACCATTTAGTCCAAAATGTCTAGCTGGAGGTCTGTTTCTGTGGGGGTGGATTCTTCAGTCCCCTGGGGAGAGTGCTAAGACAGGGCAAAAGGAAATGTACAAAAGAGGGAGAAACAAATCAGTCCATTTTAAGGTGGATAAAGTTGAGTTGCTTTTTAAAAGATTAGAAACCCTTCAATTTCATTGGGCTTTATAAATTTGATCACATCTACATCTACCCTATAACAATGTATAATACAGCCACAATTTCTGAAATACAGCCTCACTTTTACTTGTCTGATTTATTTTCTTGTTTAGGACTTACCTCATTAGTGTCACTCTGGAAAGTTTCACCTTCCAAGTCATGTAGACATTTTTTATTTTCCGGTAGAGTTTCAATCACAAAGAGAGAGAGAGAGAGAGAGAGAGAGAGAGAGAGAGAGACAGCTTCACAACTCTAGACTACTTTACTATTAGTCTAGATCAGTGAGCCTTAGTCTTTACTTTTTCCTAATTCTTATAAACAATATTACATTTATTTGTTTGAAATGTGATTATGCAAATGATTTTTTGAAAGAAATGTTTGGATTGTTTAAACACAATTAAAAAAATAATAATTCATGTAGTGTTTTTGATTTGGGAATCAGGGTCAAAGGAGTTGGATGGTATTTCATAAATGTAAAGTTAAAACGTAAAGGTTTTTTTATTGATCTAAAACTAATATATGATTCTTTTTACTCAGCTGCTAAAACATCTGTATTAATAATAATAAAAATTGTTTCACTGCAAGGGTTACCTTGTATTCAGGTTGTGTTTATACTTTATTGTGTTGTGTCAGTTCAAGTTTAGGTGTTGTATACATCCCATGTGAGTGCTAGATAAATATAAATAAATAAATAAATAAATAAATAAATAAATAAATAATAATAATAATACATTTGATTGAAAGAAAGAAAGAAAGAAAGAAAGAAAGAAAGAAAGAAAGAAAGAAAGAAAGAAAGAGTTTTGGATAGTGGATATCAGCATTACCCATGATCCTCAGCCTCCGTTGTATTTTTCTCATTGCGCTCAAACCAGTGTCCAGGTGAGTTACGAGACTCATAACTAATGATCACATTTAGTGTAAATGTTGTAATTGATGCCTTTTATTGCCATTAAACCCACATGGTTTACTCCTTATCAGCGGAAAAGAAAAGAAAAACAGGTGAAATTGTTCTAAACAGGGTCGATAACTTCTGTATGACACAAGGGTTAAAATGGACTGAACTGTTCAGGGCTGCTTGTGTTCTCCATGCACAGTGCAATGCTTAATCATGTCTGGGTAAAGTCAGTGTTGACTACACACGGCTAAATGAGTTTGGTGGAATGTCTTGAGTCTGCAGTGAACGTTACTGTTCATTCAAGCCAGGCTTTTTCAAGTGAGCACAGCTTTCCATTAACTGTGTTGGTGAAATATCCCCATTAACTGTTACTCTTCAGAATTTCTTTGTGTGTTTGTTGATGATTTACACACCTTGTTCATTCTAAAAGAGCTGAACTTCTTCTAGAAAAACCTCTTGCTGTTTAGTTTTTCTGTATTTCCTCAGATGGATGTGCACAGAGGACTGTGTGTTGAATGAAATGGACTTGTATTTTTAGAATGCTCATTGATTTACCACATCAAACAGTGTAAGCATTGTATAGATTGCCAAGCAATGGGGTGGGGGGATTTTAGGTATTATAGGGGTGTGAGTGTATTATAGGATATAACTGTTGTGTAACTTTATATTACTGCACCATTAAATATAAATATTATAATATAAATTATTTTATAAAAAAGGTTATGACTGTTTTTCTTCAGACCAATTCAAAAATCAACAAATATTTGTACACAGCAAACATACACTGTTTTAAATGTTCTGATTTGACTTTATGTTGTAGGTTATTACAGTTAACAAATAACTTGATTCTCTGTTCTGTTGCTGCTTTTCAAGTGAACTTAACCACATGGTCCAGTGTTATTAAATACAGCCTTATGGTGTGTTTCACAAATATGCACACACATAATGTGGTGTATTTTCACTGCTATTGTTGTGAATGACAGAAAATTAAGTATTTCCAAAGATGACCATTTAATGTTTTTACTTTTCCATACATTGTTATTTAAAAAGGTGATAGATTTATGTTTGACACGGTAATAGCTAAAGGAAAAAAATAAAGAGATACACTATAAGAACAAAAGTATTGGGACACCTGACTTTCACAGCCATAGTTGGTTCTTTCCTAAACTGTTAAAGCAAAGCTGAAGACACACAATTGTATATGATGTGTTTGAATGGAAGATCTCCTGCAATAGAGCTCTTACCCCAACCCTATTAAACCCAAGTCCTCTTCACCTCACCTACATCAGTACCTGACTTTACTAAGACCCTTCTGTCTGAATGAGCACAAATCTCCACAAACACAATCCATAATCTAGTGGAACATCTTCCCAGAGAGGGAAGGTTATTATAAGAGCAGAATGGAGACTAAATTTGGAATGGGATGTTCAAAAAGTACATATTAATCTTATGACCAGGTGTTTACAAAATGTTAGCAATTTCTATGGGTTTATCCTCTCAATGAACTCAATGAACAGAAATAATGAGCAAACTGAATCACCTGTTTAAATGAGAATAAAATTGCATTACTGTGAGAGACGTGGGGGACGGCCTGAAGTACTTGGGTTGAGGCTGAAAACATAGATCTTAGGACTAAACGAAATACATTAGCTAATGAAAATCATTTTGGTCATTATTTCCACATAAAAAGGAAAAACAAACAAATAAACAAACATAAGGATTAATTTTATATACTAGTCATTCGAAGTGCTCTTTAAAACCAGGCCTGGGACGACTTGTGTAAATAGGAAAATAAAAACTTTGTCGTAGAGTTAAACCAAATACATCATTGGAAAGGTCTTGACCTGGTGAGTAACATGAGACAGTATAAAGATTCTACATGGCTCCTGCTTTCTAAATACTGACCTTTGAACCTCAACCTCAGACAATGTTTGAAGGTTTATAATCCATCAACAAGAAGGTCTACAGACATGGGACTAACTGTTATAGAGAGCTCTGATCCCCAGCTATCATGTGAGAATAGTCACTATTGGGCACCATCAAAAATATCCCGAAAGCAATTTCTCCCATTTAACAATTATACTTTTAAAATCAGATTACACCATTGTCTTTTCCACCCCCCAAAACCCCTAGGAGTACCTGCAGTTTAATACTGCCAACTTCCAATTATGGGAAATCTATCAATTTATTTAAAAACTACAATTCCCAGTAGAGTCGCGCCTTTGAACTTGTTACTAAGCGTACAAATCAGCGTCCATATTTGAAGTTTTCAAACTTCCAGTTTTCAGAGTTTGGTTAAGTTTAGGGTTATGAAAATGTATCTTTACTAAATATATCAACAATCTCCTACAGCTAAAACATACATTATACTGCATGTAGATGATCAAGATGAACAAAATCGTGAGGATGTCACTTCATCTGGGATATTTTACTGGTTTTGTAGAACAACCAAGGCAGGGTCTTTATTTATAAACTACAATTCCCACTAGAGACGTGCAATAGAAATTAGAATAGAGTGATCAAAGAAATGTAATACTGTGCACAAGCTGAAACGATATAGTCTTTGGCGATTCTAGCACATGGAGATGTGATTATTTGAAAAGATGAAGAGAAATGCATGATATGAAAAGGAAGATCCCTCCCTGGAGTCGACACTAATGGTGGTGAAGGGGTGAAGAGCAATGCTGAAATCTGGATGAATGTAGAGCTCATCCCCTGATGACACAGTGGAAGGAAACCTGGGTGAAGAAATTTATAATATTTATTTCAATTTGTCAAATAAGCAAATAAATATCAAATTATGGAAAATGACAAATAAACAAACTAACAGTATCATGTAATTTAATAAATATCAATTTATGATATGATCTATGAGGAGATATATCATAGATTTATTATAACAAACAGTAGTTTGTGTAATTTAAATAAAAATTGAGATAAAATTAAAAAAACTGTACTTCGGCGATTTTTGTAGTAGTAAAATGCTACCATCTAGTGGTAATATGAGAAACTGCAACTTGTCACCGGGCGGTATTTTTTGGTATTTTTGCTGTTTCCACACGGACGGTTTTTACTTGTCGAACCTGCGCTTCATGCCAGATTGTAGTGCTGATTTGAGACTTGGCGCATCAGTAAAAACAAATGTTTAGTGTTTATTTTTCTGTGGATTTTCATTTCGATTTGTCAAATAAACAAATATAAATAAAGTTAAATAAAACAATGGTATTTTAAATTTATAGAATTAAATTCAATTGGTATTTGATAACTATTATTAAAATTATAAATATATAATAAAATACAGAATATATAATATAAACAACAATTTCATTAATTTTAATTTTATTATTGGCTTAATTATCCGTGATTTGCTCAGAACTCGTACATTTTTATTAAACAAATATAAAAAGAGCGAAATTAACAAATGTATTCACGACGTCCTTTCTTTAGTGGATATTTAAAAATTAAATCCACAGAAAAATAAACACTAAATATTTGGTTTGACGGAAATCAGCACTAAAATCTGCCATGAAGCAAAGATCCGACAATAAAAACCGTCCGTGGGAAAACAGAGCAAAAATACCAAAAGTACCGCCCGGTGACAAGTTGCAATGCCTCATATTACCACCAGACGGTAGCATTTTACCATTACAAAAATCGCCGATATTCAGTTTTTTATAGGATATAAAAATAGGATAGCTATTATACAAATTTTAAAAATATATTATACAGAATATAAAATAAAAACAATGATTTTATTAACTTTATTTTATATGCCTAATTTTTCATGATGCACTGAGAAACTTTTATTAAACAAACATAAAAGGGCAAAATTAAAACAACACAAATTTAGTAAAGATACGTTTTCAATTTCTACCTACCCAACTACCCACCTACCTACCTAAACACCCAGACATACCTACTTACCTAATCAATCCCCCTCTTCTCTCTCTCTCATTAAACATTGTCATTGATTTGCTAGATGACATGTTAGTGGAAGATTGTGTGCAGAGTTTGACTCAGTTTGTCTGTATCACACTGTCAACTAATTCTCATTGTATTATTTGTGTTCCCTGTGTTTATCATCTCTGACATTTTGACCTCAGCTAGTCAGGTCTGTGTCTCTCCACCAAACCAGTGTTTTTGCTACAACTGTAAGCCAAGTTAAGTGTGTGATTTTAACAATGCTTCCTGTTTAAGCTTCTTTCTTGATGATTCCAGATCTACGTAGTGGAATTAAGTGTTTCCAGAGACACAGGGCATTTTGAAGAGTCCTTTATCAGCTGGAAGCAAAGTGTTTCTGTGGAGTTGAAGGCTGATTATGTACACAGCTTTTATATAGACTGTACCACAGCACATCCACCCTCGTTTCTGCACTTGTTTTTTAGGTTTGTGAATTCATTGGGTTAAAGCACAGCTGTAGAAAAGGAACACAGACTAGCAATTTACATTCTTTCCCATCCAAGTGAACTGTGGCAAGTTTTCATCATGTCCTTTCTGTGAGCTTCTAATAAAACACAATGGATTACTTCATGCTCGGGAATCGATCCTAGCAAATCCATCACTGCTTCACACCTGGGAACCTGTCCATTAGCAATTGTAGATTATTGCTGTAAATTATATTTAAGGAAAACACTGGAAAAAGAAAAGTGCATCCAAAGTTAGTTTTAAAAGCAACTGTTAGCTTGTTTAAACCTGCAAAAACCATATACTTCTGTGCATGTTCCCAATAGAGATCTTTCTCAGTTCATTAGTACAGGAGAGCAAAAAAAAAAAAAAAAAAAAAAAAAAAAAAGGAACTTCCAGGCAAAAAAAAAAAAAAAAAAAAAATGCACTGGACAAAAACTGTGGAGGAAGCTTCAGCAACAGATGATGAATGAAAAAAAAAGTCAGACAGGCAATACAGACTGGTTGTTTCAATGAATCCAAGTCATACGCTCCCTTTGCCAATGAGTTAAGTATCATCAGACAGTTAGTCTTGAGGGGCACACACATTATATTACCAAAATCTCTCTGAGCAAGAGCTTTAAACCAGCTCACGAAGGACATTTGGGCATTGTAGGCACCAAACAGAACCTCAGAAGTAAAGTATGTTGGCCTGCCATTAATAAGTATTTAAAAAAACTTCAGTGTCATGGGAGGATCTACCACAAATATATTTCAGGTCCTTAGTACGCAATACTCAAATTATTGAGTGTTTAGAGAAGGTTTTTAGCATAATGGTCTACCTTGCACCCTCAGATCTTTGAATTGTGGACCACAGTTTGTCAATTCCAACAATTCTGTGAAACAAATTGTATCCAGCATGTGAAGACTACACCAAGGCAGGCACAGGTCAACAGCAAGGTGGATAGGCAAAATGCATCTATATTGCCACTTACAGATTCCTCAGTCAGAATGCCTAGACTGGAAAAAGGAGCTCTTTGAATATATGGCATTATACAGGGCCACTGACCACAACACTGAAAAGTAGTTCTGCAAGATTCTTGTCTTCAGTGGGAAAATCAGGGGAAAACTGCATTTTTCTATGCCACACAATGACCAGGAGATAAAGCACCATGATGGTGAGCAAGAAGGGGAAAACCAAGCTGTATGCTGATCACCACCATGGGGCAAAGAATTCCAAGCTGGAAATGGAAGATCAAGTCCTGGTCAGACAGGAAAAGATTAAACTAACAACCACATTCAACCCAATCCATACACTATCATGTCCAGAAAAGGGAATTCTGCAACCATTGAAGACTCCGATGGAACACAATATAAAAGGAATGCCACATTCTTGAAGAAATTCTTCAGTGAGAACAAAAAAGATAACCCAGTTGAAAGACAAACCAAAACAGAGAAAGAAGTAAATATGGCAGGGACAGTTAACAGTGAGCAATTGTTTGCTGAAAACAACCAGACTAAAACATGCGACTAGATGGTGATATGGTTACACAAATGAGACCAAAGAGGCAACTCAAATGTATGAGAAATTCAAAGACTCTTTCAAATGAGCTTGTTATTGAAATCACATGTTGAAATGGGGGGAGATGAATGTGGTCGGCTTCAATACATTCTTAGGAGTCAACACAAACTCATCTGAGAGTATAGCAGCTTCTGAAACAGAGGAAACTATAAACCACAACATGATTAGGTAGACAAATTCTCTCAAGCGACAAAAGATCCTCAAGGAGTCAGTCATTAGCTTTACTGAAAGCACACCACTTATCCAACAAAGATTCTTTCTCTCAATCAGACTCTAAAAGTCTCTATAGGACATGCTCTAATATTCCTGAACCTTTGCCTGTAGGCTTCAGTGACCAACTCATAAGCGCTCAATAAGCCTCATACTCTAAGCCCAGAGTTCTCCAAGGACAATGAATAGCACACTTCCTGAGCTTTTCTAATGAAGACGACATATTTAAGCAAATTTAATTCTATAGCTATACACGGAGAAAACAGGTCAAAGCAGGCTAGAGCAGCTCTGACTTCAACCAACAGCTCAATCAGCTCTGCACCTGAAGTCCCAGAAGCAACACCAGCATTCTCAACACACTAGTCACAGCTGTATCAACATGTGGTGAAAGCTTTAGAACACATAACTAACAGCAAAGTGAGAACCTTACTCCTAATCTCTTATATTTTTTTGCAAACTTGTAAAAACTGGTACAATATAGTGAGCAGGTATCTCAAACAGGTCGTCCTTCAGACACGTCTCAGAACAAAACATACAGACTTGGAGAAGTAACAAAACACTTGGAGGTCAAAGCCTTCCATGACTATTAAGCAGTTATCCAAAATACAATGAACCGTAAATGCAATAACCGACTATTCATTCCAAACAGATTCCGGATGACCCTCATTTGTTACGTTCCCACCTTGGCCTAGGGGAGTGTAGGAACAAAAATTTAGTTTCTGCAGGTTGTTCAGATAAAAATAGTAGTATCAGAGGTTAAGTTACTGCCTTTAATGTGCAAGTGAAAGATTGTTAGACAAAATGTCAAAGTTTAAGGGAGATTAACTGAGACTTACAGAGGCAAGAGAACATGGACAGTGCCAAATAAATGAATACAGGTAAAAGACTAATCCAGGCTGTATTTAGAAAGCTAAGCTAACTAACAGCAACAATGTGGTGACTACACTAGGATCAGAAAAATACAAGGGGTGACACTCACCCCCTAACCTAGGATTCCTAAACAATGTGGATACCTGCATGGGGAAATGTAGGCGCATGCACATGCTCACCTGTTCACAAACCTAGCAAACCCTCTTTTTCTGCGGGTTGGGGATAGGGGGTTCCAGGTGGCTGCTTTAAAACCTTGTGCTCCACCTCCTCTGGTTAGGTTCTTGCTTCTCATTGGTCCCTCTTTTTGTTTCAGCCACCAATAACAATTCCCATGTGACTCCACCTTTACCTGTATATGACAGCAGTGAGCCAGCGGGGTATTCCAGAAAGCTTGGTTAACTTACCATTTGATAAATCATAACCTCTGGGTTTATTTACCCCAAACAGGCATACCATGAGTATGTCGGTTCCAAAACACCTGAGAAGAGTTAGTTTAATCAACCTCCAACTGGTTACCCAGAGGTTATGCGCGTGCACGGTGCATATATAAAGACATTCTCAATGGATCGCCGATTTCACGAGTCACCATGGAAACTCAAAGCGGAATAAAGAGAGCGGCGGAGTTCACAGAGGCGGAGTTGAAGGTTTTGATGCACGCGTATGAGGAGTTTAAGCCAATAATAAAAAAAAAAAAGAAGCAATACAGCTGCATCAGCTAAAGCAAGAGAGTTGGCTTGGCAAAAAATAACAGACAGAGTAAATGCATGAGTGTATTAAATTACAAATTTGGTATTGGCTCCCGTTTTATTATAATGCAAAATAATGAAGTATGACTTATACATCATTTTGAATATGTTATATCACTATGAAAGCGTTTACTTTTCCTGACATTTATTTCTTTAGTTTAAAATAATAATGTATATTTCTTATTTAATAAGGTGTAATCCTTCTGGAGCCACAAGAACTTTAAGCCAAGTCAAAATGAAACACAAACATTCTGCAAAAAGGTCATATTTCATTACACAATTACTGAACTATTATTATAACAGGATTTAGTATATTCATTCTGTCATGTAGCTAATAGAAAGAAGACTGAAGCCCGTCTAACTGGCGGGGGTCCACCACCACCTCCCCTCACCCCCTCTGAAGAGCTGGCTCTGTCCCTTAATAAAGGGCGACCAGTGGTTGCTGGCATTCCAGGGGGCAGTTCATCACACACACCATGCACCACAAGTGATGGTAAAAAAATGGTGAAATGTTAGTTTACCTCTATGATTTGTTTTCATTTTTTGTCCTAATAAATTACTATCTCTGTCACTTAAAGGCTTTTTGAACAAGATTAATTTTAATGTAGGCTTATTTTATTTAACTGCATATGATGTACAGGCTACTGTGATCTTAGTCTGACATCTTACTCTTTTCATGGATTATCATCTTTGATAATATTGAGAATTGAATGGGTTGTGTGTTCTTATAGATACTGATGGACGTATTGTATTATTGGACCCTCCAGAAAGAACAGTCTGTCACAGTTGTAAGTGATTTGTTGTCAGCTACCTTTAGTTGCTTTTAGGTTTTTTTTTTGCCAGATGATGTATACTTGAATATTTCTCCTGTACGATAAAGATGATGATGACAATGAAGAGACCACATCTGCTTTGGACAATGCTGGTAGTTCCACTGAGGTATGATGCATACCATTATAATGTATGGCCTCTTTTTGCATTAGAGTAACAAACTGTCATTGTCCCTTCACAGTACATACCCAGGGATTTGCCTACAGATGAGGGTCCTTCAACCTCAGCACACAATCTAAGCAGGGTAAGAATTTGTGTCCAGGTGTCCATATTTGAATTTTATTGTCTGACCAAACAATCTCATTCATTACATTTTTCCCACCTTCCTAGTTGCCAGCAAAGGAACTGTATAAGGTTCATCTTCAAAAACAAATAAGAAAAAGTGACATGGAGATGGACCTTCTACAGCTTCAAATGGAAAAGAAAAGACTCCTCGTTAAAAAAGCAGCACTTGAAATTGAATTACTGGAGCATCGCCTTAAGGTGAGAATTTGTCTGAATATTAATCTGTTGCATGTTAAAAGTGAGTGTGAGTGATTGAGTGAAAAAAGACAATATAAAAAAACATTTTATTCAATTTGACTTTTATTGTTTTTTAGGAAATAAAGAAATACACTGCCTGGCAGACAAGTGCAAAAAAATTAATAAAAGTAATTTTGACTGATCCTGTCTCTCAAAAGTCTTCCGTTTCTGTTGGCCTCTAAAATCTGTAGGTGTTCCTCTGGGCCATCTTCCTCAATACAAGGAGGGGGGCTCTCTCCTCTTATAGTGCCAATATTGTGAAGCACATGTATTCCACAGACTAAGGGGAAAAGCTGTGCTTGTGTAGTTATTGTACACTCTCCAAATGTCTACATAGACTTTTGGTAACACTTTACAATAAATTAGGTTTATTAGTTAACTCCCTAACTCCCCCTTTTCCTCAAAAATAACTCTTGAAATGGTAAAGATACAGAATAAAGCAAATAATACTAAAATCTTGCCTTTCTAACATGAAACTTCTGTCACTGCTGTACTTAGATTTTATTCATGCATATGAGTGAATAGCAAAGTGTTCACCTTCTAAACCTTCCATTATCTACAAAATCTGTAGCAGCTTCTCTACTGTAGCCTACGTCCATGTGGCTGATCTAACAGCCATGAGCAGTCATCTAACACCAAACACACTCACTGGTTCTAATCAACTGTTCTCCCAGTCTTATCTTATAATGATTCCAGGTCATAAATTTATTTGTATGATTACAGTGTTGTTTCATTTGAAAAATTGCTTCTTAATTAGTTACTAAAGACTACTGAGAGATTTACTGAGAGCACATACCTGTGCTGACTTTCCTTCCATCGCTGCCTGAACACTGAAGAGAAGATTAAAAAATGATGTTAGTTTAAACTAAATAACTCCAGTCACAGGCTACAATTAGCAAACTGTACAGTTACTACATCACTAATCACTTTCACTATTCAGATATTTACAAAGTTATTTTACAATAACATTTTATATATTATTTTTATTGTTTAAGCCTATGAGTTTAGAGATAAACAAATTAAATATGACATTCTGATGTATTCTGTATTTGCTCATGAAGAAGCAAACACAAAAGTCCCACCACATACAGTTCAAGTTCACTCTGTTATTATTTTCTCTTTTCATTCTGATTTGTTTCTTAAACTTCCTGTTGCAATTCTGTA
Organism: Silurus lanzhouensis; assembly: GCA_039877035.1. Taxonomy (NCBI): domain Eukaryota; kingdom Metazoa; phylum Chordata; class Actinopteri; order Siluriformes; family Siluridae; genus Silurus; species Silurus lanzhouensis. Next base: position 13,116 of record JBCEWE010000953.1, read on the forward strand.
GTGAGCTTCATGAGTCTCTGTACTGCAGCACAGCGTCTACTGTTCCCCTCCCCCACCCTAAACTACACCAACTTATTCCCAGTGCACTGCTGTTCCCCTCCCCCACACTAAACTACACCAACTTCTTCCCAGTGCACTGCTGTTCCCCTCCCCCACACTAAACTACACCAACTTCTTTTCAGTGGACTGCTGTTCCCCTCTCCCACACTAAGCCATTCTACTGTTCCCCTCCCCCACCCTAAACCATTCTACTGTTTCCGTCCCCCACACTAAACTACACCAACTTCTTCCCAGCGGACTGCTGTTCCCCCCCCCCCCCCCCCCCCCCCACACACACACACTAAACTACACCAACTTCTTCCCAGCGGACTGCTGTTCCCCTCCCCCACACTAAACTTTCCAGTGGACTGCTGTTCCCCTCCCCCACACTAAACTTTCCAGTGGACTGCTGTTCCCCTCCCCCACACTAAACTTTCCAGTGGACTGCTGTTCCCCTCCCCCACACTAGGCCATTCTACTGTTTCCCTCCCCCACACTAAACTTCCCAGTGCCCAAATAAGAAACATCCTGGCCTACAGAAATATGAAACTGATTTCAGTGTAGGATTAACTGTGGAAAACAATCTGGCCATCAAAACTCAATTTAAAACGATGTTATACAGCACTGAACAATTCTTAATTAATATCATGTCAAATTAAAATGCTCATTATGTTGAGGATGAGGTCATAGAGGTTAAAATTATAAATCATTAATAAATAAAAACGTTCCCAAGGCCGCACCTGCGCGCTAATAATAAGTTATAAAAAAGTGCATAAATGGTGTGAACTCTTCCCTTTAAGGTGAAAGTCTCGGATGTATTATGATGAGCGTGCAGTAGGTAAAGTCTCCTGTTGAACTTGTCCAGACCTCTGCTCCACTCACTCAATTCTGCACACTCAGCAGCACACGTGCGGAGAAGGGGCGGGCCTTCAATTAAGACTGCGCGATATAATATTTTGGGGAAAGGAGCTAAAATTACGGAAGTCCTAAAAGGCCATGAATGATCTGTTTTTCGTTTTCATTTTCTCCTGATCTCGATATAACGAGTTGTCTTGTCGTGATCATTAATTAATTTTCTCGTGATCTCATCATAACTAAAGTTGTTTTCACGTTATCACAAATTAATTTTCGCGTGGACGAGACCGCATCGGCTCGCATGGACGCGCCAGCTGCATAAATGATCATGTTTATTTTATATGATGCTGCATAGAGCATTCTATTGTGCCGAAAACACAGAAAATGTATTAGTGATCACGAGGAATGTTCTAGATGCAGCATCATGGATAATACACGGGTGCGCGCCACTGCCACAATGGTTATGGTTATTATCCATGATCCTGCCTCGAGAACAAGCCGCATACACAGCAACAATTATCACGATCTCTTGTAGAAAAAATGTCCTGCATTTACATTTTAGTATAAGTATAATATGCTTATATAAGTATATAATAATATATAAGTAAAATACTAAGTGCCAAAAGTATAAATATTATGCGCAATTCAGAAAAAATACTGGATTATAATTTATGCATTAATGAAAACAATTATTTTACAATGGCAGATTATAAAAAGTGCCACTCATTTTAATTGTTATTTAGTTTGACTTGGTTACTTTCTGTCACTAATGTAATGTATATATTATGTAAATATCACATTTGTAAGGTAGGATCCTTAATATGAAAAAAAGTCTCCATGCTGGTGATGCTGTGGTTCTTTACATGGGCTTACAGATAAATTACTATGTAATAAAGAACATACATTGCCTTTGTTCAGCTTTTGTGTGTAGCCACAGAGACTGGTAATATTCTACAGGCCATGTGAGTGACCAAAAGATGAATTGAGACACAGTTTTCATTGTACCAGGCAGCCTTAAGCATCTTTTCCACTGTGGAGGGCAGTTTTTTAGACTTTAATAGAACTCCAACTGTGTCTGAAAGACACTTTTGGATGACTTTTGGATACTAATAGATAGCTAGTGGAGAACTCCAATTCTTCTTCCTCTTCTTTCGGCTTCTCCCATTAGGGGTTGCCACAGTTGATCCTGTAATCCTTGATTGTTGATCATCCGTCTCCACACCCCCCTGTCCTCTACATCTGCCTCTTTCAAACCAACTACCTGCATAGCATAACCTCCCAAATACAAAACACGTACGCAATTATTAGCGAATGAGACCCATTGTATTGAAATATAAACTCAAACTGTAACAGGAAGGCAGTGCAGAGCACTTTACAATGAAGATATACTAAACTATTTCCTTGTGCCAACAGTCTGTATGATGCAATTTGTATCAACTTCATCCTTAGAAAATACAGAATGAATTACAGGAATACAGTCAAATGTTCTGTCTCACAACACTAGGTGTGTTATTTTCTTTGCTGAAATAAACTTTTATCAACATTTTTACACTTAGTCATATGGTGTTTTATTTACTTTTGTGTGAAGTCTATAACAACACATTTTAGTATTATTGTAAATAATAACAAGCAAGTACACTGCAGGGACTTGAACCCCATCCAGGTGGTTGACCTGGAGTACCATTACCAGTGCATTTTTGCTTTTTGTTCTCATTTATATTATCGGGAAAGCTAAAAGTTGTATTAGCAACAGCATGTGTTAATAAGGTATGCACAGTACTCACAATAACTGTTCTGTTCTGTTACTCTACAAAATCCAATATTTTGTTCTATAGCAGAACACATTGCAAGAATAAGCTAAATGGTTACAGATGTGTTTACTATGCCAAGATCCTGCTGTTGCAATGCAAGAACAAGAAACCTTTTGTAGGAAACTATTTTAACTCCTAATGGTTTTATAAACCTGAAGCAGAATGTACATGATTATTTTGTTAATGTAAATGTAATACAATTTAAATAACAGTAGATAATTTAGATAAGTGTTTTCTTATGGTCCTTGTCTTCTGTCAAATACTTCAACAGAGAATCAGAGACCATTTGAATTGAAAGTTTAAATGAGCAGAAAATTCCCTCGTGTGTGCTAAAGTACACTGGCACAATATCTGTGTGTACTGAGAAACTTGTCATACGTTTTATGTACACGTGGTCCATTAATGTTCCTTTTTCTGTTGTAGGTTCCTTAACATGTTGAATAAAACCCCTATCTGCCATAAAAGAGCACGCAGAATTAGACTTTAATGCATCATTATTAAAGTCTCTCACAAGCACAATGTTATTTGAAATTGAAGGCAGCTGATCAATTAACCTGCCCAGATTTTCTTTAAAACTACACAAAGGGTATGTTTGTGGTCTATAAATAACACCAAGCTAAATATCATTTTCAGGAGCCATGTTTCAGTTACAGCAATACATGTTGAATAAACACATTTAAATCCTCTTTATGGCAACGCAAACTCTGTACATTCAGTATAAACACAGAAAAGGAACTCTCTTGTACTGTCACCAATGATTCATCATGTGCCATAAAAGATGGCATTTCTTGAAGAGCTTCACAAATCTGATCATTACAGAAAATGGCCTTTTCACTAAAGTCTTTAATTATTAACCCTGACAAACTCCTTACCCGCTCAAAGCTACATAAACCTGACCAGGTGCAAACACTTTACACTAACGACAGCAGTCTCAACAGTTAAACCCTGAACTTTATGTACTGTGCATGCCCATGCTAGTTTTAAAGGAAACTGACAGGAAAACCAGCTTTCGTACAAACGTTTTCCTCTTCTACATATACAGGTGTAGAATGGAGCAATTTTGCTGCCTCAAATCAACATTGTTTTTGTCTTTTCAATCCCACATGACTATCATCAAACTGAACGTATACACAGTTTCAGGTAACTTCTCTTTAGATGAGCGTACGATATGAGTAACTACACCACAAACACCATTAACTACTCCATCATCAACATCTATGTTTTTAATTAACAGAACACGTGCATCTATGCCTAAAAGTTACTTTTCTGCCAAACATGTGTTATGAACCTTTACATGATGACCAGCTATTCATTCCGTGCATAATCCTCTGCCTCCATCGTTTCAATTTCCGGCCACATTTTTATCACTTGCTTCAAGTTGTGCATATGAACTTGATCATTTGTAGCATAAATGTGCAAAGATCCATTATCTTCCTCAACCTGGTCACAACTTGATAATATGATTAAATCATCTTTGTTTAGTGCAGTTGTTTTGCTTCTTTGCCTTAACCTGTTTAACATTTCAGCAAAATGTGTGAGTTCAACAACACCAAAACATCTCCATAAACTCATTTCAGGTACGTCCACATACACTGCTTTTCCCTTCACAGGAGGCAATTGGAAAAAGTCCCCAACAGCAATTACACTCACATCACCAAAAGCAGACAAATCTCCACTCTGTTTCATTTCACGTAATCTTCCATGTATATATGACAATAATTTATGATCAACCATAGATATTTCGTCTATGATTAGTATTTGAACACCATGGAATTTAATTTGTCCTCACCCAACAGAGTGTATGGCAACTTTACATTTGTGCCAATACTAAATGTGTTGAATTGTTGCAGCCTTTAAATTGTATGCTGCAATGCCTGTTGGTGATGTTAAAGCAACACAAATATTATCTGGATTCAAAGAAATCTGAGACAATAGTCGTGAAGACTCATATTTTATGGCTTTAATTAAATGAGTTTTGTCTGTTCCTGCACCACCAGTAATAAACAAATGAAATGGTTTTGTGTTTTCTCCTCTAATTTTACCCAAACACCACTGCCCTATTTTATTAAAAACAGCCATCTGGGTTTTGTTTAAGGAATGACTGATGCTTAACCCTTCAACATGACTCAAACTATTTTCTTTTTTCTTAGTCACTGAAAATCGTGCATAATGAACAACTGCAGGCTGAGTACGTGTTCTTTTAACAATAAAACCAAGATTATTATCTAATGTCATTTCATTGGGAGACTGACCTTTTAGATGTAATGCGATACTCAGACGCAAATGTGGCTAAGCACATATACTCAAAAACACTCTGACGTGGTCTATTCTTGTAACGATCAACCAAACTTGTCCTCCACATCTCTCACTTCTTACAGTTTGCGACTGCAACTTGTTCTGTAGAACTTGCAATGGTAAACTCATACGAACTGAATCCTCACCCGTGGGAATAAACTGAACATTTCTGGAACACTCCTTTAAATGCATATTTGTCAGCCTATACACTGCCTCTTGTGCACTAACTTCACGATTATGCAAGTACACACTGCCTCATTTATTTAAAGCTTGTTTGGCATCGACATTACCCTGAGTTGTAGCTTCCCGTTGAGCATTCGCTAATATTAAACCCATTTCCCTTTCAGATTTTGAAATGTAGGAAATTATATAAACAATACATGTATAAGCATCAGTTACATACTGAATATCCATATTGGCATTCCAGCATAAAAGAGCTTATTTATTATACTGATTAACCCACACTTCATTTAATTGCTGTTGGTATTATTTACACGCCTATATGCCATTTCATATAAATCCTGATTTATTCCTTCACTTTCAAACACACTTTCTACAGACTTGAACTTCTCTTCTGAAACAGCTGCTTTAACTGCTGATGTTATATTCTGAGCATAATCCGCCTTCATTTGGTGATTTTCACATGTACTTTCACCAGATCCTTCTTTCTCAGACTCATCTTCCACTTTTCTTCGACAAATAAAAGTTCTGCTTGTTGGTGGTTTAGGAAAATTAAAACGACAAACTGTATTTTTCTTTTGACATGTTTGTGAATGGTGTTTACTGTGAAGTTGCACTGATGTAATAATATTGTGCAATTCCTCATTTTCACTAGAAACCTCACATGTAACATTTGTCAACAAACTCAACAACTTCATCAGAATTTGTATCTATCTGTGGGGCATTTTTAATCCAAAACAAAACAATGAACATGCTTTTTTTTATCTCAATAAACATGCTTAGATCTCCTCAATGCTGTCTTTGTTCTTTGTCTATTTAACACACTCATAACATCAGTCAGACTTCATTCTACTCTCACACATACATGCCTTATCATCATTTTGCTTATACTTGTGTAAATAGGTTATAGGTTTGATTAACATATAGGCTAAATAGGTTTTATCAAACTACTTCTATTGTATCTAATAAGTTCTATGCTAATTATTAGGTTAATTTTGTTGGATCAATATTAGTTTGATTTTAACACATGCTAGATAAGGTTGATTTAAAATATTTTTCTCGACAAGGGGTTAGGGTTAGAGGATTAGGGTTGGGGTTTAGTGGGATAAGTGGTGCAGAGCCGGCCAAGCCCAGTGTCCATGTTGTGCACTGGCCTACCTCCCAGTCACCAAGCACTCATACCTTGTGTTTTATGTCTGTTGTGAGAAGTGCTATAGAAATAAACTTGACTCCGTAGCTCACATCTGACATTCATTTTCTACTTCACTCTCTGCAATGCTGTCATCATCTACACTGTCTTGCTAACTAAACTCATTTATCCAATCCTGATTCCATTCAATATCAGAATAACACTTGTTACATTGTTTTAAGTAACATAATGCTTGCTTAATATTTGTGGTATCAACATATTGAAAGTTATAAGGACCTTTTATATGTCAACTTGCGTTTTAATTTAACACATACTGATGACCCTTCACCTTCTGTTCTAGGCAAAACATTTGTTGTGTTTTTAACATTAGCTGGGACACAAGTAATAGAGACATGAACCCCATTCTGACCTTTTGGTAATGCTAACATGTTCATAAACGGAATATGTAATAAAATCAAATGTTGTTTTAGACTATTGGGACAACGCAATTCTTCAGGGATGGGTTGCAATTCCAAATTGTTTACAGCACTTTCTGCTGACATTTCACTTTTATTTATCTTATAATGACAAGTAAAACAAATCCATAGCTGTTCTTTACTTGATGTTTTCCACATGGAACAGGACATTCATTACCACACTTATGCAAGAACTGCTCTGTTATACACTTGTATTCATTATTATAACTACATATTTAATATTCTGTGTGGTTTGGAAAAATTCTGACAATTTATGCCCAAGTTACAACTTTTATTCCCATGGCAAAACATCTTTAATTGACAAATTTGTCACGGCACCATGGACACGCCCTTTAACAAAAACTCAAGATCTTTACAATTCACTATCGTGAAGGCCTTTAAAAAAGACTGACAAAACAAAATGTTGATGTCAATAAATTTCTAGGAATAGTTAATTGCACAGTAAAACATGACACTTCCTTTTGCCAGCAGGTGGTGCTATGACTATAACCGATTATGAAAATGTAGATCTGTTCAGATCAGGAGTCTTATCATGTGAAGTTTGGGGCAGATTGGACATTGTATGTCTGAGTTATAGCAACTTCCTTTTTGATGGCGAAACAGCAACATTTGTCAGACCGCCACGGACACGCCCTTCAACGAAAACTCTAGATCTTGGCAATTTAGCGTTGCAAAGGCGTTTAGATTATGCATACTAAATTTGGTGTTGATTTGAACAAATCTCTAGAAATAATTAGTTAAAATACAACATGTGCATGTTCTCACAGAACAACCTCCATGATCCTAACCAGTCTGGGTTTAAAGAGGCACATTCCACAGAGACGGCCCTTTTGGCTGTTTCTGAGAAACTGCATATTGCTCGGTCAGCCAAGCTGTCATCTGTTCTTATCTTCCTGGACCTTTTAGCAGCATTTGACACAGTCAACCACAAGACACTTTTGTCAACCCTCATGAGCCTCGGTATCTGCGGAACAGCATGGGAATGGTTTGCTTCCTACCTGGAAGGTTGCTCATACCAGGTAACATGGAGGGTATCCACATCTGCCCTGTGCAGACTCACCACTGGTGTCCCACAAGGCTCGGTACTTTGTCCCCTACTTTTCTCCCTCTATACCCACTCCATTGGTGCAGTCATGGGGAGGTGGTAGCTCAGTGGTTAAGGCATTGGGCTTTGGATCACAAGATCACAGGTTCAAATCCCACCACCACCAAGCTGCCACTGCTGGGCCCTTGAGCAAAGCCCTAAAACCTTCCCCTGCTCAGTTGTAAGTCGCTCTGGATAAGGGCGTCTGCCAAATGCCGCAAATGTAAGTCATATCCTCACATGGGTATTCTTACCACTATGCAGATGACCCTAAAATAATATTTTCTTTCCCTCCATCAGATACCACAGCTTCCGCTCGGATCTCAGCATGCTTGACAGACATATCTCCATGGATAAGTGCTCACCAACTTAAACTCAACCCCAGCAAAACAGAACTGCTGGGCATCCCAGGTGATTCATCTCTAGGTCAAGATCTCCAAATAACACTTCATGACTCTCTGCTCTCCCCTTCAGCCACTGCTCGTAACCTTGAGGTAACTATGGACAATAAACTGTCCTTCTTTCCACATTTAGCTAATGTTGCTCGTTCTTGTCGATTTCTTCTCTACAACATCTGAAGGATTCGACCATTTCTGTCCATACAGGCTGCTCAGGTGCTTGTTCAGTCTCTTGTCATTTCAAGACTTTACTACTGCAACTCTCTGCTGGCAGATCTTCCCCTGAACACTATTCGTGCACTGCAAATGATCCAAAATGCAGCTGCACGACTTGTGTTCAATCTGCCCAAGTTCTCTTCCTATCCATCTGCCTCGTTCACACCGACTACCTGCATTTCTTCCCTCACCACATCCATAAACCTCCTCCTTGGCCTTCCTCTTTTCCTTCTACCTGGTGGCTCCATCCTCAGCATTCTTCTACCAATATAATTCATGTCCCTCCTCTGCAAATGTCCAAACCATCTCAATCTCACCTCCCTCACCTTGTCACCAAAACATCCTACATGCGCTGTCCCTCTAATAAACTCATTTCTAATCTTGTCCATCCTCGTCACTCCCAACGAAAACCTCAACATCTTCAGCTCTGATACCTCCAGCTCCACTTCCTGTCTTTTACTCAATGCTACTGTCTCTAATCCATACAACGTCGCAGGTCTCTAAACTTTCCCTTTCATTCTTACAGATACCCTACTATCACAAAATCAAAAAAATTTTTTGGATGCTTCAGTTCAGAGACGATGAAAGTATGGGCGATTACGAATTAGTAGTTGATCGTAATGGGTTAAGGTACAGAAAACCGAGACACCGATGTGCGTGCACACCATCCAACAGTGCAGACAATGAAGTTGAGTTATTTGTTTAATTTGTTCCATTTTTATTTCTTTGTAAAAAAAAATAAAGTAAACATTCTGCAGAAACTTCAGCATCTTTGGTAATGTTAAATATTTACCTGTTAGAGCTTTTTATAATCACTGCACCATGTTACTCTGCCAGTCTTCTATCAAAAGTGTACATATGTTTCAGAGTGTCACCTTGTGATTCGATTCACTTTACCTGAAATATTTAAGTGTTGATACTCAAGTTAATTATGTTAATAGTGTAACTCAGGATAAGGTAAGTTAAAATAAGATATACCTTTATTTGTCCAACAGTGGGAACATTTTTGTTTACAGCAGCAAAGAAAAGAAATGTGCAAATATATAAAAAGTAGAGACATAATTAAAGTATATACACATCACAGTGTATAAATACAAAAGAAAAAAGAAACAAGAGACCAATAAGTAGGTATGGTTTTAAACATATAGCATGGCTTTAAATTTGTGTTATTGTATTACTGTGTTTAGGGTTGGGGTTAGGGTTTGGGGTTATAGGGTTCATTTAGGGGAGGATTCCCAATGTTGCTCACCTAATTCTAAAAAGACAAAAATATAATAGACACAAATAGCCAATGAAGGATCCTCAGTCTTAGAAGAGTAAAAGCAAAACTTCTTAATTCCATACACGTTCTAATGAACCCAATAGAAGGTGGGTATTTCATCACATCAAAATGATAAAGCACACATGCTGTTTGCTCGCGCTCGTATTTATACCCTGAAGACACCTGGTGCCTTTGTGTTTTTTTTTTCTAATTTCTTCATCTTGGAAAATTTTGCCCTCTTTGTTTCAATTCCCCTTATCTTTGGCCTTGGTCTTTCACTCCTTCCATATGATCCCATATTTGGAGTTCCTGCTCTCCTCCATTCCCCTTATTTTCAGCCTTTATTCTCTTGAAATCCAACCATACATTGCTTCAGCATTTTATATGTGAACAACTATTTTGCGGCCTATTTTGTCTATCTGCCTCTGCAATGGATAAGTGTTATGCTTTTATCCTTTTTATAATGCTGTTTGCTATTATACTTTCATTGAATCTAGCTAAATCAGTTTATTAGTGTCTATTTATATATGTTTGACTATAATTCTCTACTTGATTATGCAAGTGCTTTCCTGCAACAAGACAACAGTCTTCTCCTTATCCCTCACACTGGTCTTCCACCGATTATTCTCCTACATCTCCGGTCCCTTCATCGGATTATCTTGCTACTTTACCTTTACCCAACTCTGAGCCAGAATACTCCCTCATGTCTTCTGCAACTGCAAAGGCCCACAAGCTTTTTTTATCTCAATAAACATGCTTAGATCTCCTCAATGCTGTCTTTGTTCTTTGTCTATTTAACACACTCATAACATCAGTCAGACTCTATTCTACTCTCACACATAAATGCCTTATGATTGTCATTTTGCTTATACTTGTGTAAATAGGTTATATAAGTTTGATTAACATATAGGCTAAATAGGTTTTATCAAACTACTTCTATTGTATCTAAAGTTCTACACTAATTTAGGTTAATTTTGTTGGATTAATATTAGTTTAATTATAACACACGCTAGATAAGGTTGATTAAAATATTTTTCTCGAAAAGGGGTTAGGGTTGGAGGATTAGTGTTGGGGTTTAGTGTGATAAGTGGTGCAGAGCCGGCCAAGTCAAGTGTCCATGTTGTGCACTGGCCTACCTCCCAGTCGTTTTTGTGTATACGGAGAACAAGATGAGAACAAAAACTCTGCTTTAAATGACCCTGAAGATGAGATAAATGGTGAGGACTTTGTAGAGGTCACAGCTGTAGATAAATATGCTGTAAGCAGCAACTTAGCAACAGCCGTTGAAAAATTTTTAAGTGCTGAGAGAATGTGCAGACCAGCTGTTAGATATTCTTACTGAAACATCTCTCTAAGCAGTGCTGCTGTTCCACTGTGCTTCATGACCAAAAGTCCCGTTTCTTTCCTTAATGAGATACCATGACTTTCTGCATGTACGGTTGGTCACGGAACTCATAATATTCATAGGAACCATAGTTTTTCCTCAAATCACACATTATAGCCTTCTGTATTTCCATTTATATTCAGATGATCATAAGTACAATTTAATGCTTAACTTTCATATGCCACAGGGATTAATACCTTTGCCTCACTTTTCCCACACCTTCATTTCACCTACATGTTCTTTCCAACCATTGGTGAGTGAACATCCTCTTTATCCTGCTTTCTCCCTTGCATTTTTTATAACTTTCAGATGTGTCCCTTTTGACTCCATTGGTGCTGCTGTGTACCTTTGGTGCAGTTCTTAAAACTTATGAATAACCTCATATCATATGGCCTGTTTTCTTTAAAGCTGTTTCCATACTCATGCTTTGTCTTATGTGTGCTCTCAGATGACATTTCATGAGCATAGGCTTTGTGAGTCCTTTTAAATTCTACCACCAAATTGCGTGCAGGTGTAATCAATCAGGAACTGGGTGACTGTGAACATGAAACTGTAGCTGAGGTCTGGGGAATGTAGTCCACGGCAGCCATGTTTGTAGGTGGCAATGACTCCTGTTTGTGGTTTGTGGTTTCCTGTGTCATGACATTCTCGTTGTAGCTTGTGGGTGGCAATCGTACTTGTAACGGAAAGCAATTCTGGTGCAAATTACAAAGCTTTTATACAATGTCAATGTACATTAAAAAAAATTAAAATTACTGTGTGTGTGTGTGTGTGTGTGTGTGTGTGTGTGAGGAAATTCTGATCATCATCAGAATAATGTTTTGTCTTTCAAAAATCACATCAATCAAGTTACAAAAACAGCCTTCTTTCACCTTAGAAATATTTCTAAGCTAAGAAATATGTTGTCTATATCCGATGCAGAGAAGCTCGTCCATGCGTTCATGACCTTCAGAATAGACTACTGTAATGCGTTACTAGGTGGATGTCCTGGTTTGGCTCCCATGTATCTATCCAGTCTTTTAACACGCTACAATCCGCCACGCTCCCTGAGATCTCAAAACTCTGGGCTTCTAGTAGTTCCTAGAATAGCAAAGTCCACTAAAGGTGGTAGAGCTTTTTCACATTTAGCTCCTAAACTCTGGAATAGTCTTCCTGACGGTGTTCGGGGCTCAGACACACTCACCCAGTTTAAGTGTAGATTAAAAACATATCTTTTTAGCAAAGCCTACACATAACACACATCACATCATAACCTTGTGCTCCAGAACATCTGATCACATGCACATTATCAACTTGTGCTGTTAATATCATGAACAGCAGCTACGCTAATTCCTCTCCACTGCTTCTCTTTCTCTCCCCATCCCGAGACCCTGAGGTTGCTCCAGCTCCAGTCACCTCCCACCTCGTGATGATTACGGACCTTTAAAGAAGTAGATGCCAAACTCGCAAACATCCCGAACCATCTAGAGACGTACCACTGCCATTTGGATCCCGCTACATGTGTGGAGTTTGAAATTGGACCTCCTGGAGTGTTTAAAGGCTCTGGCATGGAGAAGCTGATGCTGGATCTGTGATGATCACAAATGCTGAGCTCATAAAACTCGGAGCTACTAACCATATAGACTGTTTAAGACTGCAGAAAGGCTTGCTCATCAGGGACAAATTCGCACCATCCACCATCACTGTTGATTTGTGTAAAGCTGCTTTGAGACAATGTCTCAAAGTTATTAATAACAGTTATATAATAACAGTTATATAACTGTTATTAATTTACTCTGACCTCTGGTATAACTGTTATTAATTTACTCTGATCTCTGGTATAACTGTAATTAATTTACCCTGATCTCTGGTATAACTGTTATTAATTTACTCTGACCTCTGGTATAACTGATATATCAATTATTATTGTTTTTTATAATTATCATTATTATTATTATTATTATTATTATTAGCAGAAGCTGAAGTATGGGATTACACAATGGAAAGTCAAAAGCGGAGTCACACAGTATAATGGGGATTCTGGGGCTGGTTCTTCCTACAGTCTATCAACATGATCCGTGAGTCAGACATGTCTTGTGTCACTGTGGTGAAATCATGTCATTTACATTCGGTTTGACAGCAACATCATTCAGTTTCTATTTATGGCCTCAGGTGTGATACTGTACCTCCTTTGCAAGAAGTGTTGGTTTGGGGCATAGGTCCTGCTTTATTTGTTTAAAGGATCAATTCCTCCAAGCCTTATTGCTGCTCTTTTCTCATTGGATTTCAGCAGAATACACATTCTGCCACATCCAGAAAAGAAAAGAATAAATGTAAGAGCAGCCAGAGAGCAGAGCTGTATATAAGTGTACAGAGATCTGATACTTCAGTAGAAACTTAACTGTAATGGACGGTGATGATGGAGAGTCATGGTTTCAGCAGGTTCAGCATGGTTTGTAGGTGTGCTGGTGCTATACAAATATAAGGAACTATAAAAACGTGCCCTTTTATTCTCATCTAATCTAAGTGTGTGTTGCGTTCTAATCTATTTGTGTGTGAGTGTGCATGGAAAGAGAAAGAAAAGAGGAGAAAGAAGGAGAACCTCGTGATGCTTGTCATCGTTTTCATTGCTTGTGCTACATAAAGATCACTGCGAAACGATTTAAAAGCAGGACCTCCAGAGCGCCTGCAAACTGCGCTGCCAAAGACATTGCCAAAATGCCTTAGTGTAAGAGAACGTCCTGGTTCTTCCACCCTGTAGGGGAAAGTGGATTGGATCTCTGGAGCATGAAAAAAAGTTTTAAGGGACTCATGCTCTGGAGCTCAGCAGAGCCTCTGTGCTCTTTTGGTCTTGAGATGTTGCATGGTGAGCCTCTGGTTCTTCTGTTTTTCAGGGGGATTTTATCTAAGGAACATTATACAAATTTCAGGGACTCTGAAGCTCAGACAAGCCGCTGCACATTGTTCGGCACGTGCGACGTCGGATGGTGATGTCCTGGATCTGCTGCACTACAGTGCATAATACCGTAAGGTTTTATCACGGTATTCAATTCTGTGGAAAAATGTTTTTATATGGTGTACGACACGGAAATAAGAAGTTAAATTACATTTATCTTCCTGAATCGCACTGGATGGTTCTGGAAGATGAGAGAACATGTTGGACGTGTTCTGGTGTTTGGCTGCTACTTTCCCTACCACATGTTTCACACAAAGGGAAATTGTCTTCCACCAGCAGTCCCTCAGCATTTTCCGCTACCCAAAATATTTTCAAACCTTTGACTTTAGCCTTTTAGAAGGAGCATAAATTATCGTCAGTGTTCCACCTTACGCCATGCTTCTCCTCCACGTGGAGACTGTTAACGTCAGAGTGCGCATGTGTCTTTTAAACAGCACACACGCAGTGTACTAGCATGAAAAAGCAGCTAAGACACGTTCTAAACTTCTACATTTGGATCTACAATTATTCACGCTATTTTGAAATGTCTGCGATAACAATACTGTGCATATTCATTACTGCGATTTACTGCATTACCGAATACCGGCACACGTCTTATACTAATCTATCGATATATATCCCTGTGAAACCCCCTTTCAAGAAGTTTTGGTTGCTAGCATAGGTTCTGATATCAGTAGGTGAAAGATCATGCTTTCCGATCCTTATGGTGCCATTTTCTTCTGTTATTCCAGTGAATTCTCATCCTCCACATTCAGAAAAAAAAGAATAAATGTGAGAGCAGGCAGAGAGCAGAGCTGTTTATAAGTGTACAGACATCTGATACTTCAGTAGAAACTTAACTCTCATGGACTGTGAAGATGGAGAGTCATGATTTCAGCAGGACTCCATGCCACCACTAGCACAAAGAATAATACATTGGTTAGAATGAAAGTTTAGGAAGCAGAAACATCATGTCAAACCAAATGAAATTTACCTAGCGGTTCTGATTTCACCACAGTGACACAAGACATGTCTCTGGACCCTGAACCATGAGCACTGACTCCCCATAGAACCATAATCTGACGTGGCTTAGTGCACACAAACGCCCTGGTTCTGTCACCTTGTAAAGGATTTGGCCTTCATCTCTGCAGCCTGATAAAACATTACAAAGACTCATCCTCTGGAGCTCAGAGCAGCCACGGTGTTCATTTAGGTGCATGGGATCCCCTCCCACAATATCCAACATCCCATTTCCAGAAGAGAGCACCGTGGCTGCTATGAGCTCCAGGGGAATCTCCATAGGAGTTTGAAATTCCTCAACAAAGCAACAGAACCAGAGGGGGAGGGTGCAGGGAAAGAGAAAGAAAAGGCCATGAATCAGCTTCCTTTCGCTGGCTAAACCCTCCAGACGCACATAGGCGTTTCGAGTGCTTGGCCCCCTTCGATCGCTACCGTCCCCCAATATCCCGACGACACATCAATTAAGAACCTATAAAGTTGAACCCCCAGAACGCCTGCAAAAAGCCATCTGACGGCCTGGAACGGTGCAAGCCGACGCCCTGGTTCTGCCACGCTGTCACGGATTTGGACTTTGTCTCTCACGCCAGACACTTTGTCATATATCAAAGCAAACAGCCCTTTGGGGTGAATTGCATCATGGGAGATGTCATTACCCTTCTTGTGCAGAAGGGCATTATGGGTATCAAAATGGGCGCGGTCATCAAAATACATGAAGGGGGACTTGTGACATATCGACGGACTCAGCGTAGCATAGGGAGTTGGACTGTGGGTAATATAATGACGTCACGTGACGTTACGTTAAGCCACGCCCCCACCATTATTCCAAATAAGCACAAAAAAGAACATGCTCAGAAATGGGCGTGTGATATGTCAAAGTACTCGGCACAGTGGGGGAAGTTGAACCCTGGCTAAATCGAAGACGTCACGTGACGTCACAGGCCACGCCCACCGAGCAAACCTATTAGCTTAGCGTGTCCCTAAACTCGTTTTGACCCGGTCGTGTGACACATCAAACCGCTCGGCACAGTCTGGGTAATATCCGGCGGAGTGCCACGTCTACGCCGCGTGACGTCACATGACGTCAGGTGGACGTGAATGCACAAAAAACACGAAACGACAAAACTCCGGAGACACGGGCGTGTGACACGTCTAAACACTTGGCACAGCGAGGCGAGTTGGACGCTGGGTCATGTGATTATGCCATGTGAAATCACCTGCCCCAACCCCTATCTGTCTTTGCTCTGATCTCTGGTATAACTGCTGTTAATTTAGTCTGACCTCTGGTATAACTGCCATAACTTTAACTTTACCTTGACCTCTGGTATAACTGTTATTAATTTACTTTGACCTCTGGTGTAACTGCTATAAATCATTTAATCTGATTTCTGGTATGAATGTTATTAATTTACTCTGACCTCTGGTATAACTGTTATTAATTTACTCTGACCTCTGGTATAACTGTTATTAATTTACTCTGACCTCTGGTATAACTGTTATTAATTTACTCCGACCTCTGGTATAACTGCTTTTAATAATTTTCTCTGATCTCTGGTATAACTGTTATTAATTTACTCTGACCTCTGGTATAACTGTTATTAATTTACTCTGACCTCTGGTATAACTGTTATTAATTTACTCCGACCTCTGGTATAACTGCTTTTAATAATTTTCTCTGATCTCTGGTATAACTGTTATTAATTTACTCTGACCTCTGGTATAACTGTTATTAATTTACTCTGACCTCTGGTATAACTGTTATTAATTTAATCTGATCTCTGGTATAACTGCTTTTAATAATTTACTCTGACCTCTGGTATAACTGCTATTATTAATTTACTCTGACCTCTGGTATAACTGCTATTAATAATTTACTCTGATCTCTGGTATAACTGCTATTAATAATTTACTCTGACCTCTGGTATAACTGCCATAACTTTAACTTTACCCTGACCTCTGGTATAACTGTTATTAATTTACTTTGACCTCTGGTATAACTGTTATAAATAATTTACTCTGATTTCTTGTATAACTATTAATAATTTATTCTGATCTCTGGTATAACTGCTATTAAATTAATTTGACCTCTGGTATAACTGCTGTTAATTTACTCTGACCTCTGGTATAACTGTTATTAATTTACTCTGACCTCTGGTATAACTGATATATCAATTATTATTGTTTTTTATAATTATCATTATTATTATTATTATTATTATTATTAGCAGAAGCTGAAGTATGGGATTACACAATGGAAAGTCAAAAGCGGAGTCACACAGTATAATGGGGATTCTGGGGCTGGTTCTTCCTACAGTCTATCAACATGATCCGTGAGTCAGACATGTCTTGTGTCACTGTGGTGAAATCATGTCATTTACATTCGGTTTGACAGCAACATCATTCAGTTTCTATTTATGGCCTCAGGTGTGATACTGTACCTCCTTTGCAAGAAGTGTTGGTTTGGGGCATAGGTCCTGCTTTATTTGTTTAAAGGATCAATTCCTCCAAGCCTTATTGCTGCTCTTTTCTCATTGGATTTCAGCAGAATACACATTCTGCCACATCCAGAAAAGAAAAGAATAAATGTAAGAGCAGCCAGAGAGCAGAGCTGTATATAAGTGTACAGAGATCTGATACTTCAGTAGAAACTTAACTGTAATGGACGGTGATGATGGAGAGTCATGGTTTCAGCAGGTTCAGCATGGTTTGTAGGTGTGCTGGTGCTATACAAATATAAGGAACTATAAAAACGTGCCCTTTTATTCTCATCTAATCTAAGTGTGTGTTGCGTTCTAATCTATTTGTGTGTGAGTGTGCATGGAAAGAGAAAGAAAAGAGGAGAAAGAAGGAGAACCTCGTGATGCTTGTCATCGTTTTCATTGCTTGTGCTACATAAAGATCACTGCGAAACGATTTAAAAGCAGGACCTCCAGAGCGCCTGCAAACTGCGCTGCCAAAGACATTGCCAAAATGCCTTAGTGTAAGAGAACGTCCTGGTTCTTCCACCCTGTAGGGGAAAGTGGATTGGATCTCTGGAGCATGAAAAAAAGTTTTAAGGGACTCATGCTCTGGAGCTCA
Organism: Silurus lanzhouensis; assembly: GCA_039877035.1. Taxonomy (NCBI): domain Eukaryota; kingdom Metazoa; phylum Chordata; class Actinopteri; order Siluriformes; family Siluridae; genus Silurus; species Silurus lanzhouensis. The sequence goes on from JBCEWE010000953.1 coordinate 31,274, forward strand.
GCAGAGCCTCTGTGCTCTTTTGGTCTTGAGATGTTGCATGGTGAGCCTCTGGTTCTTCTGTTTTTCAGGGGGATTTTATCTAAGGAACATTATACAAATTTCAGGGACTCTGAAGCTCAGACAAGCCGCTGCACATTGTTCGGCACGTGCGACGTCGGATGGTGATGTCCTGGATCTGCTGCACTACAGTGCATAATACCGTAAGGTTTTATCACGGTATTCAATTCTGTGGAAAAATGTTTTTATATGGTGTACGACACGGAAATAAGAAGTTAAATTACATTTATCTTCCTGAATCGCACTGGATGGTTCTGGAAGATGAGAGAACATGTTGGACGTGTTCTGGTGTTTGGCTGCTACTTTCCCTACCACATGTTTCACACAAAGGGAAATTGTCTTCCACCAGCAGTCCCTCAGCATTTTCCGCTACCCAAAATATTTTCAAACCTTTGACTTTAGCCTTTTAGAAGGAGCATAAATTATCGTCAGTGTTCCACCTTACGCCATGCTTCTCCTCCACGTGGAGACTGTTAACGTCAGAGTGCGCATGTGTCTTTTAAACAGCACACACGCAGTGTACTAGCATGAAAAAGCAGCTAAGACACGTTCTAAACTTCTACATTTGGATCTACAATTATTCACGCTATTTTGAAATGTCTGCGATAACAATACTGTGCATATTCATTACTGCGATTTACTGCATTACCGAATACCGGCACACGTCTTATACTAATCTATCGATATATATCCCTGTGAAACCCCCTTTCAAGAAGTTTTGGTTGCTAGCATAGGTTCTGATATCAGTAGGTGAAAGATCATGCTTTCCGATCCTTATGGTGCCATTTTCTTCTGTTTTTCCAGTGAATTCTCATCCTCCACATTCAGAAAAAAAAAGAATAAATGTGAGAGCAGGCAGAGAGCAGAGCTGTTTATAAGTGTACAGACATCTGATACTTCAGTAGAAACTTAACTCTCATGGACTGTGAAGATGGAGAGTCATGATTTCAGCAGGACTCCATGCCACCACTAGCACAAAGAATAATACATTGGTTAGAATGAAAGTTTAGGAAGCAGAAACATCATGTCAAACCAAATGAAATTTACCTAGCGGTTCTGATTTCACCACAGTGACACAAGACATGTCTCTGGACCCTGAACCATGAGCACTGACTCCCCATAGAACCATAATCTGACGTGGCTTAGTGCACACAAACGCCCTGGTTCTGTCACCTTGTAAAGGATTTGGCCTTCATCTCTGCAGCCTGATAAAACATTACAAAGACTCATCCTCTGGAGCTCAGAGCAGCCACGGTGTTCATTTAGGTGCATGGGATCCCCTCCCACAATATCCAACATCCCATTTCCAGAAGAGAGCACCGTGGCTGCTATGAGCTCCAGGGGAATCTCCATAGGAGTTTGAAATTCCCCAACAAAGCAACAGAACCAGAGGGGGAGGGTGCAGGGAAAGAGAAAGAAAAGGCCATGAATCAGCTTCCTTTCGCTGGCTAAACCCTCCAGACGCACATAGGCGTTTCGAGTGCTTGGCCCCCTTCGATCGCTACCGTCCCCCAATATCCCGACGACACATCAATTAAGAACCTATAAAGTTGAACCCCCAGAACGCCTGCAAAAAGCCATCTGACGGCCTGGAACGGTGCAAGCCGACGCCCTGGTTCTGCCACGCTGTCACGGATTTGGACTTTGTCTCTCACGCCAGACACTTTGTCATATATCAAAGCAAACAGCCCTTTGGGGTGAATTGCATCATGGGAGATGTCATTACCCTTCTTGTGCAGAAGGGCATTATGGGTATCAAAATGGGCGCGGTCATCAAAATACATGAAGGGGGACTTGTGACATATCGACGGACTCAGCGTAGCATAGGGAGTTGGACTGTGGGTAATATAATGACGTCACGTGACGTTACGTTAAGCCACGCCCCCACCATTATTCCAAATAAGCACAAAAAAGAACATGCTCAGAAATGGGCGTGTGATATGTCAAAGTACTCGGCACAGTGGGGGAAGTTGAACCCTGGCTAAATCGAAGACGTCACGTGACGTCACAGGCCACGCCCACCGAGCAAACCTATTAGCTTAGCGTGTCCCTAAACTCGTTTTGACCCGGTCGTGTGACACATCAAACCGCTCGGCACAGTCTGGGTAATATCCGGCGGAGTGCCACGTCTACGCCGCGTGACGTCACATGACGTCAGGTGGACGTGAATGCACAAAAAACACGAAACGACAAAACTCCGGAGACACGGGCGTGTGACACGTCTAAACACTTGGCACAGCGAGGCGAGTTGGACGCTGGGTCATGTGATTATGCCATGTGAAATCACCTGCCCCAACCCCTATCTGTCTTTGCTCTGATCTCTGGTATAACTGCTGTTAATTTAGTCTGACCTCTGGTATAACTGCCATAACTTTAACTTTACCTTGACCTCTGGTATAACTGTTATTAATTTACTTTGACCTCTGGTGTAACTGCTATAAATCATTTAATCTGATTTCTGGTATGAATGTTATTAATTTACTCTGACCTCTGGTATAACTGTTATTAATTTACTCTGACCTCTGGTATAACTGTTATTAATTTACTCTGACCTCTGGTATAACTGTTATTAATTTACTCCGACCTCTGGTATAACTGCTTTTAATAATTTTCTCTGATCTCTGGTATAACTGTTATTAATTTACTCTGACCTCTGGTATAACTGTTATTAATTTACTCTGACCTCTGGTATAACTGTTATTAATTTACTCCGACCTCTGGTATAACTGCTTTTAATAATTTTCTCTGATCTCTGGTATAACTGTTATTAATTTACTCTGACCTCTGGTATAACTGTTATTAATTTACTCTGACCTCTGGTATAACTGTTATTAATTTAATCTGATCTCTGGTATAACTGCTTTTAATAATTTACTCTGACCTCTGGTATAACTGCTATTATTAATTTACTCTGACCTCTGGTATAACTGCTATTAATAATTTACTCTGATCTCTGGTATAACTGCTATTAATAATTTACTCTGACCTCTGGTATAACTGCCATAACTTTAACTTTACCCTGACCTCTGGTATAACTGTTATTAATTTACTTTGACCTCTGGTATAACTGTTATAAATAATTTACTCTGATTTCTTGTATAACTATTAATAATTTATTCTGATCTCTGGTATAACTGCTATTAAATTAATTTGACCTCTGGTATAACTGCTATTAATTTACTCTGACCTCTGGTATAACTGTTATTAATTTACTCTGACCTCTGGTATAACTGCTAATAATAATTTACTTTGACCTCTGGTATAACTGCTATTAATAATTTACTCTGACCTCTGGTATAACTGCTATTAATAATTTACTCTGACCTCTGGTATAACTGATATATCAATTATTATTGTTTTTTATAATTATCGTTATCATTATTATTATTATATCATTAGCAGAAGCTGAAGTATGGGATTACACAATGGAAAGTCAAAAGCGGAGTCACACAGTATAATGGGGATTCTGGGGCTGGTTCTTCCTACAGTCTATCAACATGATCCGTGAGTCAGACATGTCTTGTGTCACTGTGGTGAAATCATGTCATTTACATTCGGTTTGACAGCAACTTCATTCAGTTTCTATTTATGGCCTCAGGTGTGATACTGTACCTCCTTTGCAAGAAGTGTTGGTTTGGGGCATAGGTCCTGCTTTATTTGTTTAAAGGATCAATTCCTCCAAGCCTTATTGCTGCTCTTTTCTCATTGGATTTCAGCAGAATACACATTCTGCCACATCCAGAAAAGAAAAGAATAAATGTAAGAGCAGCCAGAGAGCAGAGCTGTATATAAGTGTACAGAGATCGTCTCAAGGTTACGAACGTAACCCTAGTTCCCCGAGGGAACGAGACGCTGCGTCGAAACGCTATGGGAACGCCCCTGCGTGACCACGCTCTGAACCACGTGTGAAATCTAGCCAATAGGCAAGCCGTGACGTCGTAGACAGGCGACGTCGCGTAAACCAGGAAGCTACAAGATGGCTGTGCGGTGGTAGCGACATTAGCTTCTGCAAAGAGAGAAGGTAAGCGCCGCAGGGATGCAGGGAGTGTGGCACGGAGACGCAGCGTCTCGTTCCCTCGGGGAACTAGGGTTACGTTCGTAACCTTGAGACGTTCCCCTTCAGGAACTCGAGCTGCGTCGAAACGCTATGGGAACGAGTGTCCAATCACGCCACACTGACCAGACCCTGCCAAAGAGTGAGGGCCTCGGCACCAGCACGCAGGACAGAGGAGCCAGGGTGGCTCCGAGGCCGAGGCCATAGAACCTGACAAAGGTCAGCGGGGTGGACCAACCCGCAGCGTCACAGACGTCCCGGAGTGACACCATGTGTACCTGGCCGCAGAGGCCGCCACACTCCGGCGGGGCGAGCCCTGACCGCGATCGGAGCGGGGACCAGGACTCGCAGCCGAACAACTGCACCAACCACCTCCAAGGAGATAAGCACCCAGTGCTCGCACTGGACACAGCCGGGTCTCGTAACCCCTGGTTGGGGGCCATAACAGAGGAGGGCAGAATGCCTGTAACACGACACATCGTGTGGGAGCACCCGGCCTCGTGTAAGAACACTCTGGCCATGCCAGGGGGCAACTCCAGGTGGGACGAGGCAACTGCCAAGTCCCAGACAGGCACTCCGAGTCGTGTCCCGGGCCACAGCCTCCGGGCGCCGCGGAGGAAACGTGTCACCAATGGGACCTACCCAGCGAACACAGAAACCCTCAGTGTCGAAGGGGTTAACCCTGAGGCAAACTGCACCTGCAAAAACACCAGAACTGAACCGACCGGGCAGTCATCTGGGTCCAAGTCATGGTGCTCACACCGTGACGCGAACAGTCGCCATCGTGCGGCGTACGACCTCCTCATGGAGGGAGCTCTGGAGTGGAGAGGGGCCTCTACTACCTCGGTAGTGAGAACAGCCGCTACAAACCGTGTCCCCTCAGGGGCCACAGGCTCCACAACACCGGGCGGGGGTGAACCAGGGTTCCGCCCGCCCACAAGGTGCCACCCGGAGGAGACAGACTCCCTACCGGAAAAACTTTCCCAGAACTCCCGAGAGCAGCGCAATCGGGGGAAAGGCGTACAGGCGTAGCCTCGGCCTAGACCGTCCCACGGCAGCCACTGTCTCGACAGGGCGACTGCTCAGACATCCAACCGACCCCCTGCGCCCGTTGCTCACAAGGGCGAGACCGGAGGACCCCCCGGTGGACGATGTACGAGACCACCGCAGCATTGTTCGAGCGGACCAACACATAGCGATCTCTAAGGACTGGGAGGAAGTGTTGTAACCCCAACAACACTGCCAGCACCTCCCGGCAACCTATGTGCCACAAGAGACGCGGGCCGCTCCACAGACCCTGGGCGCAGTGGCCACTCATGACCGCTCCCCACCCCGTGAGGGAAGCGTCCGTCGTTAGCGTTACGCGACGACAAGGAGTCCCTAAAACGGGGCCTCAAGACAGAACGTAGGGTTTCACCATACAACCAAGGTTCAAAGGGCACACCGTGAGACCTTGATGTGACGATACCGACTCCCCCAGGGGGAGAACCCTCCTGCCCCGGAGCCACCACCGGAGGGGTCACATGCGGAGAAAGCCGAGTGGAAATACACTGGATGCTGCCGACATGAGACCCAGCAGCCTCTGGAACTGCCTCACAGTGACTAGGTGGCCTGCCCCTACCCTCCTGACAGCAGTGAGGATGACTACAAACCGGGCGGGAGACAACCGTGCCCGCAACTCGGCCGAGCCCCACACCACGCCGAGAAAGTGGCCCTCCGCGCTGGGAAAAGTACACACTACCCGGCGTCTCAGTCTGAACCCCAGTACCCTCATGCAGGCGAGAACAGCATCTCAACGCCGAACCGCCAGCTGCTCAAACGAGCCAACATCAACCAATCGTTGATATAATACAGAACGTGGAAGCCCTGAAGCCGCAGCGGGGTCAGTGCCGCGTCCACGCACTCTGTGAAGGCACGGGGTGAGGGCGCTAGGCCGCACGAAAGGACCGATATTGGAAAGCTCCGCTCCGAAAGCAACCTCAGGAACCTCCTGTGCGCGGTGAAGGACGGCTGCATGGGAGCATGCAACCACCAGATCTAGCGTATGACAAACCAGTCCTCGGACCTGATCCGAGACACGACCTCTCTAAACGAGAAACCTGAACCCGAGCCTCAAAAGTGAGTGGTTCAAGTAGCAGAGATCCAGAATGGGATGTAACCCACCGTCCTTCTTCGGAACAACGAAGCACGGGCTGTAGCAGCCTGACTCGCAAACTGAGGGGGGGAACCACCTCGATGGCCCCGTTCCCCAGGAGTGTGCGCACTTCCTGTTCCAGGACCAGAGCCTGCACGGGTCCCGCCAGGGCGGGACACACCCCGTCGAGCCGGGGAGGAGAAGATGCGAACCGAATCGCGCAGCCCTTCTCCACAGTACGCAGGACCCCCGAGAGACTCCAGGCAGCCCTACAGACTGACAGAAAGTCTCCACAGGGAGAACCAACCCCTCGGGGCTGGCCCCCGACCCACTCAAAGCGGCTGGAGCGGTGCTCTGCAGCCGACCACACCTCCTGAGAGGCGGCGGAACCCCCCGTCCGCAACGATCATACGGGCGGAATACGGGGAGCAAACCGCTGGAGAAGCTGTGCCCTGAACACGACCTGTGGCAGGGCTAACAGACAGTCCTCCTGAACCCGAACGGCAGGAGCAGCGTACTGCAGCCGTTGAAGCCCCCTGAGAGGCGGCGGATGACTCTCATCCGCAACGAACTGTCGGGCGGAAATAAGGGAGTTAACCGCTAGAGGGAGGCAGCGTCCTGAACACCCTGTGGCAGGGCCGACAGGCCGGCCTCCCGGCGGTGCCAGGGAGGGACGAGCACCGTAGCATGAGGTGCGCACCGCCCTCCAAGATGCAAGCCATCAGGCCTACGCACCACAGCCCGTCCACTAGAGGCGAGGACGACCCTCAGGCCGTCCAGCCCCTCCTCGGGCCTAGAGAGTCGCCAGGGGCCCCTAGGACCGCCCCGCGGAGTCGGGTGGCAACACTCTCACCGGGCTATCTCGCTGTGCCTGGACGTACCAGGGCGCGGCTGCCGCCGAGCAGCCCCATCGGAGCAGCGAGGAACTACCACTGAAACGCCACTGCGGTCTCCTGAACCCGCCAGCAATCGCCCTTACCCACAGCGTCACCAGGTCAGGCCAGGAGGGACACCATGACGCTCAGAAGGAAGCTCGCATCATCCCCCATAGCAGGCCAGCCTGGTATGCCTGCAACACACTCATCGTGTGGAAGCAACCCGTAGCCTGACCCGCCGCGCAGCGCTACCCACCAGAGCCAAGCGCCGCTTCGTAGGCAAACCGATAGCTGTCACAGACGTAACACTCGGGGAGAGATAGCTAGCTAGCGTCTCTACCACAAGCGGCAACGTCCCGTAGCCGCGCCACGCAGCTCCAATAACATTCGCGCACAGCGAAAGAACATCGGAAAAGCACGCGCGGCCACGGGCCTCCCAGGACCCAGACACCTCGGTGCGCAGATCAGGGGAGGCGCTGAGGCTGTGACACAGTGCAGGAAACGCACAACCAGCTCACTGGCGCGCGCTGCTCCCGCCACACGACCGGCCAAGCTAATCCAGCTCGGATCCGGCCCGTGCCACGACCACAAGGAGCTCCATATACAGCACAGGCTGTGAGGAGTCCGCAGGCTCGCCAGCATCCACCAGCTCATCCTCCTCGGAGAGAGAGACATGTAATGCTGCGCCGCCCGCACCGGGAGAAGAAGCAGCCGCCAGGCATGCTTCCCCCAAAAGAACCGATACCAAACGAGCGCTCTCCCCGGGGAACGGGAGCTCGGCTAGCAGCCGGGAGCGCATAGCCACACGGCTAAAAGCTAACAGCCGATACCATCGAGAGCCAAAGCCTCGAGGGAGAGCGCTCACCTCGGAGAGCGCTCTCTGAAATCCTCCCACCTCGGAGGAAGAATACGGAGCACCGCGAACGCACCGGGGGAAGAACCGTTCTCAAACGAGCGCAATCCCCGGGGGACGGGAGCTCGGCTAGCAGCCGGGAGCGCATAGCCACACGGCTAAATGCTAACAGCCGATACCATCGAGAGCAAAAGCCGCGAGGAAGAGCGCTCACCTCGGAGAGCGCTCTCTGAAATCCTCCTACCTCGGAGGAAGAATACGGAGCACCGCGTCACAGAGAAGGAACCGCTAAACGAGCGCACTCCCCGGGGAACGGGAGCTCGCCTCGCAGCCGGGAGCGCATAGCCGCACGGCTAAAATGCTAACAACCGATACCCTCGAGAGCCGACTAAGCACGCTCCTAAGCTAAGCAAACAACACATCGGCTGCAGACGGAATTCTGCCTGCATATAAGCTCATGACTGCACAGATAACACACTCAAAGCGCTTACCTGAACGAGCAGAAGCTAATGTCGCTACCACCGCACAGCCATCTTGTAGCTTCCTGGTTTACGCGACGTCGCCTGTCTATGACGTCACGGCTTGCCTATTGGCTAGATTTCACACGTGGTTCAGAGCGTGGTCACGCAGGGGCGTTCCCATAGCGTTTCGACGCAGCTCGAGTTCCTGAATGGGGAACTGATACTTCAGTAGAAACTTAACTGTAATGGACGGTGAAGGTGGAGAGTCATGATTCCAGCAGGTTCAGCATGGTTTGTAGGTGTGCTGGTGCTATACAAATATAAGAAACTATAAAAACGTGCCCTTTTATTCTCATCTCATCTAAATGTGTGTTGCGTTCTAATCTATTTGTGTGTGAGTGAGAAAGAAAAGAGGAGAAAGAAGGAGAACCTCGTGATGCTTGTCATCGTTTTCATTGCTTGTGCTACATAAAGATCACTGCGAAACGATTCAAAAGCAGGACCTCCAGAGCGCCTGCAAACTGCGCTGCCAAAGACATTGCCAAAATGCCTTAGTGTAAGAGAACGTCCTGGTTCTTCCACCCTGTAGGGGAAAGTGGATTGGATCTCTGGAGCATGAAAAAAAGTTTTAAGGGACTCATGCTCTGGAGCTCAGCAGAGCCTCTGTGCTCTTTTGGTCTTGAGATGTTGCATGGTGAGCCTCTGGTTCTTCTGTTTTTCAGGGGGATTTTATCTAAGGAACATTATACAAATTTCAGGGACTCTGAAGCTCAGACAAGCCGCTGCACATTGTTCGGCACGTGCGACGTCGGATGGTGATGTCCTGGATCTGCTGCACTACAGTGCATAATACCGTAAGGTTTTATCACGGTATTCAATTCTGTGGAAAAATGTTTTTATATGGTGTACGACACGGAAATAAGAAGTTAAATTACATTTATCTTCCTGAATCGCACTGGATGGTTCTGGAAGATGAAAGAACATGTTGGACGTGTTCTGGTGTTTGGCTGCTACTTTCCCTACCACATGTTTCACACAAAGAAAATTGTCTTCCACCAGCAGTCCCTCAGCATTTTTCGCTACCCAAAATATTTTCAAACCTTTGACTTTAGCCTTTTAGAAGGGGCATAAATTATCGTCAGTGTTCCACCTTACGCCATGCTTCTCCTCCACGTGGAGACTGTTAACGTCAGAGTGCGCATGTGTCTTTTAAACAGCACACACGCAGTGTACTAGCATGAAAAAGCAGCTAAGACACGTTCTAAACTTCTACATTTGGATCTACAATTATTCACGCTATTTTGAAATGTCTGCGATAACAATACTGTGCATATTCATTACGCGATTTACTGCATTACCGAATACCGGCACACGTCTTATACTGATCTATCGATATATATCCCTGTGAAACCCCCTTTCAAGAAGTTTTGGTTGCTAGCATAGGTTCTGATATCAGTAGGTGAAAGATCATGCTTTCCGATCCTTATGGTGCCATTTTCTTCTGTTATTCCAGTGAATTCTCATCCTCCACATTCAGAAAAAAAAGAATAAATGTGAGAGCAGGCAGAGAGCAGAGCTGTTTATAAGTGTACAGACATCTGATACTTCAGTAGAAACTTAACTCTCATGGACTGTGAAGATGGAGAGTCATGATTTCAGCAGGACTCCATGCCACCACTAGCACAAAGAATAATACATTGGTTAGAATGAAAGTTTAGGAAGCAGAAACATCATGTCAAACCAAATGAAATTTACCTAGCGGTTCTGATTTCACCACAGTGACACAAGACATGTCTCTGGACCCTGAACCATGAGCACTGACTCCCCATAGAACCATAATCTGACGTGGCTTAGTGCACACAAACGCCCTGGTTCTGTCACCTTGTAATGGATTTGGCCTTCATCTCTGCAGCCTGATAAAACATTACAAAGACTCATCCTCTGGAGCTCAGAGCAGCCACGGTGTTCATTTAGGTGCATGGGATCCCCTCCCACAATATCCAACATCCCATGCCCAGAAGAGAGCACCGTGGCTGCTATGAGCTCCAGGGGAATCTCCATAGGAGTTTGAAATTCCCCAACAAAGCAACAGAACCAGAGGGGGGAGGGTGCAGGGAAAGAGAAAGAAAAGCCCATGAATCAGCTTCCTTTCTCTGGCTCAAACCTCCAGACGCACATAGGCGTTTCGAGTGCTTGGCCCCCTTCGATCGCTACCGTCCCCCAATATCCCGACGACACATCAATTAAGAACCTAAAAAGTTGAACCTCCAGAACCCCTGCAAAAAGCCATCTGACGGCCTGGAACGGTGCAAGCCGACGCCCTGGTTCTGCCACGCCGTCACGGATTTGGACTTTGTCTCTCACGCCAGACACTTTGTCATATATCAAAGCAAACAGCCCTTTGGGGTGAATTGCATCATGGGAGATGTCATAACCCTTCTTGTGCAGAGGGGCATTATGGGTATCAAAATGGGCGCGGTCATCAAAATACATGAAGGGGGACATGTGACATATCGACGAACTCAGCGTAGCATAGGGAGTTGGACTGTGGGTAATATAATGACGTCACGTGACGTCACGTTAAGCCACGCCCCCTCCATTAGTCCAAATAAGCACAAAAAAAACCATGCTCAGAAATGGGCGTGTGATATGTCAAAGTACTCGGCACAGTGGGGGAAGTTGAACCCCGGCTAAATCGAAGACGTCACGTGACGTCACAGGCCACGCCCACCGAGCAAACCTACTAGCTTACCGTGTCCCTAAACTCGTTTGGACCCAGACGTGTGACACATCAAACCGCTCGGCACGGTCCGGGTAATATCCGGCGGAGTGCCATATCTACGCCGCGTGACGTCACATGACATCAGGTGGACGTGAACGCACAAAAAAACACAAAACGACAAAACTCCGGAGACACGGGCTTGTGACCTGTCTAAACACTCGGCACGACGAGGCGAGTTGGACGCTGGGTCATGTGATTACGCAATGTGACATCACCTGCCCCGCCCGCTGTCTGTCTTTACTCTGATCTCTGGTATAACTGCTATTAATTTACACTGGCCTCTGGTATAACTGTTATTAATTTACTCTGACCTCTGGTATAACTGCTATTAATTTACACTTATCTCTGGTATAACTACTGTTATTAATTTACTCTGACCTCTGGTATAACTGTAATTAATTTACTCCGACCTCTGGTATAACTGCTATTAATAATTTTCTCTGATCTCTGGTATAACTGTTATTAATTTACTCTGACCTCTGGTATAACTGTTATTAATTTATTCTGACCTCTGGTATAACTGTTAATAATTTACTCAGACCTCTGGTATAACTGCTATTATTAATTTTCTCTGATCTCTGGTATAACTGCTATTATTAATTTAATCTGATTTCCGGTATAGCTGTTATTTATTTACTCTGACCTCTGGTATAACTGTTATTAATTTACTCCGACCTCTGATATAACTGCTATTAATAATTTCTCTGATCTCTGGTATAACTGCTGTTAATTTAGTTTGACCTCTGGTATAACTGCCATAACTTTAACTTTACCTTGACCTCTGGTATAACTGTTATTAATTTACTTTGACCTCTGGTGTAACTGCTATAAATCATTTACTCTGATTTCTGGTATGAATGTTATTCATTTACTTTGACCTCTGGTATAACTGTTATTAATTTACTTTGACCTCTGGTATAACTGCTATTAATTTACTCTGATCTCCGGTATAACTGTTATTAATTTACTCTGACCTCTGGTATAACTGTTATTAATTTACTCTGACCTCTGGTATAACTGTTATTAATTTACTCTGACCTCTGGTATATCTGTTATTTAATTTACCTGACCTCTGGTTAACTGTTATATTTACTCTGACCTCTGGTATAACTGTTATTAATTTATTCTGACCTCTGGTATAACTGTTAATAATTTACTCAGACCTCTGGTATAACTGCTATTAATTTACTCTGATCTCCGGTATAACTGTTATTAATTTACTCTGACCTCTGGTATAACTGTTATTAATTTACTCTGACCTCTGGTATAACTGTTATTAATTTACTCTAACCTCTGGTATAACTGCTATTATTAATTTACCCTGACCTCTGGTTTAACTGTTATTAATTTACTCTGACCTCTGGTATAACTGTTAATAATTTTCTCTGATCTCTGTATAACTGTTATAATTTACTCTGACCTCTGTATACTGTTTATTAATTTACTCTACCTCTGGTATAACTGTATTAATTTACTCTGATCTCTGGTATAACTGCTATTAATTTTCTCTGACTCTGGTATAACTGCTAATTAATTTACTCTGACCTCTGGTATAACTGTATTAATTTACTCTGATCTCTGGTATAACTGTTATTTAATTTTACTCTGACCTCTGGTATAACTGTTATTAATTTACTCGACCTCTGGTATAACTGCTTTTTAATTTTTCTCTGATCTCTGGTATAACTGTTATTAATTTACTCTGACCTCTGGTATAACTGTTATTAATTTATCTGACCTCTGGTATAACTGTTTATTAATTTAATCTGACCTCTGGTATAACTGCTATTAATAATTTACTCTGACCTCTGGTATAACTGCTATTATTTAATTTACTTGACCTCTGGTATACTGCTATTAATAATTTTCTCTGATCTCTGGTATAAACTGTTATTAATTTACTCTGACCTCTGGTATAACTGTTATTAATTTACTCAGACCTCTGGTATAACTGCTATTATTAATTTTCTCTGATCTCTGTATAACTGCTATTATTAATTTAATCTGATTTCCGGTATAGCTGTTATTATTAACTCTGACCTCTGGTATAACTGTTATTAATTTACTCCGACCTCTGGTATAACTGCTATTTAATTTTTCTCTGATCTTGGTATAACTGCTATTATTAATTTAATCTGATTTTCCGGTATAAGCTGTTATTAATTTACTCCGACCTCTGGTATAACTGTTATTAATTTACTCCGACCTCTGGTATAACTGCTATTAATAATTTAATCTGATTTCCGGTATTAGCTGTTATTAATTTACTCCGACCTCTGGTATAACTGTTATTAATTTACTCTGACCTCTGGTTATAACTGTTATTAATTTATTCTGACCTCTGTATAACTGTTAAATTAATTTACTCAGACCTCTGGTATAACTGCTAATATAATTTTCTCTGATCTCTGGTATAACTGCTATTAAATTTACTGACCTCTGGATATAACTGCTATTAATAACTCTGATCTCTGGTATAACTGCTGTTAATTTAGTTTGACCTCTGGTATAACTGCCATATTAACTTTACCTGACCTCTGGTATAACTGCTATTAATTTACTGACCTCTGGTATACTGTTATTAATTTACTCTG
>JBCEWE010000487.1:0-320000 GCA_039877035.1 Silurus lanzhouensis
GTTCTGCTCTGAGTGCGAGGCAATAACCAGCGAGGGTCGTTAGAGCAGGAGGCTGATGCACACAGAATGCATAATGCACAGAACATTGTGCACGTGTGTGTGTGTGTGTGTGTGTGTGTGTGTGTGTTTGATCTCTCCATAAGAGGCCGCACAACAAACCGACAGTGACTAGGTTAATATGATGACATGGAGTGCTGCTTGATCTATGTGAGGACTAAAAATGTCCCACCATCACTCAGGTGTTGAACAACATCAATGGTTCTAGAAATCAAGCTGCAAAACACACACACACACACATACACAAACAGAAATTAATCCCATTTAAACTGTTTAAGTCAGTTTTTCAACAAGGTCCAAAACATACATTCCAGTAGTGGTATTACTGGTGCACTCACAGGATATAACCTGTACATTTCATTCATATAAAGGATTTCATATCACAACTTCATATTGCATCAGTGTATTCCCCTTTGCCATAACAGAGACCTGGGCTTAGGACCAGATGAGTCAATACATCAGATTTGATCAACTGCAGCACTCTTAATAATTTAAAATAAACACTGCCTGCAGGTCCCCCAGCGCAGGTCGAATTAAAGCTGCACGACAGAAAATGGCAAAGCCTTCCACAATAGAGGCAGACATCGAGCGTTTTTTATTTTTTCACGAAGCCGTGCAGCCTTCTATCTAATGCCCTCCACTCACTAAGAGATAACCGAGTGAAAATCTGTTGTTTTGGTGTGTGAAGTATTGCATTATCGGTCTGAATACACACACAAAACACACTTGTTTTAATATCCTTTCACTGTATTAAATGATAAATCTTTGGTTCTAGGACCGGTCAGATATTCCCATTTTTGCAGGGTCATGTAGTCCCTGAGATGATATATAAACACACACAAACACACACTCACACAGAAAACACACTTCGTTTTACTATCCTTTTACTGAATTAATTGATAATCTTTGATTTTATATATTCTTTCCTATATATTCTTTTTTAATATATATATATATATATATATAAACTGTTTCTTCTGAGGACGTCAGATGTTTCTATTTTTGCAGGGACATTTAGTGCCTGACAAGATATAAAACACGTATACACACACACACACACACACACACACACACACACACACACACACACACACACACACACACACTTACACACATAAGCACACATAAGCACACACAGGGCAGAGAGAACAGATCAAGTCATGAAATCCTCTCACCAGAGTTTGGCCGAAATGATGAGTGCAGAGAGAATCAGGAGAGATGAGATAGTCACGGTCACATAAAACTGAGGATCCACTACAGAGAGAGAGAGAGAGAGAGAGAGAGAGAGGGAGGGAGAGGGAGAAAGAGAAAATAAATAGATTAGGGAATACAAAACAGAGAGGCAGAAAAAAAAGCACAAGACAGAAAGAAAAAAGTAGCACTGTGAAAGAGCAGCAGAGAAAGAAAAAAGAATGCAATGCAATGCATCTGAAATGGTTCACTTTCACTTTCCACGCTTTCATAATGCGTGGGAACTTGGAAGCTTAGAGAGAAGCATTGTGGGAAGTGGACAGCTCAATCTTCCATCCAGTTGCCCACCTTCTTCAGTCTCTCGTTCCTCCGCATCTCGTTCTGGCTCCTCTCCTGAGTCCTTGGCTTCGACGGACAGTGGCTGCTGTTGGGTTTGGTTGGCTTGGGCATTCCTGCGACCCGGCCACACCTCGGGTGTGCATGCTTCGTGCCTTCGGCTTCCTGGCTGGACGGGAAATGATGCGTCTCGTCCTCCAACGGTTGAGTGGGACCCCAGTCGACCGCCCAGAGCGGAGTGGGAGTGGCCTGGGGTGTGGCGGACAGCTGCATGTCGGCAGGCTCGTCGCCCGCGCGGCAAGGAGGTGGGCAAATGATGACGGCGACCAGCAGGAGGCGCAAGAGAGCAGCGAGTCCAGAGATGGAGCTAGACAGGAATGGAAAATATTTGGAAGGAAAGGATAAATATTAGCACATCGATGTTTGACATTTTAATTAGAAGTCAATCAGCAGTTGCAGACCTCCGCACTCTTTTCATTACCATCGCTCCATCGCTTCTCTTTTCACTGGTGCTTTGCTCCTCTGATCATCTCTTGAAAGAGGAAGACGATGAGAGGGGGAGCGTCTGGCGCCTGACACTTACTGAAAGATCGTAAACAGATGGCTGTAGGGGGAACGACGCTGCTGCTTGAGATGGAAAACACAAACAAACACATTAACTCACGTCTTTCAGTCATACATAACCTCAAGTATCAAACACACACAAAATGCCCCGGGAGGAACATTTAACCGCACATTCATACCCACACACACATTCACAGATATAAAACAATTTTACACACACACACACACACACACACACACACACACACACACACACACACACACACACACACACACACACACTAATAAAATCATTTCTATACATGGACACACACATATATACAATATGCAAGGTATGAAAATAAAGCATCACTGTATATTAAATGTATATATTGCCTATTCTACCACACACACACACACACACACACACACACACACACACACACACACACACACACACACACACACACACACACACACATATATTCACCTGTAGAAACAACTACTGCTTCAATCCAGTTTCTGATCCAGGCAATAACTCTACAAATGGATTCAGATTTGATGACATCTTTTAACACTCCAACATGTAAAACACACAAACCCACAAGAACACACTCATGCAAACTACACACACACACACACACACACACACACACACACACACGCACACACAATCCTGAAAGCAAATGCAAGCAAATACATGCAGATCACCAGTGTGTAGACAGCAATCAGTCCACATGCTTACCGCTCGCTGCTGATGGAGGGAGTGAGAGAGACCCAGAGTGTGTCAGAGTGAGGAAAAGCATTGGTTGCCTTAGCGACAGAGACATGGAAAGAGAGAGAGAGAGCGAGAGAAAGAGAGAGAGAGGAAATACAGGGAGCACGAGGGAGAAAGAGTATACAAGCGAGAAAGTGAGAGAGAGTATAAGGGCATAAACGGGAGAGAAGAACATAAACAAGAAAGAGAGAGAGACAGAGAGAGAGAGAGAGAGAGAAAGAGAGAGAGAGAGAGAGAGAGAGAGAGAGAGAGAGAGAGAGAGAGATAGCCGAGAGAAAGATTAGAAGCGAGAGTGCATGAGAAAGAATTGGTGGTTTTCAGTAAAAGACGGATTTAAATGCTAATTATGCTTTTTAACTGGTTCAATTAAACGGAACAGGAGATGGAAGAGAGGATTTTAAGGACACAAACCACAAGATGAAATATGTCTTCATTTTTTTAGCCAAGAAAAAAACGAGTGGGGCCAGATTAAGTATTGCATTCGTTTGAGATGGATAGAACAAATAATAAATAAAAATAGGCAGAGGCAGGAAAAAAAAATCAATATGCATTAATTGGTGTCGGGTGAAGGAGAGCCACGATGAAGAGGGACCCTGATATTATAGACAAAAATGCCAGCGATGATAAATAATCGCACACACAAGCACAGTCATGGCATGGCACTTTTATTGGCTCCATGATGCAACATTTACATGAAGAACATGCTGGTGTCCACCCGCGCTCTCTGCCCTGCTGCCACTCGCTCAATCTGTTAAACTTCACACCTCACGTTCTAGCTCTTCCTTTCTCTATCTCGATCTTTCTCTCTCTTTCGCTCTGTCCTTTTTCCGTCCTCTCTTTCACTGAGGATGCAGCGTAGCCACGACGATCCTGAGACTCTTCTGCATCTGGTGCATCGTTCACCGTTGAGTCTTCTTCTTCATCATCTGCTGCTGAAAAGATTTTTTAGCAGATGAGAAAGTTTTTTTGGTATTTTAAGCAGGATCAGGACCTCAGGTGAAGTCACGACCATTTGCATATGGGCTGAATATGAAATGTTAAACGAATTCATTATGAAGCTGGAGCCTCTTTATCTCGTTCTTACCCTCACTCTCCTCCTGGAGTCTCCGTCAGATTCAGCGAGTAGGCCGTCCAATCGGCTGTCTCGTCTCGCGTTCACGTCACCTCTGGAGTTCAAACAAACAGAGCACGACTGTAAAAAACCCATCAGTAGTTACTATTATTCCAGTTGGCAAGATTTCCCTATTAGCATAGAAGATGAATCTTTTTGAATTAGCTCGTACACCACCGAAAGAAAGAAACTGAATCCCAGCTCATTGTTTAGTTATGAATTGTACAGGACGTTATTTAGCGCCTAGAATAAATCGAAACAAACAGAGAAAGAATTGTGGTTACAAGACTGAGAAATGCTAAGAAGAAAACTCAAAACCACAAAACAAAACAGCTTATTGTTCAGTTATTTGTTCTACGGGACATTAGAACCTAGAATAAAGCAAAAAACTAATGGGGAAAAAGGATTGTAGTACGAAACTAAGTAGAGCTAGAATGAACCTGTTTAAAGTGTGTTAAAGCGTGAAGGCTGATTTGATTTTGTGTCTTCAGGAAACGTTTGCACTTGGGTTAATTTGTTAATATCACCTCCTCTGATCGCGCTATTTATACACCTCTTATTGTTTCGGCCTTACAGGAACGTCGACGACGATCTGTGCGCCCTGACAGCTCTCATCACATCATGATGCAATCGATGGACACAAGGCCCATCTTTATTGTTATCAATACAGGAATTCACACTGACTGTGCTCCGAACGGGACTGAAATGCTCCTCAGGTAGCACGAGTAAACTGGGCATGAATATTCCTTACAAGTCAATACCCGAGTCGATATTTCTCTTTTATCAACACATAATTGCATGCTTTATTAAAAGGTCATGCTGACAAAACCGTTAAAGAGACGAAAAAGTCCGATCTGTGGATACGCATACAATAAGAAAGCTCGACAGATCGTTTATTAACATTAGTAGAAGATTAATGCCTTTCAATACATTTTTGCTCTAATTATATCGCCAAAGTCAGAAGCAGATAGCTTTGTGTCAAAATTTGCAATGAACCTGTGAGAAGGAAAAATCTAAATACTCCATCCGTATAAACAAGCTACCAAAATATATATTGAATTGTAAATATCTCTACCAGATTTCTGAAAGCAAGCAATACACAAGATGTTTAATATAATTATGCTAATGTTCTTGGAGTAAAAGAGTACATGAATAATCAATGAGTGCTAGTTATGCCTGGAGAAAAAACAAAGGAAAATGACCAGTCTGGTTCAAGCTAACGTGAACTCTATAACTGCTCTTTGCAACCACGGTGAGCAGAAAAGCACTTGAAATGTCTAAGGTGGAAAAGTTACAAGAGCAAAGAGCAGTCAAGAACATTTAAGGCTACAGTGAGCATAGGATCATAACTATTAGACAGATAATTGATGCCTGGTATGAATGAAAATGCCTGGAATGGGATATGTGGCAGGTCAGAATTAAGCGTGAACAGTAGCGTGAACGGAATCCATGTATCTGCCCTATGCAAAAAGTTCAGTCTGGTGATGGTGGAGTAATAGTGTTGTTTTTTGTGTGCACACATTGGGACCCTTAACATCAGTTCGAGCACTGTTGAAATGCCACAGCCTACGTGAGTTAGTTCAGACAGCTCCATGAGCACGAACAGAAGTTTTCAGTGGCCTCGCTATTCAACAGATCTTAATCCAGTAATGCTCCTTTGGGACGGTTGCAGCGTGAAGATGCAGCTGTAAAAAATCTGCAGCAATTACGTTTTTGATTACCAAGCAAAATAAATACATAAATAAATAAATAAACAGGTATTTTTGCAAATCCAAAACTTAAAGTTTGTATGAAAACAGCTGAACAGATGCATTTCGCAACACAGACAGAGGAACGGCAGCATCGCACACATCCCACCCATGAAATTAGAGCATGAGAACTGTGCTTTATAAAACAGTGAGCTGTGCTTGAATATGGATGATAATCTGGCAAAGTATAAATATAAATATACTGTGCCACTTAGTATCATTCAGAATATTTATATATAATAGGCATATTCATAGAAAAATACAAACTCTAAATATGAGCAAGTGAGAACGCTTTTTCAATGCTGGGGTAGAAAATATGCGTTCCAGTTTCATGGGCTCGGTGGAGAACTTAACACCACACCTTTTTTTTACATTTCCGGGAAGCTGTTCCCAAACTGTGAGGTCACGGCCTCCTGTGACCCAGCGATGACCCCCACTTGGTGGAGCCACCAAGCAAAACATAGGATTCGTGGTACATCCGAGCTGTGTGAGCGAGACGAGGTACCTACACTGTGGAAGGGAAAACACTGAGAGAGAGGGAAGACAAAGTGAGAAAGAGAAAGTGGATTGAGAAAATGTCACACCGTTAAAATAAGCTTTTAGAAATACATCCTTAGGATTCTCACGTACAGTTTAGGGTATTGTCTCCGCTGGCGAGGTCAGAGCATGAGCCAATCAGAACCCCTGGTATTTGATTGACACAATCCGTGACACCAGCAGTGCTGCTGTGATTGGTCAGTCGCCTCATTGTGCCTAAGAGAGAGAGACACCAAAGAGTAAGTATTACACACACACACACACACACACACACACACACACACACACACACACACACACACACACATATATATATATATATATATATATATATATATGTAAATGCAGATCATAGTATGCTAATAAATATGATATACTATGAATCTGCACTTATGAATATGCATACTACGAATCTGCATTCATTTATATGCGAAATGTAACATAAATTAAGAATAGAATGGGATACTTTTTAAAAAAGCCATCATTTGTCTCTAGCAAAATCGATGTCTTAGCTCTAAGGGTTTTTTTTTTTTTTTTACCTCCTCCTCCTCCTCCTCCTCCTCCTCCATCTCTAATGTATCACTTCAAAAGCACATGTGCTCCTGCCGCACGTGAAATGATAAACTACCATCATTACAGCGCTTTTGCATTCTCAATTAGATCATCACATTACGCTGCACGCATTCCTACGAACATCTCTGATGTATCTGGTAGAGTTGGTTTACAGATTTCAGAATGCCATCGTTCTACTGAAGAAATATCCCATGAAAAAAAAATCCTGCTGCCCTCCAGCGAAGAGCTTTCCTGCTTTCTTTTCTTCTGCCTGTGCTCTCTGAGCCGCTGGCACTTTGGTGCTGAGAGCAAGCGTCCCTGGCCATGACACCGTCCATTAATAAATCCATTACATAGCCTTAGGTTGGGGAACAAATGTGTGTCTATTGTGGAGCACAAATATCGAACACAGCGGGATTCGGCCAAGCAGATAAAAGAGGCCTTTTATGGAAGGAGATGCTAATGGACATGTGTGAGCTGAAAGCTTAGCAGGATACTTACTGCAGCTCCACTGAGGAACCACCAGTTATTTGATAGAAAACAAATATCATCCATTAAACTGATACCTTTAATATGAACCATTTTCCAATATAGGCTTATAAGATGTGTGCATCGCTGACATTAACACTGTTGATCAGTGAATTTTTAACCCTGAAATTCAGCTAGTCAGCTGAACACTAACAGGAAATGCATGTAGTAAGAAAAAAAAGAATTCATGTCTAGAGTTTAAAGGGTTGACAGAGATTTTAATTAACATTGTTCTCTTCAGTACTTTGACCATTTAATTAGCTGATATGCCTGTGAAGTGGCTAGCAGAATAAGCTAATGAAGTCACATCAGCAGTCATGTATAACACACATTTTAGCAATTGTGATGCTAAGAATGTAATTGTATGTGATATCAAAATATCGAATTTATTTTAACTGCTGTTTACATTTTCTGCCATTTTTCGTTCTTTCTTTCTTTCTTTCTTTCTTCTTTTTTTGAAAGGAAAAAGAAGGTGATAGCTACCCGTTTCAATTATTAAAAACATTCCTGAAAGTAATCTAAGATAGAATTGCTGATGCTGTTTATGACAATGTATGAGACACTGTTTAAAAAAAAAAGAAATGTCGCAGAGCTAAAAACTGTAGCGCCAGCAAGTTCGAAGTCAGAATCCGATTTTTCATCTCAGCAGAATCAGGTGGGGGTGCAGCAGATTTCCAAATGTGTGTGACTTGTATATTAGACATGATTCAGATGATGTTACAGCTCAAATCTGATTATTTTTGTTTTTTTACACTTTTTTTTCTGCAAGTGTATAAACAAGCTTGTTATTACATGCAAGTGTGTGATGATAAAGGCATAAAAATTAGTAATGATATAGACATGCAGTTTGCCCAATGATAACCTGACGGTCATAACCCATTTGTGTTAGTTCTATCAGCTTCATAGTCACAGCGCAATTCCAAGTCTGGGTTAATAAACACATCCTAGTTTAAAGGTAGTATTAAGAAAAAAGGGATTTTTGATTAACCGTTGTGTAGGTGATGTTTGGCAGAATGGAAATGGCAGTGTGTATGTTAAAAACAGCATTGTTCATATGCAGGAGATTGTTATTGTGTGTGTTAGTGCTAAAGCTCATACCTGTTCTCCAGTTAAGCACACGGATACTGGATCTTCCATTGGCCAGAAAGACGTGGTCGCCTCGGGCGCTTAGTCTTAAACTCCCATTGACCTCATCGACCCTGCTGCAACCAGTGACCTCTGAACCCCACTGATGCAGCTGGTTAAGGGGCTCCGCTGCTCGGTCACATACCACCCATACACACACGCTCCCATCGGTTGAGCCACTGAACACCAGAGGACCCTGGGACTAAGAGACAGAGAGGATCATAGTCCAAAGGTTCCATAAAAACCACTAGTTCAAAAATAACACTAATACTACTGCTATTAATACTACTACAACTGCTACTACTACTATTATTACTACTACTACTACTACTACTAATAATAATAATAATATTACTATTACTACTACTATTACTACTACTAATATTACTAATATTACTATTAAAACTACTACTACTAATAATAATATTACTGGTACTACTAATACCACTACTACTACTACTACTACTACTACTACTACTACTAATATTACTGGTACTACTAACACCACTACTACTACTATTACTACTACTACTACTATTACTATTACTATTACTACTACTACTATTACTACTACTATTACTACTACTACTAATATTACTACTACTACTATTACTACTACTACTAATATTACTATTACTATTACTACTACTACTATTACTACTACTATTACTACTAGTACTAATATTACTACTACTACTATTACTACTACTACTAATATTACTATTACTATTACTACTACTAATATTACTATTACTATTACTAATATTACTATTACTACTAATAATAATATAACTGGTACTACTAACACCACCACTACTACTACTACTACTACTACTACTACTACTAATATTACTGGTACTACTAACACCACTACTACTACTATTACTACTACTACTAATATTACTATTACTATTACTACTACTACTATTACTACTACTATTACTACTACTACTAATATTACTACTACTACTATTACTACTACTACTAATATTACTATTACTATTACTACTACTACTATTACTACTACTATTACTACTAGTACTAATATTACTACTACTACTATTACTACTACTACTAATATTACTATTACTATTACTACTACTAATATTACTATTACTATTACTAATATTACTATTACTACTAATAATAATATAACTGGTACTACTAACACCACCACTACTACTACTACTACTACTACTACTACTACTAATATTACTGGTACTACTAACACCACTACTACTACTATTACTACTACTACTAATATTACTATTACTATTACTACTACTACTATTACTACTACTATTACTACTAGTACTAATATTACTACTACTACTATTACTACTACTACTAATATTACTATTACTATTACTACTACTAATATTACTATTACTATTACTAATATTACTATTACTACTAATAATAATATAACTGGTACTACTAACACCACCACTACTACTACTACTACTACTAATATTACTGGACTACTAACACCACCACTACTACTACTACTACTGCTGCTACTACTACTAATATTAGTGGTACTTCTAACACCACTACTACTACTACTACTACTACTGCTACATCTACTACTATTACTGGTACTACTAACACCACCACTACCACTACTACTAATAATAATATTACTACTACTACTACTACTAATATTACTACTACTACTACTACTACTACTATTGCTATTATTACTACTACTACTACAATAATCATAGCATATCCATTTTAAAGCATACTCATTTTGACTAAATGATTTCCCCAATTTTGCTCTGTACTTTTCGCAGTATGAACATAATGAGGTGGCTACTGATTTCATTTCTAATACCGAATTGTCAAGAGTTTATTTCCTCAAAGAAAGACCCATTCAAACCCTTTTTTTCTAAAATATAACAGTGAAACTGTGTGAATTGCAAATATGTAATTCGTAATGTGATAAGTGTGAATGTGTTAAGCGAGAATGCATTAAACAGGTATGCAAGTCATTGTTAGTTAATTCCAGCAGTCCTTCAATCACAACTTCTGCAGTTGGGTGTTTTGACTTAATATCTTCATATAAAAAAAAAGTCCAATTCCAATTCCGACCACATGAAGTTAAATTACAAATTTTAAATGTCAAACATGAAGTGCATTTTGTGTTATAAGTTCAAGTGATTATGGCAAAAAAGCTTTTCAGAATTATTATTCAATATCTTTTATAGTAGATAGTGTCATTTTATTTCCCCTTTGTACCAGACAAAATAGTCATAATAAAAGGAATAATAAACACATCAAGAAAGATAGGGTTTGAATGTTTGGACGTTTTTAAAAGAGCAGATTGACTTCAAGTTTGGCTCTGGCACTGAAGCATGAAAGCTGAATATTAAAATGTGATAAAATGTGATAAAATGTGCTGTGTTGGTGCCACTTGAACGCAGAGGCGTTGTGTTCGACAAGGCGCTGTTGCCATGGCACCCACCCACCTGTAATGTCGTGACAGCATCCAGGTGCGTGTTGACTGATTGACGGTTCTCCTGAGAGAGCCAGTCCCACACTTGCAGCTTCCCGGCATCTGTCACACAGTCAAAGACCCATTTCTGACTCACACACGGACACAGACCATGCGTACACAAATGTGTACAGTCTCTACAATCCATACACACGTTCCTACAAGTACATTCATTCACAACTATTCCACGCACACACATTCCCATCCATAAAAGCTTTACATCTATATAGGTTCATGTATAATATATACATATAATATATCATGTATTTTATATACACACAAACACATATACTGATTCCCATCCATACACAAAACCACGTGCATTATATTGAGTAGACTCCTTAGTGTCAAATTTTTTGAGGCCTGGACTCCTCTGAAGATGTGCTGTGGTATCACCTATGGATCAGACCTGTTTGTCTGGCACATCGCTATATGATCTGGTGAATTTGGAGGCCAAGTCGACACCCTAAAATCTTTTTCAGGCTCCTCAAACCATTCCTGAACAATTTTTGTCGGGTGTATTATCCAGCTGAAAGAGACCATAGACATCAGGGAATATTGTAGGTGGCACATGCCACAGGAACAACTACATGAATGCCAGGAAATTAAAGAATACTCAGCCGATCATTCACCAGAGCATCACTCTCTTTCTCCTTACCATCTTTTCATAATGCATCATGGTGCCATCTTTTCCTCGGGAATGCATCGCAAACACACCAGGCTTGTAAAAAAAAAAAAAAGGTGATTTATCAGGCCAGGTCACATTCTTCCACTGCTTCATGGGCCAGTTCTCATGCTCATGTGTCTATTGTAGAAGTTTTCAAAGGTGTACAGGGTTCATCATGTGGACCGACTGGTCTGTGGATACGCAGCCACATATTACAGTGATGCTCTGCTGTGTTCTGACTCTTCTATCATAGCAAGCATTAGCTTTTTCAGCAGATTGGGTTACAGCAGCTGTTCTTTCCGACCGGACCAGATGGGCAAGCCTTCCCCACGGTGTCACTGAACCTTGAGCAGTCATTCGCTTGTTGCCAGTTCACCAGTTATCTATCCTTGGGTCACTTTTCTAGGTACTTACCACTGCAATCTGTCCTTAGCCAAAGTCAAACTGAACCTTATACCTGCCCATTTTTTCCTGCTTCCAACATATTAATTTGAATTAAAAACTGAATGTTCACTTGCTCCCTAATATATCCCACCCCTTGATAGATCCCATTGTAACAAAATAATCGATGTTATTCAAGTTTCCTTTTTCCGGTTGAAATCTTCTGTATACTCTATGTGCAGTAATCCCTCTAGTAACGTTCCAAAACCGCCCGCGATAAACGGACACCGCCCCGAAAATGCTATTTTATGTATACAGTACTGTACTGTGTTAACATTTTACTTCATTTTATAATTAATAATTATATTTTTATTGATAGCTTTCATTATTTCAACATAAAACTCCTTAACAATTCCCTATAAGTTTTTTGGTCTATGGTGCTATCCGTGAGAGGCCGGGAAAATCAGCTAATCAAACCAGTTATGTGGAAAATGCAATTCCATGATAAACAGGGTGGGTTCTGAACCGTGGTAAAGCGGGGGATTACTGTATTTTCTTTGCTCGTATCTTTGCTTATTTGCTACACAAATCACACATCCACACACTCTGACATTTCCAACACACTCACCTGAGCCTGTCACGATGTAGCCCTCCCACTCCGCTATGAAGCAAAGGCTTGTGACAGCGTTAAACGTGTAGATCGATTTCACGCACTGGCCTGGCAAGGAGACAAACACACAGCAGGTTATGATTCATATTTCATTTTATACCAAGCATCAAAGTGTACTGATTCATGAGTGGTGCATATATTATTCGCTGTCAACTGTAAATATTGACAAGTGGTCTTCATTTACTATACTGAAATTACTACTACTACTCATTACGGCGACACGACACCAGTGAGAAAATAAAGCTGAATCTGTCGATATGTTTAAACAAAAAGAAGTTGTAGCTCGTAAGTAAGAAGTGCAAATAAAACTTAAGAGCTGAAGGTGTTTACTTTTATATGCTGCTAGATATAAAGCTTGATATATATTTACAATGGGATATTTACAATATCACTCTATTTAAAGTCTTAAATAGATCAGAAAATCAGGTACTATGGGTTGACCAATAAGGATTTTTTTTACAACAGCTTTTCATTTGGTTTTATTTACATTAAAAACTTATCATTAATTTTTTACTTGAACATATAATCTATGTATATAACAAATATGTCTATGGAAATATACTATATAGACAAAAGTGTTGGGAACCGTCCACTTCTAGCCAATTGTTAGAACAAAGTTGGAGGAACACAATTGTATAGGATGTAGCATGAAATTTTCCATTCACTTGAACTAGAGAACCCAAACCAGGTCTGTGAAAGTGAACAACGTCCATGGTTTACATGGGTTGGAATGAAACATCTTGAGTGTCCTTCTACAGACCTCAACCCTCAACACCTTTGGAATGAATTGGAACACTGACTGGCTGAATGAGCACAAATCTCCACAACCACAGTAAATTCACAGTAACAGTAACTGGGGACTAAATGTGGTAAGATGTTTATGGTCTTATATCTTATGGCCAGGTATCCACAAATCTTTGTCTATACAGTGTATCTATAGAGACATTTTATAATGAATGTCTGCCTCGCCACTTGATTTAATGATCTAAAGTGATTTATAAACTTCACTTTGTAGAGTTTGAACCAACGTCATTGCACTCACATCTACATCAGAGCTACAGAGTGGAATTAAAAGCTGACTAAAGCTAGGGCCGAACATTCGCTCATTATCTCTGACAGATATCCGAGTGTTAAATTTTTTTGCCAGAAGTCACATCCATCACGAGTAAATGTCTGCGTTCAACTTTCGCATCACAATAACAACTTTGTGATGTCATCAAAACATGGTATGAAAAAAAATAAAAATAACAACAACAAAAAAAAGGTGATCTAGTGCGTAACTAGGCAACTGTTGTGTTTGTGAAAGGATTTGTTTCATGGAAGGATCGAGGTCCGGATTTATGGACGGGATTAAAAAAAAAAACGTTGAGAGTGTGACTCACCAGAAGTCAGAGTCCATATTCGTACACAGCAGTCGGTGGAGCCACTTATGATGAACCTTTCCTTCTCAGACAGATGCAGAGCAGATGCTAAAGAGGCAGAGAGGGAGAAATAGTGTGAGAAAGATTGAGAAAAAGAGAGAGAGAGAGAGAGAGAGAGAGAGAGAGAGAGAGAGAGAGAGAATGGGCAGGTTGCCCAAAAGCATGATTATAGGAGCAACTCAGGGAAGAAAGATTTACACACACATGCAATAGAGATGATAAAACCGAGAACACAAAAAAAAAAAAGCAGAAAAATGAACTGGCATGTGAGAAGACGTCAATCGTGTTTTTTTTATATGTGTGTGTGTGTGTGTGTGTGTGTGTGTGTGTACCTAATTTCCTGCAGTATTCTGCAGGTGGTGTACTAATACAAGTGACGCCACCACTGTGACCCCCGAGATTGCGCTGCTCTGTTGCCGTGGGAACGTGCCACACCTTTACTGTGGTATCACGACTTGTGAAAGACAAGAGAATTGCACCAAGCTATGATTTCCAGGTCTATTAAAAGTCACAACTCCTATAGATTTGCTCAACAAAAAAAAAAAAGATCTTCCAATACCTGCCAGAAATCACAAGATTGTCCACAGCGGCTACACAAGTAATGATGTCACTGTGCCCTTTTAGAGCCCTCAGGCGAAACTTGGCCTTTTCCCATGATGCTTTGAAAGAGGTGAATTCAGCATCTGGAACAGAAATGTGGATACTGGTTTACTCATCATTGTTTTTTTTAGGCCGTATGCAAGGAAATTAAATGGGAAATAGGACACGCTAGAGTGAGATGTGTAGTGTTGAGCATTAATATATTTTGGTGTGTGTGTGTGTGTGTGTGTGTGTGTTTGTGTGTGTTTGACCTGGGTCTGGGAGCTTCTGGCTTTGTTCTCCGCCCTCTTTCTCTTTTATATCCTCCTCAGTTCGACTTTCTGACTTATCCTCTTTCTTCTGGCGGTCTTCTCGTGGTAGCTTCGCAGCTGGAGTAGAATTTGGGTGATGCTCTGCTCGGATGTCTCTGTGGTCAGCGACAGAATGAAACAACAAAAGAACCCTTCATTTATCTTGAGTAACTGCTGTATCCTGGACAGAGTCACGGAGGAGCAGGATTCTGAATAGTAATCCAGACTATCTCAGGACATTTCATTCATTGAAGAGGGTCCACAACCATTGCCTGTGTGTGTGTGTGTGTGTGTGTGTGTGTGTGTGTGTGTGTGTGTGTGTGTGTGTGTGTGTGTGTGTGTGTGTGTGAAAACACCCTCGACCTGACTTTGGTATAGCACACAGTACTCTATATAGAGAGTGTGAATGACTGTGGAGCAACCAACAAGACATAAAGAGGAGGAATAGATTGTGGACATCAGGAGATCCATTTCACACACACTTTTGTCCCTCAAACTCGCACGGACTCACACAGATGCACACACTTCATCTCTCTCTACCGCACACTTACACTTGTCTTTTCATTTTATCCTCCTCTTCACCCACAATACATTGGGTTTGCTGGGGGCCAGAAAGTTGCAGCAGGAGCTCGGCCAATCTCCTGCGAAGCTCCTCCTTCTTCGAGACCTGACAGAAAAGGGAAAGAGTCAAATTAAGGGGATAAAAAAGAATTGCGTTCTCTGCATGCAAACTAAGTTGAAGTACAAATGAGAAACAAGCAACCAAAAAAAACTAAAGAAAAACTATTAAAATGACTTCAGGCCTCTCAAGGAAATCCGAACATTGAATTCATTTGTAGTGGGGGGGGAAACAGTAAATACAAAAAACCTGTAAATACACTCATTGACTACTTTATTAGAAAGACCTGCTTATTAATGCAATGATTCAGGGGGGAAAATGTGATCTAAGTCATTTTAACCATAGCATGGTTATTAGTGTCAGAACGTCTGGTCAGAGTATTTCAGAAACTTGAATAATTTCGTGAAATTCTATAAAATGGTCCAAAAAAACATCCAGTGAGCGAACAGCTCTGTGCTGATGAGAGAAACCGACGAAAAATTTGTTTCGAAATGATGTCTTTCCTTTCTTCTATCTGGTTTACAACAAGCCTGTGCCTTTTGAAGCCTTTTTCCTAGCTGATAACAGCGGAACCCCAAGTGGTCTTCTGGTTTTGTAGTCAATTCTCTTCAATGTTTTATGTTTTGTGAGTTCTGAGATGCTTTTCTGCTCACTACGGCTATAAAAAGTGGCAAACTTGTGGTTTATTGACTAGACATATGGCACATGTAATTTTTTTCCCTTATTAGATTTCGACATCATCAGCCAACAAGTTTCTGCTCGATCAAGTTTCTGAAGATTGTGCTGAATTTCTGGCCTGGCAGTGAATTTAAATGGATAGGGGTGGGCAGAATCGCGTGTCGGAAGAACCGGGCGTTATCTATTTTGTGTGAAAAGTCATTTGCAATAGCAAATCAGTCAGCTCTATCTATGGCTTTGAGGTCATCGTGCCGGCTGTGTTGCTCAGTAACCGTATTCACGCTCGGTAATTTGCGCTATGGCGCAGAATAAGCACCGCTAAACTAACCCGGTCTCAGAGCATCCTCCGCATTCGTATTCTTGTATCTCTTCATCTGGTACACTTTCAGCATACAAAACTGTGAATCATCAGTGCTGACCACTGCCTCTTTGTCATCACTGACATTTACATTGGAATTTGCCTGGACGAGCGTCTCCATAGAGAATTACTTGTAGACAGCGAGCACCTTTGAGCTTTCTGCCATCGTGTTCTGCAGTGTGAGTCGGCTAAACCTGCCTTTATGTAAAGCAGATGCCTCCTGGGCTTTGTAATCAAGAGCTAAAAATTTAAACACAGTCTAGCCGCATTAGCGGGAAAAACTTAATCTCCTCTAAGTGCTCTCTTACTCGCCTTTAATAATTTGGTTGTGTGCAGAAGCATACAAAGTGCTGACTAGAAACCAGAAACAGGCCTGATTAGCCGATCCTGGGATTAGATTGATCAAGATTAGGGAGGTATTGATACAGTATGTAAGGAATTAATCTTGACAGGATGCTATAGGAAGGTAATCCACATCGATAACTGCCTGAATAACAGGAAAGCGCTTGGTTTCCTCTTAAACCACAGGCAATGATCCGAAATGACATGCGAAAATTGATTCACGAATGACACAGCGCACTTTTTTTTTTTTTACCAGTTTGTTGTTACATTTCATTGGGAATGTCCTGAAGCAAGTTATCAATTGTGCTATAGCAGGATTATATCAAAGGACTACACTACCCATCAGCCACTGCACCATGTCAGATGACCATTTCAGCTGTTTCACATTCATAGTTAATAAGTATGTGTATTTGGTCAAATCCTGCACTTAAATCTTTATCTTGAGTTTGTAGTTAATGGTTGTGTTTCGTGTTCAGGTTATGGTTCAATGCTTCTTGTTTCTTCGTCTGTTTAACTGGTATTTAAATGCACATCGTTGTATTGTGCACTTTCAATTCTCTGGTAGACTTTGTGTGACCAAGCAAGCAATACGTGCAAATTCCTCCTTCCTAAAAACTTTCCTGTGGTGGAAAAACGTCCTGATTGTAACAAACACAAACGCCTGTGACAGATATAAAAGACAGTTTAATTAAGAAAATTTTTTTTAAAAAGGTTATTGTGACTTTTTAGCTCACAATTCTGATTTATTTTTTCCTCAGGATTGTGAGATATAAACCCGTAATTGCGAGAAAAACCTCAGAATTGTGAGATACGAAGTATGAAGTCAGAGTTCAGACTTTTATCCATCAATTGCGAGTTTTTAACTCATTTGCGAGACTTTTTGGCAAAGCACGTAAAAGGCTTTTATATCTATTATAACATAGACAAATCGTAAAAAGGATTATCATGCCAAATAGTTAATATGGCCAAATAGTGTCAGGAAAATAGCATACAAAACTCTGTTTACAATAAACAATTAAGTGTTCTGTAAGAATCACATCCCTTGGTGCTTTGCCAGAAAGTGTTGCAAAATTAGTTATTAACTCGCGATTGCGAGAAAAAAAATCAGGATTCTGACTTTATAACACTTTTGTTATTGCCAATTGAGGGTTTAAATCTCGCAATATTTTGAAAATATGAATTACAGAATTGTGAGATATGAACTCGCAATTGCAAGGAAAAAAAAGTCAGAATTGCTAGTTATAAAATCGCAATTACGAGAAAGAAATTCAGGATTCTGACTTTATAACTCGCAATTGAGAGTTCATATCTTACAATTCTGAGAAAGAAAGTCAGAATTGTGAGGTAAAAAAATAACAATAACCTTTTTTTTATTATTCAGTGGC
This sequence comes from Silurus lanzhouensis, assembly GCA_039877035.1. Lineage (NCBI taxonomy): Eukaryota > Metazoa > Chordata > Actinopteri > Siluriformes > Siluridae > Silurus > Silurus lanzhouensis. The sequence goes on from JBCEWE010000487.1 coordinate 18,415, forward strand.
GGAAACAGGCTTCCATAGACAAAACTGTTAATCAGAAGCAACAAAAAGACTGCTTTCTGAGCACCCCAGTCCACATTTAATCCCAATTTGCTGTTCTAATAACCTCCACTCTTCTGGGAAGATGTTCCACTAGATTTTGGGGTGTGCTAGTGAAAATGTGTGCTCTTTTAGCCACAAGGGTGTTAGTAAAGTTGAGGAGGCCTGGGCTACCTGGGGTCAGAGCTCTACAGCAGGCCTTGCTTACACTTGTATGTCTCCAGTTTTGTAGTAACAGTTTGTAGAAGAACCAGATATGGCTGGAAAAATCAGGTGTCCCAATACTTTTTTTCCATATTGTATATAAATCTGTTACATGTGGTACAGCCTGAACTGCATTCAAAACTGATGTGCGGATGCTTCAAAGAAAAAAAAAACTTACACTTTACGAGACTTATTTATGCAAATACGATATGCACAAACAAAAGAAGAACTGGCAGTATAGCTTTTTACTGTCGCAAATAGAACTCAATGCGTGAGTGTGTACATCTTTTTTGACCACAAAGTGGTCGTGTAAAATTTGGCAGTATTTCGGACAGAAGATACTGTGGTCAACGGAAAGCCGTGTTATGGTCTAGACAGAGACAAATGACTGATGTCCAGGTTTGTCTTCTGGGAGCATTGTAGCAGCTGCTACTCTTGGCATAGGTGTCCAGATATTTGGCATCCAATAAGAGCAGGTAAATTAACATTGCATTCGTTCTCTAGTAGGACGCTTTATCCTGGTTGGGGGTTGTAGTGAGATTGCAGAAGAATGCAGGAATATACTCTGAAGGACTAGAACCTGGACTCACTCAGTACCTTCATTCAATTCAATTTGATTCAAATTTTAATTCATAAATTAGTCTATATAAGTTTATTTCTACCTCAACCTGCTTTTTTTTTACAAACATACAAATTCCAAATAATTGCACTGGTGCACTTTGTGGACACTTGACCATAAGATCTGCATGTGCTTTGTGAACGTCTCATTCCTCAGTCCCCATTTGCTCTTATAATAACCTCGACTCTTCTGGAAAAGTGTTCCACTGGATTTTGGAGTGTGCTGTTAGAGATTTGCGCTCCTTCAGCTACAAGGGTAAAATCATGTACCGATGTAGGGTGTGGAGGCCTGGGGTGCAGTCAGCGAGCCAATTCAATAGAGTTTCCATTCAAAGCTCTATAGAAGTACACTTAGGATCTTCTACTTTAACCCAAGTAAACTACATGTTCATGGAACTGGCTTTGTGCACAGGGGCAGTTCAAGTGCAAAAAAAGACGTTGTACAATTGTGTGCCTCAAAATTTCAACCTTTTTTAAATACTTCTGTCCATATAGTATATCTGCATTGCTTTACTGACAGGATTTCAATCCAGTACTATGGTTCCTATCAGCCTGTACACCCTCACATGTCATGTCGCATGATCTGAATCACGTTGTCTTGCAATTAGCACATGTATATAAGTCTCATCATTCACAACACTCATAGTGTCACATTTGTCTTCCACAGATCTACAGATGCAAGTGCAAACAGTTTTAATTAGCGGGCGAACGTGAAACGCTAAGACAAAGAAAACCATAACCCGAGCACGAAGGCAAGGACTGTGAACGATAACCGACAAGCGTGGAAGACAAACGCGAGAGTGCTGTGAGAGTGTAACGAAACGTGAGACTAATATATACATGTGCTAATTGCAAGACAAAGGGATTCCGATGCTGAGATCATGCGACACGGCTTGGTTCAGTTACACTTAATATGTGTCAGGACGTTGATATTTGACCTATAGAATGTTCACATTTGGTTGCAAACAAAACACTGGTCATGGACTATACAATCATGTGTATTAATCTGTTCAGGAGCTAAAGCATGTAGATAAATCCTGGAACAATATTATTGTTCTTTATCTGTGCTAGATACACAGTTGATGGCTTTTATTGTGTCAGAAACCCTCTTCTGTGTGTAAAAAGGGGAAAAAGGTTGAGAAACAGAAGCAGGGAGACTCGAATTTAATTGGTGTCTTGGCTATTTTATTTGAATAAAACCGAGCAGGTTTCATGTGCAGGGTTTGTGACTGGCTACATCGGCACAGCTCCACCTTGTGTACTGCCATGAGAAATGACATATATGAACTTGCCACGGTGAAAAAAAAAAACACCTTGGGTTTCTCACTTGCCATTTATGTTTCAAGAAGGAGCCTGTGAACATCGCTGAAATAGAACCCTTTACATGTTAAGTGTTGTTTAGGGAGGTTGAAATGAATCGAGGTAATAAGCTGCCTCAGAGGAGACCACCGGGATGAATCTTGTACCGATCCCTCCAGTTGTGTGTCTGTGGTGTTTTACTGATAATGTGGATTTACAGCAATAATTATACAACTAAAACTTTTATAAGTCACAAATGCTGTGTGCCCATTTAGTAACCATGTGCAAACAAGCTCAACCATACAGGTAAAGTCCGCATGTACTAGATTTTCTCTTGAGTTTCTCCTGCTCCATAACAAATTTGCATTTCTACCATTTAAGGTTTAAGAAAAGTAATAAGGAGTGTAATAACATTTACATTTACAGCATTCGGCAGACTATTTTATCCAGACTGACTTACAATTCTCTTATCAGAGCAGGTGAGGGTAAGGAGACTTGTTCAAGGACCCAGCAGTAAAAGTGTGGTGCTGCTGGGATTTAAACTCATGACCTTCCGAATATTCCAACATCATAACCTATAAGCTGCCACTTCCATAAAAAGATTACCATTTGGGAATTGCAGCAAGCATGTCAAATATAATCCTTTTACAATCTGGATATCTAATGTCCACTTGTTGGCATTTTTATTGCTGCTAAATATGGTTACACTACATGTATTTGGGATGCAAATATGGTAACACTATTGTATATGTATGAGAGAATATGTTCACATTATATGTATTAGAAATACAAATATGACAACACTACTATATATGCATTACAGATGTAAATGTGGTAACACTATATGTATTAGGTATGTAAATATGGTAACACTATATGTAATAGGGATGTAAATATGGTAACACTATATGTATTAGGGATGTAAATGTAGTAACACTAGGATGTAAATATGGTAACACTATATGTAATAGGGATGTAAATATGGTAACACTATATGTATTAAAGATGTAAATATGGTAACACTATATGTATTAGGGATGTAAATATGGTAACACTATATGTAATAGGGATGTAAATATGGTAACTATATGTAATAGGGGTGTAAATATGGTAACACTATATGTATTAGGTATATAAATATGGTAACACTATATCTAATAGGGATGTAAATATGGTAACACTATATGTAATAGGGATGTAAATATGGTAACACTATATGTATTAGGTATGTAAATATGGTAACACTATATGTAATAGGGATGTAAATATGGTAACACTATATGTAATAGGGATGTAAATATGGTAACACTATATGTATTAGGGATGTAAATGTAGTAACACTAGGATGTAAATATGGTAACACTATATGTAATAGGGATGTAAATATGGTAACACTATATGTATTAAAGATGTAAATATGGTAACACTATATGTAATAGGGATGTAAATATGGTAACACTATATGTAATAGGGTTGTAAATATAGTAACACTACATGTAATAGGGATGTAAATGACTGTAGAAAGAACATCACTTATAATCTTATACTCCAGTAATCATGTTAGTTCTCACTCTCCAGTGTTCTGTATTGTTGAAAGATTTATGATCAAACTCTTGATGTCACCCAAAATGAGGATGGGTTCCCCTTTTGAGTCTGGTTCCTCTCAAGGTTTCTTCCTCATAACATCTAAGGGAGTTTTTCCTTGCCACAGTCGCCACGGCTTGCTCATCAGGGACAAATTCACACCATTCACCTTAACTGTTGATTTGTGTAAAGCTGCTTTGAGACAATGTCTGTTGTGAAAAGCGCTATACAAATAAACCTGACTTGACTTGACTTGACTTGTAAATATGGTAACACTATATGTATTAGGTATGTAAATATGGTAACACTATATGTATTAGGGATGTAAATATGGTAACACTATATGTATTAGGGATGTAAATGTAGTAACACTAGGATGTAAATATGGTAACACTATGTAATAGGGATGTAAATATGGTAACACTATATGTATTAAAGATGTAAATATGGTAACATTATATGTATTAGGGATGTAAATATGGTAACACTATGTATTAGGGATGTAAATATGTAACACTATATGTAATAGAGGTGTAAATATGGTAACACTATATGTATTAGGGATGTAAATATGGTAACACTATATGTAATAGGGGTGTAAATATGGTAACACTATATGTATTAGGGATGTAAATATGGTAACACTATATGTAATAGGGGTGTAAATATGGTAACACTATATGCATGTTTCAGGTATTACACAGTAACACTATATCCATGTTTCAGGTATTACACAGTAACACACATGATCTGGGCAAAATAAAGAGAAATTAAGGGTTTTGTCTGGTGTACCTTCACTGCTTCTTCAGGGGTGAGAGAAACTTTCAACTCCAGATTCTCAATCTGCCTCAACTTCTTCTGCAGTTTCCTCACCTCCCCCATTTGTAGACCTCCAACACTTCTTTCTGTCCTTCAAAAAAATCCCTGAAATGGACTCGTGATCGTGCAAGTGATCTTGAAATAATATTAAAGGAAATGTCCGTCCACTGGAGCCTAGGAGACAGCGGAGCACTGGACACGCATCTGGCCTGGTGTTGCTGTTAGATCCACTCTGTACAAGGGATCGAGTGTAAACGTGGAAACCGGAAATCAACAATGGGGAGGATACACGGCGGAATGCCGAATAACTGACTACTTCCTGTCTTAGTGCACTATTTAGTGGTGTTTGACAATACAATTTAGGGCACTTCGCAATATGTAGATTTGGATTTTGAACACACGTACTGAATTCGCATCATCCTCCTGATATGTTGTTTTTGTGTTTGTTTTATGAACATGGAGTCACTTGTGGTTTTGTAACTTGGAGTTAGATGTGGATTTGTGATAAAAGAGGGGTAGTTCTTTGAGGGTTAGTAGGAGAGAAGATAGCTCCAAATTAGTTCTCTACATTATTTCCCATTATACCTACATTATTATATACACTGTATGGAGGAAGACATTGGGACACCTCACTTTTCCAGCTATATGTTCTTAATCCCCCAAGCTGTGAACACAAAGTTATAGGAGGCACAAGATATATAGGATTGTTTTGAACTAAAAAACTTTTCCAACATGACACTGTCCCTGTGCACAAAGCCAGCTCCATTGACATTATGGTTTATATGGGATGGAGTGGAAGATCTTGAGAGCTCTGACATCAACTGTTTGGGATGAATGTATACACTGACTGCACCCCAGGCCTCCTCACCTCACCTACATCAGTACCTGACTTTACTAACACCATTGTGTCTGAATGAACACAAATCTCCACAAGCAGACTTAAAAATCTAGTGGAATGTCTTTCCAGAACTGTGGAGGTTGTTATAACAGGAGTAGGAGAATAAATTTGAAATAAAATGTTTAAAAAGAGCATACAGAGTTCATGGTCAGGTGTCTACAAACTTTTGTCTGTATTGTGTGTGTGTGTGTGTGTGTGTGTGTGTGTGTGTGTGTGTATATATTTATATATATATATATATATATATATATATATATATATATATATATATATATATATATATATATAAAGTCTCTGACTTATTACAAAATTCTTAGCAACACTATAGCATATATCACGGAAAAACTAAAATGTCACGTGGAAATTGTTATATTTTGTACAATTTTATTGTGTATCGCTATCATCATGGTAAGAAAATTGTAAGTCAGATTATAGTAACTGCGGTCCCTCCAAGCGTATCACAATGGCAGTAAAGTTTACATGCCCACGAGGCTGTTTGCGTCTCCAACGTGCATTTTAGTAAACCAGGATTTCATACTTATCATCACTGGAATCATCAAGAGCAGTTTTGTGGAGTGTCTAGTGTCACGTGTGTTAATTTTTTAATATCTATGATTATGATTATTATTATTATGTCATTACAAAATAACTATTGCTAATTATAACGAATGACATTCATTTGACCTTACAGTGAAAACATATAGAGTACACTGCTGCAAAGCATTTATCAAATCAAATCAATTTTTATTTGTCCCATACACATACATACAGAGTCCAACATGCATAAAATACTTTTTACGACGGTCCGGCATGAGGGAATAGGATGGGGAGAAAAATAAACCAAGAAAAAAAAGAAGGCAGATAAATAAAGAGTATCAAGTATATAAAATATAAAATATATAAATATATATATATATATATATATATATATATATATATATATATATATATATATATAAGAAAAGAAGTGTATATACAAGGACGCTTATGACAGTAAACAGTAAAACAGTAAAATACAAGGTGGTTAATGTGATTGTCCTGAAAGAGTTTTACTATTAAACAATAAAATATTTACAAATACTATGCAATGGCACAGTGATATATGAGGTTTCATGTCTTTCAGGAGCCCAAAGTGTCCTTTTATATGGCATAATGAAAGGGGGGTCGCGCATGCGCAGTATGCAGGACTGTACACGTATAGGCGCACTCTGGTGATAAGTCGACCTCACTGACAGGATAGGACGTCATGACGCACGGAAGACGCTCGCTGGATTTGACCTCATCTGCAGGAAGTGAAGCGTAGACAGTTCGGGTAACTCCGTAAGAAAAGGGAAAAAAATAGAAAAAAAAAAAAAAAAAAAACGAAGGAGCGAAAACTCACCGAATTTCTTCACTTGAGTGGTTTTCGGACTCCACAAACCGCCCCGAGTGGAGGAAACCCCCAGGAGAGGGGAAGCCAAGTCTTCGCGAGCGGGTAATTTCGGCTTGATTTTTTTTGTTCCCGTTTGAAGCCTGTGTGTGTGTTTTTTTTCGCTCCTCAGTTCGGCCTGCTCCGCCGCCCGGGAGCCGGAAGTCCTGCGTGAAGCCTCGGTTTCGGCGTCGACGTTTTTTTTTTTTTTTTTTTTTTTTTTTTTTTTCTCTCCTCTCTCTCTCTCTCTCTCTCTCTCTCCCTCACTTGTTATTTTTTTCACCGATCCTCGTGTCTGCTCAGTGTGTGTGTTTTTCACTTTATTTTCACGGCCCGACAGCAGGACTGTGTGAATGTGCGTGAACGTTCCATTTCGCACAAGATAATGTTACCGTCTGCTCACTACTTTGTATCAGTCACCGACAAGACTGTGTGTTTTCTTTTCTTTTAAAAATACAGATATAATCGCGTTTTATTTCTGTTCGGTACCGGGCTTTTCCCTCCTTTTCCCCCCTTAATAAACCCCGAGAGCACTTCCTGTTGTGTATTAGTAATAAGCAGGTGTGTGTGTGTGTCTGGGCTTTGATTAGTGTTTTTGAGCTGCATGTCGAGAAGAAAAAGAGCCCGCCAACTAAACACACACATCCGCACAAAGACCCGCTCCGAACCCCCGTATCATCTATTATATGGGCTGGGGGACATGGAGACAGGGGACAGGAGCAGCTCCGAGCCGTGTGCTAACCTTTACTACTGCTTCTCTACTCCGCTTTATCAGAATCTTAGCTCAGTGGGCCTCCATTTACCTCACCTTTACCTTCATTTACCTCACCTTTGCCTGCATTTACCTCACCTTTACCTGCATTTACCTCACCTTTACCTGCATTTACTTCACCTTTTATCTTAATTTACCCCACCTTTACCTTCACATACTTCACATTTACCCTCATTTACCTCACCTTTACCTGCATTTACTTCACCTTTATCTTTATTTACCCCACCTTTACCTTCACATACTTCACCTTTACCTTCATTTACCTCACCTTTACCTACATTTACTTCACATTTACCTTTACTTCACCTTTACCTTAATTTACCTCACCTTTACCTACATTTACCTCACCTTTACCTTAATTTACCTCACCTTCTTACCTTCATTTACCTCACCTTTACCTACATTTACTTCACATACTTCACCTTTACCTTAATTTACCTCACCTTTACCTACATTTACCTCACCTTTACCTACATTTACTCCACCTTTACCTTAATTTACCTCACCTTTATCTTCATTTACCCCACCTTTACTTTAATTTACCTCACCTTTATCTTCATTTACCACACCTTTACCTTAATTTACCTCACCTTTACCTACATTTACTTCACATTTACATTCACATACTTCACCTTTACCTTCATTTACCTACCTTTACCTACATTTACTTTACATTTACCTTCATTTACTTCACCTTTACCTTCATTTACCTCACCTTCATTTTCACATACCTACATTTGCCTCACATTTACCTTCATTTACCTCACCTTTACCTTCATTTACCTCACCTTTACCTAGATTTACCTCACCTTTACCTACATTTACTTCACATTTACCTTCACATACTTCACCTTTACCTTCATTTACCTCACCTTCATCTTCACATACCTACATTTGCCTCACCTTTACCTACATTTACCTCACCTTTACCTACATTTACTTCACATTTACCTTCACATACTTTACCTTTATCTTCATTTACCTCACCTTTATCTTCATTTACCTCACCTTTACCTACATTTACTTCACCTTTACCTTATTTACCTTCACCTTTACCTTCATTTACCTCACCTTCATCTTCACATACCTACATTTGCCTCACTTTACCTTCATTTACCTCACCTTTACCTACATTTACTTCACATTTACTTCACATACCTCACCTTTATCTTCATTTACCTCACCTTTATCTTCATTTACCTCACCTTTACCTACATTTACTTCACCTTTACCTTAATTTACCTCACCTTTATCTTAATTTACCCCACCTTTACCTTCACATACTTCACATTTACCTTCATTTACTTCACCTTTACCTTCATTTACCTCACCTTCATCTTTACATACCTACATTTGCCTCACATTTACCTTCGTTTACCTCACCTTTACCTTCACATACTTCACCTTTACCTTAATTTGCCTCACCTTTACCTTTACATACTTCACCTTTATCTTCATTTACCTCACCTTTACCTACATTTACTTCACCTTTACCTTAATTTACCTCACCTTCATCTTCACATACCTACATTTGCCTCACCTTTACCTTCATTTACCTCACCTTTATCTTCATTTAACTCCCCTTTACCTACATTTACTTCACATTTACCTTAATTTACCTCACCTTTATCTTCATTTACCCCACCTTTACCTTCATTTACTTCACCTTTACCTTAATTTACCTCACCTTCATCTTCACATACCTACATTTGCCTCACATTTACCTTCATTTACCTCACCTTCATCTTCACATACCTACATTTGCCTCACCTTTACCTACATTTACCTCACCTTTACCTACATTTACTTCACATTTACCTTCACATACCTCACCTTTATCTTCATTTACCTCACCTTTATCTTCATTTACCTCACCTTTACCTACATTTACTTCACCTTTACCTTAATTTACCTCACCTTTATCTTAATTTACCCCACCTTTACCTTCACATACTTCACATTTACCTTCATTTACTTCACCTTTACCTTCATTTACCTCACCTTCATCTTTACATACCTACATTTGCCTCACATTTACCTTCGTTTACCTCACCTTTACCTTCACATACTTCACCTTTACCTTAATTTGCCTCACCTTTACCTTTACATACTTCACCTTTATCTTCATTTACCTCACCTTTACCTACATTTACTTCACCTTTACCTTAATTTACCTCACCTTCATCTTCACATACCTACATTTGCCTCACCTTTACCTTCATTTACCTCACCTTTATCTTCATTTAACTCCCCTTTACCTACATTTACTTCACATTTACCTCACCTTTACCTTCAGTTACCTACATTTACTTCACCTTTACCCTCACATACTTCACCCTTACTTTCATTTACCTCACCTTTACCTTCATTTGCCTCACATTCACCTTCATTTACCTCACCTTTACCTTCACATACTTCACATTTACTTTCATTTACTTCACCTTTACCTTCATTTGCCTACATTTGCCTCACATTTACCTCACCTTTACCTTTACATACTTCACCTTTATCTTCATTTACCTCACCTTTACCTACATTTACTTCACCTTTACCTTAATTTACCTCACCTTCATTTGCCTCACATTTACTTTCATTTACCTCACCTTTACCTTCGTTTACCTCACCTTTACCTTCACATACTTCACCTTTACCTTAATTTACCTCACCTTTATCTTCATTTAACTCCCCTTTACCTACATTTACTTCACATTTACCTCACCTTTACCTTCAGTTACCTACATTTACTTCACCTTTACCCTCACATACGTCACCCTTACCTCCATCTACCTCACATTTACCTTCATTTACCTCACCTTTACCTACATTTACTTCACCTTTACCTTAATTTACCTCACCTTTATCTTCATTTAACTCACCTTTACCTACAATTACTTCACCTTTACCTACAATTACTTCACCTTTACCTACATTTACCTCACCTTTACCTTCATTTACCTCATCTTCATCTTCACATACTTCACCTTTATCTTCATTTAACTCACCTTTACCTTTATTTACTTCAACTTTATCTTCATTTTCCTCACCTTTACCTTCATTTACCTCACCTTAATCTTCATTTACCTCACCTTTATCTTCACCTACTTTACCTTCATTTACGTCACCTTTATCTTTACCAACTTCACCTTTACCTACATTTACCTCACCTTTACCTTCACATACTTCACCCTTACCTTCATTTACCTCATCTTTACCTCACTTTACCTTTATTTACTTCACCTTTACCTACATTTACCTCACCGTCCTCTTCACCTACTTCACCTTTACCTTCATCTTTACCTCATCTTTACCTCACCTTTACCTACATTTACTTCACCTTTACCTTCACATACTTCACCCTTACCTTCATTTACCTCACCTTTACCTTAATTTACTTCACCTTTACCTTAATTTACTTCACCTTTACCTACATTTACCTCACCTTCCTCTTCACCTACTTCACCTTTACCTTCATTTACCTCACCTTTACCTTTATTTACTTCGCCTTTATCTTAATTGACCTCACCTTTATCTTCACCTTTACCTTCAGTTACTTCAACCTTATCTTTATTTACCTCACCTTTATATTCACCTACTTCACTTTTACCCATTATTTACTTCACCTACTTTACCTTCATTTGCTTCACCTTTACCCTCATTTACCTCACCTTTATCTTCACTTTTACCTTCACCTACCTCACCTACCACACCTTTATCTTCACATTTATTTTCATTTGCATCACAGTTTAACCTTACTTTTACTTTTTTCTTGGGTCACCAAGTTTTCCTAATTTTTTTATTATTTTCTATTATCTCACCACCAGTTTGACCTTTTTTTTACCTCAGATTAAAAACTTTTTATGAACCCTTTTTTTTATAACACCTTTATCTTACTTTTAGTCTATTTTGCAGCACATTTACCTAATTTTAACCTCACAATTACCCTGGTTGATGTTACTTGAACCTCATTCTTTATACCTCGCATTTACCAAATTATACCTCACTTTTACCAAATGTGTGTGTGTGTGTGTGTGTGTGTGTGTGTGTATGTATGTATGTATGTATGTATGTATGTATGTATGTATATAGATATATGTTACTAAATTGTGATGTCCTCACACTCAGCTCTATTAAAGAATATGCTGTATTCAAATTGTTTCTGCTCATAATTTCCTTTTCCCCCCATTCCCTTTAATTCAGGAATGATGGAGGATTCCCATTTTAACTCCTACTTCTGGTCTCCAGTGCAAGGACAGGTGAGAAAGCACGTGGTCTTCGTGTCCACCGGCGCACGTGTGTGTACGCACGCATGTATCTTTAAACCATATGTCTATATTGTTTTGCTTTAATGCTTTGTGTGTGTGTGTGTGTGTGTGTGTGTGTGTGTGTGTGTGTGTGTGTGTGTGTGTGTGTGTGTGTGTGTGTGTGTCAGATTGAGAATGCTGTGTTTCTAAACAAGGTGAAGGAGCAGCTGGGCCAGCAGGACAAAAACCCTGCCTATCCGCATGGCTCCTCCCACTACCCCACCACAGCGGTGGTAGCCGTCGCCGGGGCCATGGATGCAGCGGGCGGGGGACGAGCACTGAAGCAAGAACAGGCGCATCCACCCCATTCCTCACACAGCATCACGGTGGTACCAGTGCCATCCACCGGAATCATGACAGCTGGTACACTACATATGTACAGTGTGTGTTGTCTAAAGAAAGAGTCAGTTGCGGGCCGTGCATTTGGTACCTGGGCCTTCAGTGGGGACTTAATCCACCTCTTAATACCACCACTATCATGTCGCAATTATAGAAACTATCGATGCAATATAACAACGTGTGGCATTAGAGAGAGAGAGAGAGAGAGACATTTCACATATGGAGGGTGAAAACCATTTTACTAAAGCAAGCTGCAAACATCTACACTACAACCGCAACTGTGTACCTACATCATCTGGAGCAGTTTAAAATCAATATTTGTCTAATAACATGACAAAAACATAAACATTTTAATAAAATACACCCTACTCACCAGAGATGCAGATTCATAATTTGCACCGCTCCTCAGAGGCTGTAATCCAGTGGTACCACTCGTATTCACTGGTCTGGAAGTGGAGAACAAACCCTTTCCCTGGGCTGAGACAAGCTAGCTAGCTTCGGGGTTGGCCGACCTCTTCATGATGTATAGCTTTTCATTAAAATATATTTAAGTATGTCTGAGACCATGCGTAGGCATAAAAAAGTAACTCCGATGAATTAATGTGTGCAGCGCTACACACGTGTTTTGCAAGTCGAATTGGCTGTAACGGTTTCCCTCTGACCAACCAATCAGAGGACGGAAAAATGCTGACACTATTCTGGGCCAGCTAGCTGCCCTGTAAGGAGAAAATAAAATCTGATTGGTTAAAGAAACAGACCCGTTGCTAATAGAGACTGTGGTAAAAGGCCAGCAGAACTGACTTTGAAGGCCCTGGGCAAATTAGATCCACATACACGTACTGGAAGCAGTGCAGCCAAGAGAAACTCTACGAAATGAAGAGAATAAACTGTTGGGAATAAATGAATACAGTTTCATGGAACAAATATTAGAATTTATGTTGTAAATGTGGGTCAGTGCTTCTGATAGTGTTTAGGCCAGCAGAGAAGGCTTTGCTGACCCTGACCACCCACCACTTGAAAAAGTGTAGAGATAATCTTAATATTTAACAAGATAGTATTATGGGGGTCACATTTTGCAGAAGTCATACTTTGATAAGGGAGGCGTTTTTGTTTCTTTGTTTGTTTTTAACGTTGAGAAAAAAACAACATGGAGGACAATGTCCTAGGGCAGACTTTCTTTGTTACTGGATCTATAGGAGTTGATTTGCAACATGTTGAATATAGTATTGTAGATAAAATATGAAATGGTCTTTTCTTGGCATGCCACGAACACAAGTTATTGTGTTCTTACTCGTTTTTAAGAGCTTTTTTCTGCAAAACTACAGTGAAGGAAAAACGGCATTTTTATCAAGAGATTTAAACTGACCACCGTCTTCATTACAGATTATAGGAATAATTCTGATACTACCGACTGTACAAAGTGGTATAAGTGTAATGAAGGTGACTGTGTGTGCGCGCATGCGTTTTTGTTACTTTAAATTTTGCTTCAGCCAGCACTTCCTTTTTTGAGGAAGTTGGAGGTTTAAAGAGAAAAAAACCCTATTTTTTGTTCTGCGAAATTCATGTACATTTGGCCCAAATTACACGTAGCTTTTTTTTTGTGTGTGTGTGCGCAAAGTAAGCCAAAACTACAGCGACTTCCTCTTTCACGGCTGCGTTTATTACGCTTTGTTTATTTTTCGCTGATTGACATATCTGCCTACTTAATACCTTTTTAAACCCCCAGCAAAGTGCAAGTCCTCCTTGTATACACTCACAACTGCATGCCAGATAGTAATACTGGTAGTTTCCTTTAGTTCTTTTATCATTCCAACCATAATAGACGGCATAAATAGAAAGCAGTTTTGCATGGGATGTCAGGCAGAATAATTTGCCCAAATATGCACAATACGTTCCCATTATTCTACTCTTGTACTGTTGTAATGTAATTTTTGCTTCAACTGAGTATTTGTGTCCTAGCCGGCACGTTTTTATACGTCATCAATTAGCAGAACTAGTCTTCATGCTCTTCGATTGCTATTTACGTGGTTAAATCTAATAGTCCGCTGTGACCCAGTCCGACAAGAAGTTATGACACACGTTGACGCTGCAGAGGTTTTCACGTAGGCCTGTCAGTCACAGAAGCGTTTTCAGTTTTACGCCTTCTCTTGAAACAGCATTGTGTTTTAGAGGGGCATATACACACAGCTCTGGAGATGAGACTCATTTATGGGTTGAAAAACCTACAAAGAAATAAGTGAGACCCCTTGCAAGGTAGCATAGAAATACAGTATGGACAAAAATATTGGGACACCTGATTTTTCCAGCCGTATGTGGTTCGTCAAAACAAAGTTGTGGCCACACAATTTTCCAGAATGTTTTTGGATGTGATAGCATTTACGTTTTTCCTTGAACTTGGAGACCCAAACCTGTTCCTGGCACAACAATGCAGCTGTGCACAAAGCCAGATAAATGAACATATGGGTTAGAGTGGGAGATCTACTGCTCTGTATAAAAGATCTAATTGTTTTGAATAAGGGTGTGTGTGCCAAATCCCTCTCCTTAATTTTTTGTCCCTTTACTTTTTCTCACTTGGTTCAGCGGGATTAGTCACTCTGGTGTCTCCAGTATCCTCCGCTCCATCTCTAATCCCCGGGCATCCAACAACTACTATGATCACGGTACACACAGGTAAGTACACAAACCGTCCTGTTTTCCACAGAAAATAAAGCTAATAATATGAAAGGCACAAAAACTAATTCAAATTAATACCTTTTCTCAGATAAGAAAGAGGACGGCATGTCCTGCTCCCCTGTTGTCATCCCGTTACCATCGAAGCGAGGGAGGAAGAAGAAATCCACGCATCCGTTAGTGGGCTCACCGACAGGAAATGAGTCGCTGATGCTCAGTCACCTGGCTGGACAGGTATATTTCTTTTAAAAGCAGGAGTGCTCCAAAGTAAGGTATAAAACCCTGAGTGTGCTGTTATCAAACACAGCATGGGGTAATGGTTCTTACACCAAGAAAAGAATGCCTTTATATTTTTATTTATTTATTTATCGAGGCAATTAATCCGTTACGAATAATCAGTTTCAGCCCTAATAAATAAATATACGCGACATCGTTTGTTGCATTATATTAAAAGTTGAAGTTACCAGTATCATTCACAGGAACAAATCAGATTGGCAAATTAGAAATGTAATGTGATAAATCCTACGGTATCACACAACCTCTTTGGTTAATCACTTTCTTCAGGAAAAAAAACCCCAAAAGAGTAGTAGTGCATGTGGCCCAAAACCAGTAAGTCAGATCGAGTAATCGAAACAAAACATGATGCCAATTATTGAGACTTTTGTGAGTCATCACATTGCACCCTAACATCTGGAGCAGTAAGTGCAGTAACCACCACACTGTTTCTGGATGAGTTTCTGTTGTGTGTATACTGGAATACGAAAACAGTGGTGGTTCTACATAAATAACAAGCACACGTACATGACGCCAACCTGAGACTGTTGCTTGTCATGTTTTCAGACAATTGTGAATTAATGGCACATTATATATATAATATAGGGTCAGAGCACAGAGTCAGCCATGGTATAACCGAGATTAAGTTCTTGCTCAAGGATCCAACAATGGCATCTTGCCAGTGCAGGGACTTCCCTTTCTGAACTTCCAATTTGTTGTTCAGTAACCCGGAGCCTCGACATTTTCATTATAATTTACAGCTAAGTTTTATACCCTGTACTGACTCATCTAGTGTCTAAATGAACGTGCAGTTTGGTTGTGTATGTTGATTCATTTCCTTCTGAAACAGGAAGTCAGTCTGATGTAACGCGGAACTGATCAAGCAGGCAGTTGTGCGTGTCGGCGATGGCGTAGAATAAAAAGAAGCTCAGACTGTGTACAAAGCAGCTGATCAAACGGCCCGAAAGAAGCGGCCTTATAACCACAGTATTATTATTCCCCCGTCTATTAGACGGCTCAAGAGATCATTTAATTAGACAATCATGGAATTTTTTTATTTGCTGAAAATTTCTCATTATCTCATCAATGTCCAACAGATATAAAACAGGGTCTGAAACATCACTTGATTTCAGGGGTATTTTTAAGTGCAGGTTACTTCAGTCCAGCTCATCTCCCGCTAATGTCGATACAATAAGTCGAGCAGGAATTAATCTCTCCTGTAATGTATTAGCCTGCATTGCCTGTGACTCCTTTTTGAGCTGTCGTACAACCATGTTATTGGTCATTGAAGAAATGTACACTACTATTATTTAATTTGTGTTGAGTCAGGATTTTTTTTTTTGTTTTTTTTACTTCAGCATCACCCTGCCGACCCCTACGACCTCTCTGCTGACGAAGGACCTGCTGGAAAGGAGGGAGCAAAGACTTACAGGTACAACGTCTCGGACGTCAGCATGCGTATTGTGTGTGCGCGTGTGTTCTCTGAAAGCTTCTAGCGAAAGGCAGGACTGAACTAGAGCTATTTAGTGCATTGTCCACTTGCACTGCAGCAATGCATGGCCCCTAGCAAACGCACGCACGCACGCACACACACAACCACTCGAACGCACGCGCTAGTGCTTCTTAGGCTGCGTGTTGAATTTGTGTGTGTCGCAGTCTGTATGCGTGTTGGCTTTACGTAGCGTACGTAGTGTTTTTACTAAGTGTGTGTCGTTGGCTGCATGTGCCAGCATGGCTTTGCCAGTTCCAAACACACACACACACTCGCACCAACCACACACTTCGCCACACAACAGCACATCTTTCCTCCACTCACTCGGTCACTTCTCTTCCTTTCATTCGTCTGCGCTTGTATGTCTTGCCTTTCCTTCTCATCTTTCTGATTTGTCGGCAGAGTCTACAGTTTTCCCCCTGTTGTTTTTCTTTACTGATCTCTCCCCCCCCCCCCCCAATCTCTTTCAATCTCTCAAAATCTCTTTCTGTCCCTTTGCCTTTATCCCTTCACTCCACAATTTTTTACATTTCGTCCTCTTTTCCTTCCCTCCTTCACTTTTGAACTCACCCATGACCCCCATATCAACCTTCCCCAACCTGCACTCTCTTCACCACTCTTCTTGCTCCTGTGTTTCCTCTACGACTCATCTCTCTCTCTCTTCTTTTCCCATTCTTCTATTTCCTTCCCCGGTGTGTGTGTGTGTGTGTGTGTGTGTGTGTGTGTGTGTGTGTGTGTGTGTGTGTGTGTGTGTGTGTGTGTGTGTGTGTGTGTGTGTGTGTGTGCGCGCGTGTGTGTGTGTGTGTGCGTGTCTGTAGGTGCCGGATGTGCGGCCTGACGTTCTGCAATAAGTCAGACATGCAGCTGCATTCCAAGTCGCACACGGAGGTGAAGGCGCACCAGTGCCCACACTGCTCCAAATCCTTCGCTAACTCCAGCTACCTGGCGCAGCACATCCGCATCCACAGCGGCGCTAAGCCCTACATCTGCTCCTACTGCCAGAAGGCATTCAGGCAGCTCAGTCACTTACAGCAGCACACACGGTACTGGAGGATGCACCGAGCGCCAGGATGTGGAGTGTGTTTGTTTATATATGTGTGGGTGTGTGGGTGAAAGAGATCTTGAGATACAGATCAATGGTAAACATGATGGGTGTTGGCACAACATCAAGCCATTGCTGAGGTTTGTCCAGGAAACCAATGGAAAGTGTATGATTTAATAACCATGATTATGTAATCCAGGGTTGAGTCTATATAAGTGATCAACATGAAAAATATTACCTCTGGAGACGAAGAACATATTTCAGAGCCCACATTACATACATATAACCGTAAGTCGTTCACTGGACACGCTAATAGGAGAACATGTACGCCTACCGCTTCATGCATCTCAATCGTACGGTGGCGGCACAATGCATACGTTCTGATCCGTGAGCTTCAGTTAACGTTCACAACGTCATTAGAGTTTGTGCACGAGTGACTGTCGTCCGGAAATCTAGGTTGAATCCATTGAGAGAGAGTTCTGCCTTGACAAAAATACCATAACCGAAGCGCTCGATCTGCATCTGAATGATTTCATGCGTTACGTGGCTGTTTGCATGAATGCGCATGGGTACGGGTGTTCCTATTAAAGAGGCCAGCGAGATTACGAGTCATACATTTCTTTTCGTTGCTTTATTACGTGTGTAGCTGCTCCAAGCACGAATTCTCAGGTTTCTTCCTCAACCTAATAACGCATGTAGAATTGACTGTGATGTTGTAGTGACAACGTGGCATCCATCCCATTTTTTTAGTTATTTATTTTTTCCCTCCCGAGTTCTTCGTTTTCGAACCAGCAGTGTTTTGGCTCATTTGCAGTGGAAGATATAAAGTGCTTCGAGATTAAGCACCAGGATTAGTTCT
Organism: Silurus lanzhouensis; assembly: GCA_039877035.1. Taxonomy (NCBI): domain Eukaryota; kingdom Metazoa; phylum Chordata; class Actinopteri; order Siluriformes; family Siluridae; genus Silurus; species Silurus lanzhouensis. Next base: position 37,029 of record JBCEWE010000487.1, read on the forward strand.
TTATTGGCAGAGAAAAGGCTCATGTGAAAAGGGCATGATATGACAAGTTCAACAGCGCTGGCAACGAATTTGAGTACTTTTTTACTTGCCGTTTTATTTCCGTAGCAAGATCCTCTAGACATTAAGGGGAACACGTAGAACCCATTGCAGCGCTGTCCTAGACTTTGTCCTAGTCATAATACATGTCTCTATAGTTAGGGAGTAGATTGAGTCCAATAAGAGAGAGGTTTCATCAAATTTACTCAAAGAGGCAAAAAAAAAAAAAAAAACCCCGAGCGTTTCTTTTTGTTTTGTTTTGTTTTTTATGCTTTTAAAATATTAAAAAAATGCCTCATTTGGAATCGGTCTGTTTCTGAATGAGTGATTCAAAGAGCCAGTTATGTTTCTTGTCTCTGTTTGAACGTTTCTCGCTTCCTAACACTTCTGCGCTGTTCTATTTCTGAATCCTTTGTTTCCTTCCTGTCACACCTTCCATTACTATTCAAACCTGTCATTTTTTTTCTCCCCCCCCCTCCCTCCCTTCCTCGCTTGTAGACGTCTCGCTCTGACTCTCAATCACCACACTCACACACAAACACGTTCGAACCGAGCAGGAGCGCTGTAATGGAGGTCACAGAAAGGTCCCGTGCCATGCTGAACTCTACAGCACGATTAAAGGCAGTGGGTAACTTTGGGGAAACTTTATATCGAGGGTGGACTCTGTAGATTTGGCCTTTCAGTCACCTAGAACAAACATTTCCATCGGTCGCCCAACCACCAGGCTTTTACGTGAACATTCAAATGTTATTAAATCATGACCCCAATATGGGAAGGGTTTATTTTAACTGTACGATGCCCTGAATTTATGATGTATTAAATAGTTTATTAGTATCGAAATAGCTTGGTGGTATTTGGCAGACTGCTGTAAATGTTGCTAAAAATATAGTGTTGTGTACCTGCGGTCTGGGCGAGTTAATTAGAACCGCATCATCTATGGAGGAGTGTGAATAATAGAGAGAATAGAACGAGATGACTCAGGTTCTGCATGACGCCAGTGTCGGAAGGGTACTGCATTGCATTTACAGATATTCATATATGGCCATTTTTTCTTTCTTTCTTTTTTTTTATTACAGCGCAACTGAAACTGGACTCGCTCACCTTCTTTTTCTCTTCTTCCGTCCAGAAACCACACCGAGTCCAAGCCCCACAAGTGTCCGCACTGCACGAAGTCGTTTGCCAACACCAGTTATTTGGCCCAGCACGTGCGGATTCACACCGGCGTGAAACCCTACACCTGCTCTTATTGCCAGAAGACCTTCAGGCAACTCAGCCACTTACAGCAGCATCACAGGTAGCCTTACCTAGTCATCTTCCCAATCCCATTATCTCTGTTTACACTCTAAAGAAAGCCTGTCTAACGTGAACCTGCGCTCTCCTGTTCAGAATCCATACGGGAGATCGGCCGTATAAATGTTCCCATCCAGGCTGCGAGAAGGCCTTCACTCAGCTATCAAATCTTCAGGTATAGAGAAACCCCTTCTTAAATCTATTTAAAAGTCCACATTTCAATTTTAGTCCCCTTTTCACTGTTTATAACCTCAACTCTTTTGGAAAGATGTTCCATTAGATTTAGGTGTGCGCTTGTGGAGGCAGGTACTGATATAGGTACGGTGAGGAAGCCTGGGGTGCAGTCAGTGTTTCAATTCATCCCTAATGGTGTTCAGTAGGGTTGAGCTCTGTATGTCTTTCACTCCAAACCATAGAAACTACACTATATTTCCAAAAGTATTGGGTCACCTGAACTTTTCTGCTGTATGTGGTTCATTTCCAATCTGTTACCACAAAGCTGAAGGCTCTCAATTGTACAGGACGTCTTTAGATGCGCTCTAATAAAATATTACATTCACTTGAACTTGAAAACCCAAAACCTGTTCCAGCATGGCAGTGCCCCTGTGCACAAATTGAGCTTCTTGAAGATCTGGTTTACATGCTTTGGAGAGGAAGATCTTGAGTGGCCTGCTACAGAGCTCTGATCCTATCCCTACTGAACACCTTTGGGATGAATTGGAATGCTGACTGCACCCCAGGTCTCTTTTCCTACATCAGTACCTGCCTTTTGTAATACACTTGTGGCTGATGAACACAAATATCCATAAGCACAATCCAAAATCTAGTGGAACATCTTCCCAGAAGAGTGGAGGGAGTTATAAGAGCAAATTGGGACTAAATGTGGAATGAAATGCTCAAAAATCACATACCAAACTTATAACCAGGTGACCCAATACTTTTGTCAATATAGTGTTTAGGTTTGTAAGTGTTTAACTGTGTTGTTTAACTGGTGTAAAAACTCCCTGGTTCGTGGTAGTCATTGTGCGTTCAGGACACTAGTTGATTGATTAATATTAATGTAATACTACAAACGTTCGTTTCTGGCTTGTTGAAAGAACTATAAAGTGGTAAAGCATCACTTCAAATATTGTTCACAGTCTCACCGTCGCCAACACAACAAAGACAAGCCATTCAAGTGCCACCACTGTAACCGTGGTTACACGGACTCAGCGAGCCTCGAGGTTCATCTGTCAACCCATACAGTGAAGCATGCGAAGCTGTACTCCTGCGGCCTATGCAATCGCACCTACACTTCGGTACGCCACTAACTTCAACTGAAAGCGTCTTTTATTTACATCTGTTGATACATAAATATGGATATAAGCTCTTCTCGGTAACGATCGTGTGCTTGTCTGATTCGCTCATAGGAAACGTACCTGATCAAGCATATGCGGAAACACTCTCCGGACCTGGTACCAACTCCACCATCTGCAGCTCAGCAGAGTCACAGCCCCGCGCATGGAGGACCAGGAGGAAGTGCAGACGGAGCTGCAGCGAGTCGTGCTGATAGGACCAACCCTTACTCGCAGCCAGACGGAGTGCCATGTGTATTTGACCTGCAGCAGTACAAACCAGTGTCGGCGCCAGACGTTTCCTACAAAACGGTCAGCGTGTCTGATCTGTCTTCTCACAAAGACCTGTGCATCACAGTGGAGGCCTCAGCCATACAAGTGGAACACCTCAGTTCATGAGTCAGGAGAGGCCTATGGGAAGAAAAGAGTGAACACAGACTATAAACAGAGGTGGTGCAGCGAAAACAAAGGAACAATGACGTGAACTTAAGTGACCTCTCCAGGTACGAGAGGCCTACCTAAAGTAGGGATGAGAAGAGAAAAAAAAAAAAAAAAAAGGAAACGCAAGGACGATTCAATGAAATATATGCTGATGGAAAGGAATTTCCTACTAGGCCTACTCATGTTTTTCGAAACCAGTACAGTCAAAGAGGAGATGAAATATGGGGGGGGGGGGGGGGGGAGCCTCTTTTTTTCTGTTTTTTTTTTTTTTTTGTTGTTGTTTGTTTTTTCACTTTCTTGGTTCTTCACAGATATCCTGCTCTTCCTGATTCCCATCTATGGCTAGACCTATTGAAAGCTTTTTATTTAATACAAGTGGTTGTCATTTGTAGATATTTCTATCTACTCATACACTACGAAATTTACACTCTGTTAAACGGACAGTATACGAACATCTTCGATATGTTGCGCAATATGCATGCGATCTTTTTGCCCTTACATTTTCAAAAGGGAAAAATCAAAACAAAAAAAAAAGCAGTTTTCAATTAGGTTGGGGGAAAAAACAATGTATATCTTGAATATCTAGTATATTGTGTGTATGTGTGCAAGTTAAAGGATGCTTTAAAGTAGTGGTTTAAAAAACATAAAATTAAAAAATAAAAAAAAAAGCAGGAAAAAAAAAGAGGAACTTGAGAGGAACTCTGCACCAGCCAGTCACAAACTCTCCGAGTCCTGGCATGATGAACTTTTTAATAATAATCCTCTTCACTCTTCATTTGTGTGGATGATGTAATACGCTCACTCTTGTTAGTCTACCGCTACTTCATCTTAGTATTAACTCTTGTAATCGACCCTACGCCCTATCATAGTCATTAATACGATCAGAGTAGAATGAATTATCCTTTGAAAAAAAAACAATAATAAAATGTAAACCGTGTCAAACGTGTTGTTTCATTGCACTGATTTTCAGAAATTGTGGATAAACAATGTTTCGAGACTTTCAACCGTTTGGGTGATCATGATGTATATGAATTGAGCAAGAAATGAGGACTATTGCCTTTTGTTTTACAGCAATTATTTAAATGATGCCTGAATAAACAGCAGCAAGGACTTGGTTACTTACACACAGCCGCTGGGCCACGCCAACTAGTGACGGGTCGTTCATGAACTTTTTGTTTGTTTTGAACTCTGTTCTATTTACTGTACATAACATACAGGAAACAGAAGTGAATAGTTCGACTCTTCTAGTAGTAGTAAGAATAGAGTAGTTTATGTTGAGTCTTCTGGTTAGTCATTTGTTCTTTTGTCACTTGACTCCCATCGATTCTGTGCATACTGTATATAAATTATTGGATCTGTAGTCGAAGTACGTGTGAGGGGGGGGGGGGGTCTGCTTATTGAACAGTATCATTTTATTTGATTTCTGTTCAAAGGAACGAGTTGAGCTATATGGCAAAAAAAAATTATTCGTGCATCTTGATGAACGGGATTCAAAGAACCGAGTCAATAAAATAATACGATTCTTTCCAACACGATCACGCGCCGCTTAGGTTTTTAAATTAATGGACGCTACCATTCAGCGTTATGTGCGGGGGAGGAGTTTATTTTGGTAGTGCCTCCAGTTTTATAAATTTTATGATGGATTAAACGTTCAAACTGGTTTATTGTTGGGGGTTTTGGATTCTGTGCGAGTATTACGGTCACTACGTGTGTCGTTAATGCGAAATAGGAAGAAAGAAAGATAGAAACTAAATAAACGGTGGTACGGTCTGTGTGGCTTTATGACGTCACAGGAGGAAAGTTCAGTATAAACAGTGAGTGAGTGAAGGAGTGAGGTCATATTGCATTGAATCGAATAGTCAAAATGCCGCGGAAGAAGCCTTTTAGTAACAAACAGAAAAAGAACCAACTACAGATGAAACGACAGAAAAAGAGAGGTGAGCATGGCGTCAAATTGTGTGTGCGTGTGCGCACGTGAGTGCGTGTGTATATGTATGCATGCTAGCTTTGAGCCTAGTAGCCTAGCGGCTAACCTGATGTGCGTGAAAAACCACTGCGTCAAGACAGTCGCAGTTTAGTTTTGTTTGTCTAATCATGCACTTACGGGTATGTTTATTGGTAAACAAATATGTCTCATGACTCGCGTATAAAACCATGTCCTGTATTCAGACACGCTTAAAACGTTTTACTGTGTAGTTGGAGTTGAAGAAAAGTAATAACAAATTCACCCCAAACGTCAATGTATATGAATCATATCTCCTATTGAAACACCTTTCTAGGTCTGATATTGATTTCTACTCACAGTGACTCTGATTATCACTGCGTTCATTTTCAAATATTTTTACTGTACAATTGTAGTTTGGATCCATTTTGCTTTTACTAATGAAAGTTAGTAGGAGTAAGACAGAGTACATGTGTGTGAATGAGAGGGAGGGCAGTGGAGTGATGCAGTTGGAGGGAGAAGAGGTGGAGAAGGTGGAGAAGTTCAGGTACCTGGGGTCAACAGTGCAAAGTAATGGAGAGTGTGTTAGAGAAGTGAAGAAAAGAGTGCAGGCAGGGTGGAGTGAGTGGAGAAGAGTGATTGCAGGAGTGATTTGTGATAGAAGAGTATCTGCAAGAGTGAAAGGGAAAGTTTATAGGACTGTGGTGACAACTGAGATGTTGTATGGATTAGAGACAGTGGCATTGAGTAAAAGACAGGAGGTGGAGCTGGAGGTAGCAGAGCTAAAGATGTTGAGGTTTTCTTTGGGAGTGATGACGATGGACAGGATTAGAAATGAGTTTAATAGAGAGACCGAGCATGTAGGACGTTTTGGAGACAAGGTGATGGTTTGGACATGTGCAGAGGAGGGACATGGGTTATTGGTAGGAGAATGATGAGGATTAAGCCACCAGGAAGGAGGAAAAGAGGAAGACCATTCCTGTATTCAAACTAACAGTGAAAAATCTTCCATAATGCTGAAAGGCAGGTGAATTTGAATCCATGAGCATCAGCATGGGTGGGGGGTTTTAGTGCGTTATGCGGGACCTAACAGACGGTAGAGGCAATCTAAGGCTTTTCCCAGCCCCAATGCCCTCGAACTGATCCAAGATAGATCCAGCTAGATCCACCTTCCTGTCTAAGACTAGGGTCACAATCGTGAGACAATTCGAATGCGATCGAATAAAATCCGCTCTTTTGAGAATGTAGGTTAATATCGTGTAATGTGTGTGTGGTTGTAAAGGTGATCCAGGTTCGGCTCAGGGTAGCCAGAACGCGAGTCTCGAGAGAGCCATGAGACGGGACAGGCAGTCGGACACATCAGACAGCGAGACGTCCGACATTAAGAAGATCAACCACCAGCCTGGCACCAGACACAGCAGATACGACCCGAACAGGTGAGCAAAGTGCTAATTCGCAAATTGTCGCTTCGTCAGTTCGAGTTCCTTTAACACACGAGCACGATCTGAGTGCAATATACAGCGCCTTCCAGAGTGTAATCACTTCTGTATTTGCGCAAATGAACGGTGCTGTGCGATTTCTGAAAGACTAAAATAAACAATTAAAATCTTACCAGTTTAGAAAGTGAGCAAGCAGAAGAAAACCAGCATCAATTTCCCTTTTTTAAGCTATTTTGAAAAAGCACTAAGAAACTAGTGGTTTTGAGGACACTAGACTCAGTGGTCAGCCAAGGAAATTTAATGAAGCAGATGAAAGACCCCAAACTTAAAGACCCTGGAACACTGTAGAAATCTGGTCTTTATGGAAGAATTGCAGCAAGAAATCCTGTGGTGCAAAAAGTATCCCCATCCAGCTCTAGACTGATGTGCCAAAATTGTTAATATTGGCTGGAGATTGGTACAATAACGAGTGCCAGCAGGCGACAGTGAAGCATGGTGGAGGTGTCCTTAATGCTGAGAAACACAAGCAGCAGGATAACGACCCCAAACCTACATTAAGAACGATCTTCGGTGTGGAGAAGATGAAGGAGTCTTGGAACTGATGGTCCTCACAGAGCCCTGGTTTTACCATTATTGAGTCTGCCTGGGATAACATGACGAGACAAGGGTTTGAGGCAGCTTACATACACAACAGATCTGTGGTTAGTTCATCAATATGTTTGGACCAACCTACCTGCTGAGATCCTTCAAAAGCTGTGCAAGTCTACCTAGAAGAATTGGCTGTTTTCCAGCCAAAATATTGATTTTGATTCCTCTTCTGTTTGTGTACTTCCTGTTTTGTTAGTAAATACCTTACCTTCAGCGTCACACACACACACACACACACACGTTCGCTCCCGATGCACTTTTTTTTTTCTCCCCGCTTCATCCCCTTCACTCGTCACTGCAACAAAGGAAACTAATTAGTTCGATCACGTACAGGCGCGTTTCCTTCAGGCTCCGTCCTCCAATTTCGGGCAATTTATTTCGAGAGAATTCTGTCCTGCAGAAGATCGAGTCTCTGCTTGAAATATAAAACACTTGAATTGGAGTGATCCCCTCCTACATGCCTGAGTGCTATATGCTTCTTTAGATTTATTTTGTTTAGTTCAAGTTGTAGCCTTCCTGTCTTTATTTGAAAGCAAGTTTGATTTCTTGTCTTGTTTAATGCGACTCTCTTGTAAAAATTTGAACCTCCTTTTTCAAAGGCAACCATGTTTCAGGCGAATTGTCCTGGTAATTCAGAATTCATCAACGCAAGAGCCTCAGAACAGCTCCAAAATATCTAATCTTGGCTGCAGAGGTGGGAAGTACTGAAGTACAAATACTTATTTACTGTACTTGAGTAGATTTTTCTAGTATCACTACTTCATTATTTATTTTTCGGACAACTTTTTACTTTCAGTTTACATTTTTTACACAAATATCTGTACTTCCTTCCTTCTTAAATTTTCAAACCAGACTCGTTACTTACTCTTGCAGACTCGTTGCAGACTCATTACTCGTTACAGACTCATTACTTACTCGTTACAGGCTCGTTACTCGTTTCAGACTCGTTACTCGTTTCAGACTCGTTACTTACTCGTTACACTCATTACAGACTCATTACTTACTCGTTACAGACTCGTTACTCGTTACAGACTCGTTACTCGTTACAGACTCGTTACTCATTACAGACTCATTACTTACTCGTTACAGACTTGTTATTCGTTACAGACTTGTTACTCGTTACAGACGCATTATTTGTTACAGACTCATTACTCGTTACAGACTCATTACTTACTCGTTACAGACTTGTTACTCATTACAGACTTGTTACTCGTTACAGACTTGTTACTTGTTACAGACTCATTATTTGTTACAGACTCATTACTCATTACAGACACATTACTTACTCGTTACAGACTTGTTACTCGTTACAGACTTGTTACAGACTCGTTGAGACTCGACTCATTACTCGTTACATACTCGTTAATCTATTTGACAAAATGTGACACTTTTTTTTTAGCCCCTCAAACTATTTCTTGTCATTGTGTCACTTTTTCAATATACCGCTGGTGTATCATTTTCTGGCTCTCACACACCACAGATGAAGACTAGATCACAAAGCCAACAGTGAGGAGGCAGGAGGTAACAAGAACTCTGGGGTTAATGTGGATGAGACTGAGGGAGTCAGCGACGTGAACATGACTGAGAGCAGAGACCTTCCAGATCACCATCTTTTCTCTGCTTGTGTTCTATAAGGTGGAAGTTCAGCCTGGATACATACATTATACAACAAAATTTGAAATTCTTATTAATATGATTCGAGGCTCCCAAACCAGTTACCAGTGTGACACTAAAACAGTTAATAGTAATGGCTACTTTTTACTTAAAAAGTCAGCACCCAAACTTCAGTCAGTACTTCATCTTTTCCCAGAGACCTTTAAAAGTATCTGTACTTCTATTCGAGTGAAGGATGTGAATACTTTTGCCACCTCTGCTTGGCTGGCACTGTGTTATATCTTAACCTCGGGTTTTAGGCTATAACACAAAATATGACTCTTATGCCCTCATAACTTCCTTTTGATCATAATGCATACACACAAGTGCACAGGGAAACATGCAAATCCCACATCACTCTGTAGCTTCAAAAGTCTGTTGTTGTTTGGCTGAGAAAAAAGGCACACTTAACATCTATCTGCACTATCTTTCAGCCCATGTTGTTCTTTTTTCCCCCTCCTTCATTAATGTTTGGTTTTGATGAGAAAGAAGTAGCAGACTGAGACTGCTACTGTCTGATCAAGACACAGTCTGTCTGTGTGTGTGCGTGCGTGTGCGTGCGTGTGTGTGTGTATAAACAATGGGTGAAAATATTGGTCTAAATGTTCTTGTGGGATAGACAGAGCCGGGAGTAAACCAAAATGCCTTTTCTGTTCAGGTTTCAGCTACACTTCGAGAAGGACAGGATCGAGGAGGTGGAGAAGGGGAAGAGAATGGCCAGAGAGAAAATACTGCAAGCAGTACCTGAGAGGGAACTAGAGATGGACTTTCAAGATGTCTACCCCGAAGACCAAGGTTTTTACCTGCTATATTTATTCTTTTAAAAGTTGAGCTCATTGAGAGTTCATGGAGCTTCTTTAAATCAATGTCAGCCGTGTTAACGATCACGAAACAGCACATCCTCCCTCTTTCCTACTTCCAGTTTACATACATACTTTTTTTTTGTTCCTAATTTCAGGGCTGGATTTCCCACGAAGGCCCCCTTGGAATTATGGGATGTGCAGAGAGGAGCTGTTGCGGAAGGAAAAGGTGGTGTTTGATGAATTTCTGAAGGCTCTTCGTTCCAAGAATTCTTCTGACACCCTCAGCCATTTTGAACACAATCTGGAGGTTGGTTGGATTGTTGTTTTTTTGTTGTTGTTGTTTTTTTGTCACTGCAGTCAGAGTCAGGAGTTTGAGAAAAAATATGTAGCACTACTTCTCTAAATCCTATTAGTAACTCGAGTAATTCAATTACAAAAAATTAATCTAACTACTATACACGGAACACTGAGTTTCCCACAGACCACTATTACTGTCGCACCGGCCATCGAACTCTAAAGCGCTCTAAACAGGTAAAGACAGAAGAATGAAAAATGGAGGAACTGGGTGGGAACGGTGAGGGGTGAGGAGACGATTCGGGCCAAAAAAAAAAAAAAACCCAGAAAGTTTCCAACGTTTGGGATCGTTTAAAACTAAAACACTGTACAGTGTGGTTACCGTTTTTGCAATTTCAGCAATAAATTTTTTTTACATTTTTCTAAAAAGAGCACAAATTACTTGTTCATTTTAAGTGTCTTATTTTCTCTCTATTTAGTATTACTCTTATCCGAAGCTCTTAAAGGAATTTTTTTAATCTTACTTATTTAGACATTGACACCATATCCCTCTTCCTATTTTGTTTTGTTCCTCGCTCTCTTTCTGAATTTCCTTCTATTTTCTATTTTCTTCCTCAGACATGGAGACAGTTATGGAGAGTATTGGAGATGTCCGATGTCGTTCTGCTTATTGTGGATATCAGACACCCGGTGAGTGCTTTGTTAATCATGTGTGTGTGTGTCGCGTCAGCAGGTGGGGCTAACGGATCTCATTACAGATCTGAATTAGCTTCTGGAGTTCCCTTTGGCCATGGAACGTCCCATTCCACATTTAGTCCCCATTTGCTGTTAAAACAACCTCCACTCTTCTGGGAGGATGTTCTACAGGATTTTGAAATGGGCGCCCATTCAGCCACGAGAGTGTAAGTTCAGGTTGTGACGTGAGCTGAGGTGAGGAGCCCTGGGGTCCTGCCAGTGTTCCAAATTTCATTCCATAGTTGTTTGATAGGGTTGAAGTCCGAGCTCTATAGCAGACCACTTAAGATCTTCCACTTCAACCCAGATGTTCATGGAACTGGCTTTGTGCACAGGATCAATTTGGGTCTCCAAATAAAGGGGAAATTGAATGCTACCACATCTAAAGACACTTTTTTTCAATCGTGTGCCTCCATCTTTATGGTGAAGTAACATGTGCAGCTGGAAAAGTCAATACCATGTCCATACAGTTGACATCTTGTAATCATCTTGTGTTTGAAACATATGTTTTTTTTTTAGGTGTCTTCTACATGTTGAAGAAATCTGACTAGGTCGTACCCGGTCTGAACCAGGATAATGCAGATAAAACGTTCTTGTTTATTCATGTTTTGAGAGAAACAAATTGATTTGCGTCTGTCAGAAACGAGCCTCGATCCACTATAATAATCTGCCCTTCCTCTGTGTGTTCAGGTGCTGCAGATTCCCCCTGCTCTGTATCACTACATCACAGGTGAACTGCAGAAGCAGGTAATCGTGGTTCTGAACAAGGTCGACCTCTGCCCCGCGCCGCTCGTGTTGGCATGGAAACACTACCTGAGCAATCACTTTCCTCACCTGCAGTGCGTGTGCTTCACCTCAAATTCTGGACAACCCACCAGCAGCTGTAAGAGCGCACCGAAATTAGAGCTTTTGTTGTTGTATTCAAATTGTAGAGAACATTTTTAGTCGTTCCAGTTTTTTTTTTTTTTTTAATCCGCATTTCTATTTTTCATCTGCAGTGTTGAAGAAAAAGCGGATGAGGAAAAGGTGTGGGTGGAGCCAGACAGAAGGACCAATTCAAATTCTGAGGGCATGTCAGAAGATCACGGCAGGAAAAGGTTTTTTTTTTCCCTCTACACGCTTTTGTTACCATTTAGCAGCAGTTAAATCCAGCAGGGATAGATGTGTAATGTTTTTATTTGTTTAACAGTGGATTTAAGTAGCTGGGAAAAGAAGATACATAGGGATGCATTGGCTGTAGGACCAGATGGCGAGGGGTGTGATGACAGAACAGAGAGAGTGCTGATGGAACACCACACTGATGTCGCCATGGAGCTGAGCAGCCCCACACGAGAACTTTACAAAGATGGAGTTCTGACGTTAGGCTGTATAGGTAACAGTGTACACACACACACTATCATTGGGGCAAAAAAAATACAAAAATTAAATCTGGTCAATAACTTTCCGTGATCTCTCCTATAGTATTGGAACGCCAAAACCAAATTCAATTGCCTTTTTGTTTTTGTTTTATACATACACACGTACATACATACTGGACTGGATAGATTATTCAGTAAATTGGCAGACAGAATGGATTATGCTTTGGATCATGAACAGATCCTTTCTTTCTCTATTTGCTGGCCTTTCCATTACTTCTTGGCCATATTGTGTATGTCGCTGTTTAATGTAATGGTTTTTGTTTTTTATCTGCAGGGTTTCCTAATGTAGGAAAGTCTTCAGTGTTAAATAGTTTGGTTGGTCAGAAGGTTGTGAGTGTGTCTCGAAATCCTGGTCACACAAAGTATTTCCAGACCTACTACCTGACCCCAACTGTTAAACTGTGCGACTGTCCTGGACTCGTCTTCCCGTCTCAAGTCAGCAAACAACTACAGGTAAAGTGAAACAAACGCACACACACACACACACACACACACACACACACACACAGAGTATGTGGTGTTGCAAAAAAATGCAGGACAAACACTATTTTTTGGAGACGTTAATGTTGATCTTTGCACCTTTCAGGTTCTGGCTGGTATTTACCCAGTGGCCCAGGTGCAGGAACCCTACAGCTCAGTGGGATACCTGTGTGAGCGCAGTCCATTCCTGTCAGTACTGAAAATCACACACCCCGACAAGAGTACCGACACGTCAGACACTCCTGGCACTTGCGCCTGGACAGCCTGGGATGTTTGTGAAGGTAAGGACTGACCAATTTAGGGTTTGGAAAACCGGTAGCTGTTATCGTTTAGAGAATTACAGAATCTTTTAGTGTAAAGCACAAAATTAAAACTTCCTGTTGTCCAGCCGTTTGTGTGTTGGCTACGTACATACATTTTAATGGGTTCAGAGAAGCTGGCACCAGAGTTTCTGTTGATTGCTGAGATAACGAGGACATATTTCTCACTAACGCTTCCCTTCTGTTGCTCTTATTTTGGAATGAACAGCGTGGGCAGAGAAAAGACGTTATAAGACAGCAAAGGCAGCACGGAATGATGTTTATCGAGCCGCTAACAGCCTGCTGCGTTTGGCAGTGAATGGACAATTATGTCTGTGCTTGCGGCCACCAGGATACACACAGAGCAAAGGTATATAAAAAAAAAAATTTCCTTTTATATATATATATATATATATATATACGTACATACATAAATAAATGTGTTGCGTTAAAGGCTTTAATTTGGACCCCTTATATTTATGTATTTATATTTTGAATAAAAAAAATGGTCTAACAAAAATATAATATATATATATATAATTTAGTTTGACCATTTAATAATTTGTATTTATATATTTATATAGTTTTTTTTTTTTTTAGTTTTGTTTTTAAGTAGCCATAGATTTCAACCCATTCCTCCCATCTGTAGTGTTGCCTCAAACCTCTTTATTTTTTTTTTTTTAATTTTATTTATGCAGTACAATGAATTAAAATATTTATATATATATATATATTTTTTTTTTTTTTTTTTTTTTTTTTTTTTTTTAGATAAATGGGAGTCCCATCCAGATTTGGCAGATATCTTCACTCTGCAGGGACAAAGACCCGAGGACAAAGAGAACGAAGGGAGGGACGAGGAAGACGACTGTGACGCAGACGATGACGAGGACGCCGACGCGGACGACGAGGACGAAAGTGCGCGGACCGACACAAAAGGCAAAGCCCACAGCCTGAGCCTGTTCGGCCCGCTGGGAGAGATCGAGTGTGAGTGAGGAGCGAGGAGCTGCTCATTCTGTCATCTCAGTCTTCATCTCTCAGATTCCTCTCATCTGCGTCTCTGTACAACTCTGTTCAAGTTACTTTAATGGTCTGTTAAGTACTGAATCTTTCAATGAAACTTTCAGAGGTTGCACTCCTCAAGATTTTCTTGCCTCTGTGTGTGTGTGTGTGTGTGTGTGTGTGCGCGTGTGCGCACCTCTATACCCTTTTCAGCATTGTTTCATGCCTGTGATTTTGTTCTCATATGTGAGAGTTAAGCCTGAATGTAATTACAGTCAGCCAGTTGCACAGACTGCGTACCAAGTACAATCGTTGATTGATCAAGAATCTGTGAGTTTATTAGCAAAAGGTCATCAGAAGGTCACCGGTAAAGAGAAAAGACAAACGGAAGCCTTGCTGCTGCAAGACCCCGCATGCAGCGTTAGGACGAATACGCCAGGTGCATATAAGGGGCATAAGTAAATACAAAAGCCAGCAATGACATAAAAACGAGCAGAAGACAATAAGAGGGAGTATAGAATAGATCTTTAAAGCACTTGTTAAATCAGGAAGGAGCTTTTCAGTATTCCTGAATCGATCTCAACAAACGCAAGGGTGTGACCGGAATATGAAATCGATGCCTCCTGGAGACATCAAGTCATGTCGGAGATGGAAAAATATACGCTGCATAAAAAAAAAAAATATATATATATATATAGTAATAATCCCGCATGCATCCTTCGAAGGCAGCGACGTCTTTGTAATGTAAGACGTCCGTATATCACACAGCTCAGGGCGAAGCGAGCATTAACGAGGAATGGGTTTAAAAGGAATTGCGTAATTCCCGCCTTTTCCGAGTCTGTGACATTCCGTTCTCGAAGGTATTTTTTTAATTTCTTGATAATGGAGCTAATCTGATCATTTGATTGAGCACAATTTTGTAGAATGAGCAACTACTATCTTGCAGATTATTAGCTGTATAGGATAATTGTGTGTGTGTGGGGGGGGAGTTGGGTGACCAGTTTTTAAGTATTGGAGGTGATATTTTGTTACCTGATTATAGATTTCTATCAGGGCCAGTCTGGATGGGGCTGATGCAGGGGATTTGTAATGTGGGGTTGCCTGTGCTTATCACTAAGCGACACTATGCAAGATTAGGAATTCTTTTCGAGTAGGTTAGAAATGAATGAGTCGTCGTGGAAGATGCGCACCATGCCGAGCCGGGATCCGAGATATATTTATTTATGGGACATTATATTCTACTACACGCACTTAAATATTATGGATAGTGAATGCTGGTATCTAAGGACCATCTTCCTCCAATTTTTCATGCATAAAACTCTTGTAAAACTGGGAACACGAGCTTGCACTTGTTTTGACGCTTTACATATGCAGTTCTCTCAGACCCAATCGTGGATCTTTTCTAAAAGGTTGCCAAAAATGTGTGAGCACACAATTTTATGGTTTCTTCAGTGGATCTAAGGGACCCAAACCATTCCAGCATGACAGTATGTGTTTGTAAAAACCTTGTTTTCCAATGTTGGTGTGGGAGAGTCTGCACAGAGAAAGGATCTTTACCCCAATGAAAACCTTTGGTGGGAATGGATTACTAACTTTACCCCCAGACCTCCTAGCACGAAGTGTCCCCATCCCTCTTTGTGCAACACCGATCCCCACAGCCATGCTGCAGGATAATACAAAGGAATGCTTTCCTGGAAGAGTGGGTGATGAAATAACGGCAACAAAGAACGAAGTCTGAAAGAATCAATGAATTGTGCAGATGAAGGTCACCAATGAAGGCGAGTGTACTGCATCAGATCAACCAATAATCAACTAGATCTCTAAAATAGGTGGATCTCGGTAACCTTCAGTTGGCGAACGATGGAGCAAAACACGGAATTACAATTCTGTAAATGGAGGAACAAGCAAGAAACGAACAAACACTGTTACAGTACAGTAAAAGTTTGAATCCTGTCCGGTCTCTTGCAATCAATATCCATCAAAAATGCTGTCAAATAAATACATTTGTGCTGTGGAAATTCATAGATGCCGTCCAGAAGAAATTCAATCTCAATCGCTGTCATCCAAACCGCAGTTTATATCAGGAAATACTGAAAGTGTGCGGCGTCATGCTGACATGACAACATTTTGACGATCTTGTTTGTGAACAATGTGAAAAGAACTTATTCTGATTATTATGTGTTATATTTATATTGAATTATATGTTCATAGACACAAATACTAACCTTTGAGAGATGTACTAAGGATTTTGAGAAAAGTAAAGGCTTTTGCAAGACATTCAATGTATTATGCTGTTTGCACAAATTGTTTTGAGAATGCAAATATTAAGGGCGAGTTGAAAAATGCTCCGAGAGCTTAAAAAAAAACCCAGACTATTCAGGTGAAAGTAGTAAGATATACAGTAATCCCTCTTTTATCGCGGGGGTTACGTTCTAACACCTCGATAAACGGACGCCACCCCGAAAATGCTATTTTATGTATACGGTACTGTCCTGTATTAACGTTTTACTTCAATTTATAATGAATAATTCTGTTTTTATTAATAAATTGTATTATTTCAACTTTAAACTCCATAAGTTTTCCGGTCTATCGTGCTAGCAGCGAGAGACCGGAAAGTTCAGCCAAACAAATTAGTTCTGTGGTGAATGGCACAAGATTCGAACCCTAGTAAATCGGGCGGGGGGGGGGGACGACGGCATATAAATCACAATTAATCTACAGTTCTGGAGTTTTCCCCTCAGGAGAAGTGAAGTGTGCCATTTGCAAAAGTAAACTTTTGCATATGGCACACGACGTAATTCATATTTGATTGGACAATTCATTTAACTGCTCTAGTGTTTATTTTCCTAGTGTTTTTTTTTATTATTATTATTATTTATTATGTGTGCTCATGTCTATAATTTGTTCTTGATTCCAATACAAATCACCTGTGACCACCCGTCTTCCTCCTTACCTCCCCCCCCCCCCCCCCCCACCACCACCACCACAACACATGCACACAAAGCAGCCAAATTGAAAATGACCTAATTTCCTGTACTTAGTGTAAATTCGATTGGCCGCTCACGATCGCTATGTTCCCAGAGCTGCTCTCGTGTTTCGCTCGGCGCAGAACCTATAAACTGTGCGAATTAAATTCTGGCGTGTCGCATTCTTTGAGGAGCTTTCGGTCGTGCCAGCACAGGCCATACGCAGTGCATTAGGGTGGAGTGAGACACAGAACATTCTGCCGTTCCCATAACTTTACTCAAACACACACACAACACACCATCCATTCCATATAAATTAGTCGAATGCGATGGGGTAATTAACCGAAAGCATCGTGTTACCAGCGTCTGAGGTTGTATAAACCTCAGCCGAACCGTAAACAACAGTTAACACAGACATCAGGCTAAACCATACAACATTCTACTTCTGGTTAAATAGTAGGAACTGTCCTTACGGCACAGTTTTGCGTTATACGTCTTTTTGACGCTCCTGATTTGACCCACATGAGTTGATTGTGGTGCACTGGAAAAGAAAATACGTCTTTTTTAGGGGCGAAGAAACTCCCGAGTCTGACATGACTATAGTTTACACATCAGGTACACAGCCAGGGGGCGATACAGATTCATTTTTAGCATATTTATTCAAATTTTGTTCCTAGCTGAATTAGCAAAACAATAAATCTCATAATCGGATCCACATGTATGTCCCAACATCCACTAAATCATCTCTTCTGCAATTTTCTAGTCGGGTTTGTTTGTCTGTACAGAGGCATTGTGTGGAACCTGATGTACTGTTTATACTGGAACTCTCCAATATCTCTTTTTTTGGGGGGGTGGACGACACCCTGTGCAATTCAAGTTCCTTTCATATTTATAAATTAAACATATACAGGTGCATCTCATAATAAATTAGAATATCATTAAAAAGTTGATTTATTTTAGTAATTCAATACAAAATATGAAACTCGTGTATTGTATAGATTCACACACAGACTGATATATTTAAAGTGTTTATTTCTTTTCATTTTGATGATTATGGTTTACAACTAATGAAAACCCTAAATTCAGTATTTTAGAAAATTTTAATATTGTGAAAAAGTTCAATTTTGGAGCCTCGTGGTGTCCCACTCTAATCAGCTCAATAAATCCAAACACCTGCAAATGTTTTCTGAGCCTTTAAATGGTCTCAGTTTGGTTCTTAGTTGGATTATTAAATAAACTAAATAAAATAAGCTAAATCAACTTTTTACGATATTCTAATTTATTGAAATGCTCCTGTATATACAATTTAATTTAATATATTAGATAGATAGATAGATAGATAGATAGATAGATAGATAGATAGATAGATAGATAGACTAAAGTTTGTGGACACCTGACCAACATTCGTATGCGCCTTTTGAACATCTCATTCCACATTTAGTTTCCAGTTCTGTTGGTTCATTTTGCTCCACTCTTCTGGAAAGATGTTCCACTAGATTTTGAAGTGTGTTAGTGGAGATTTCTGCTCATTCAGCCACAAGGGTGTTGGTAAAGTCAGGTACTGATGTATGTGAGGTGAGGAAACCTGGGGGGCAGCCAGTGTTCACATTCATTCATAAGGTGTTCAATAGGGTTGAGGTTAAAGCTCTATAGCAGACCACTCAAGATCTTCTACTCCAACCCATGTAAACTATATCTTTATGTAGCTGGATTTGTGCACTGCGGTACAATTTTGAACAAGACATCCTATACAATTGTGTGCCTCAAACTTCATGGTAACAGTTTGGGAAGAAATATGTATGGGTGGAAAAGTCAGGTGTCCCTATACTTTTACACTCACACACACACACATAAATGAATTCATAATTATCAAAAAAACAAGCAAAATGACTGTGAACTCCACCAACGAACAATGCAATATATTTGTCTCAGAGTCTCAGTGAGTCGACTTATTCTGTCATTATATCACTATTAGATACCATGTTTACATACCCCTGATCTTCCTCAGTGGAAAAATCCATTTAATCCACCATTATAGTGCCACACTTGTCCAACATGACACCAGGGTCCAAGGATGGAGAAGAGTTAGAATAATGGTAAACGTGTCACGGTGACTGTTATGGAGACTGATGATTCGCTGTGGCGGTTCCTAACGGGAGCAGCCGAAAAAAGTAGTGGTGTCAGGATGACGTTGTTAGATGATCAGTGTTGAACAATAGGACATGGTAATGGTCCAGTTTGATTTACTGGTGACAAACTGCCAAGATTTTTTATTTAAAGTCAGATACTGAAGGCACTGAACTTGAGTGAAAGTGAACTGTGTACATATATTTCGGGACCAACTTAAAAAACGTCAAATCTCAGACAAATGAACAAAAAAAGGAAATGAAAAAGAATGAGACAATACACTACAAAGACTATAAAAGACACAAACAGGTGTGGTGCACTTGACTTTTTGGGCTTGAGGCAATGTGAATTAGTAACAGGCCAAGTAATACCAATAGACCTGACTAATTGAGGAACATCTGAATGACAGCTGGGTGATTTGGCATGTCACCTTTATTTTAATATTGAGAAGATCCCCTCGTGCTGTCAAAACAGCTGACTCATCAAGGTCTGGACTCAAGACTTCTGAAGGTGTGCTGTGGAAACCAAAACCATGTCTCGTAAGATCTGTGGTGGGGCAGCTTGTCTGGCAGAAGCTCTATAGGATTGAGATATGGAGAATTTGAAAGCATTTAAACTGTAATATTCCTTTTATGTTTTTATTCACTTATAAATAAATAGGAACGACTGATTTCCTAAAATGTAGTTGAGTAAAAAGTCAAATATTTGACTTAGAAATGAGGTAAATTCAAAGTAAAAGTCTCCCCCAAATGAAAACACCAGTAAAATACACGAAAAACGTGCGAAAAGCTACTTAAGTACAGTAACGAATTATATTTACAATGTTATTATCCACCACTGCCCACTTTAGCATGGGCACAACATGAAACTCCTCACCTGAGCTCAGGTTGGACCACACAAAGTGAAATTAGTGACCAGAGTTGCATCTTAAGGAAGGAAGTGTATTTGATGTCTTGGCTGTTGTGAGTTTCAGGTGTACTTTTAGTTCGGCCATTCTGAAGGTCCAAACTCAGCAGTTTTAAATCTGCATATTCACAGGAGACGATAGGAAGCCTTCATTAGGAGCTTCATACCTTGTATGTGGATAGTATTCATGTAAACATGTCCCTCTTTTTCTTTGTTGTTGTTTTCTCCATTACAATAAATGGTTGAATTGCAATCTAGTTTTCTTCATTTGGTTCTCTGCACATTTGTGTGCATAATTTGATTGCCCATGAGTGTGTGTGTGTGTGTGTGTGTGTGTGTGTGTGTGTGTGTGGTGTGTGTTTACTCTGTCCCTGTTTGGAAGTCGGAGTCTGTGTGTCAATAGATATATTTAGCCTGGGTTCTCACTCCATTGCAATGACAGCCATTTAAAAAGTTAGCCCACAACCCCCACTTCACTTACTCTCACTATAGAGTGAGATACAGCCCAGAGAGATGGCGTGGGGGGTTCAGGCAGAGAAAGAAAGACAGTTGAGGTTATACCTGGAGCTGCAGAATTAGACCTCTGTATCCATGTGACAATCAGAAAATAAGCCCGGGTGTGTTCAGACTCACCTGCCTTCCTGTTTTAGCTCCAAGCCTGTCGGCGGCAGTGGGCGGCAATTTGCAGCACGTGGTGGTTTGGCGTATTCAGAAGAGGCAGAAAATTACAGTCATTTACAGAAAGTCGTGTCAGGTCAGAGAACGAAGAAAAGAGAGAAGGAGCGGGCGAGAGAGAGAGAGAGAAAAAGAGAGATTGGAATAATGCAGCTGTAATTAGCAAAGACAATGAGTCTAACAAGGCAGCTATTGAATATGCCAGAGACTCAACAAAACCACTTATTTAGTCCTGGCTCCAAAAATATATATAAATCTAAGGGGAAAATGGAGCGGGTGGGTCCAGAGATAAAGAGAGAAAGAGAGAGAGAGAGAAAGAGAGAGAGATTTCTCTGTCATTTTCTCTCATTAAGGAAATTAGATCTCATGGCAGGTTCTATTCAGACAAATAGCTGTAGCTGTAGGACAAGGGATCCGTTTCAGCTACCTTTCCCAAAACCAATGCATCATACGGGTATTAAATAACTCAAGGTTTGGAGTTTGCAGACTACAATGTAGACCATGTAACAAAGACCAGGGCATGCTCAGATAAGAGTACTTATCCGTCTAGATAACAATGTGTGGGAGAAGTGTTTGTGAGCACTACTGATAGTATAAGAGTTAAAAAAGTGTACTGCAAAAAAACTGGCAAGTCTGCCCTTGATCCATTTCTTCGTATTATTTGTATTCTGTCTAAACGCTATGAGCAAGCAAGATAAGCATATTTTTTTAACAGAGTTTTCCCCAAACCTCCATGCTGACCCCTGCTTAGAGACCAGTCTAACACCCAGGGCCCGTGACCCTACAACCTCCTGACATCTCTCTCACCTCTTCCAAAAGCCTCCAGGGAACACCTCAAAATGGTCAACACACTCAATCGTCTGACTCATAAAATCCTCCTTAAAAACCTTCCATCTTCTTCGACACAATTCTCAAAAATCATTCAAACCTTCTGAATGAAAAAGATTGGAATTTTATACATATTTCTTTATATCTCAGTAAAGGGGACAACAGTGCCTCATTCTAATTTGCTCGTTTTTATGACTGAGATGTAAAATATGCTGTAATATCCAGGTTATGGGATGTTATAGCAGTCACCTTGCCTCTGCCACTTCAACATAACCCCTTCCTCCCCTAACACACACAAACATGCACTCTTACAAACAAAGCTCAAAGTCACCAAGTCACCCTCAGGCCCCAGACAACAAGTGTAACTGATATTATTTCACACTAAACACACACATCTTTTGGAATATCTTCCTGAATCATCCCGCTGTTAAGGTTATAATGGAGGACAGCATGAAGGGGAAAATCTCACCTGTAGTGTGTGTGTATGGGTCTGTGTGTGTGTGATTGAGGGTGCGTTCGTATGCATGCATGTGACACTGACAGCCAGTGGAGAGGTGGAAAGATGTGTGTGGATGGAAACAGAGAGAGGAGAGAGAGAGAGAGAGAGAGAGAGAGAGAGAGAGAGAGAGAGAGATATTAAATGCTCCAGCAGGGGAATGAATGGAATGTAAGTTTGTGTCAAGTTCCCAACATTCTGCAGGCCTAACATACTGAGAGTGATCAGACTGCTCTGCCCCTCAACAGCTGTGTGTGTGTGTGTGTGTGTGTGTGTGTGTGTGTGTGTGTGTGTGTGTGTGTGTGTGTGTGTGTGTGTGTGTGTGTGACAGAGAGAGGACACAAAAGAATTGTGTGATCGTTCTCTTTAAAAAACCAATAATAAAAAAACAATTGTGTTTTGTCACATACTTATATAAAAATAATACACTAATAATACACAATGTGTGTGATGTAATGAACTCGAATGCCTCCCTAAAACACAAAAAACACCCTTTTTCTCTCTCTCTCTCACTCTTTTTCTTTCTCGTTTTCTCTCTTTCACCAAGTAGATTTATAACATTGTCAAAATCCCAAGACTATTTTCCTTCAGCTGTCTGGGACCTTTCAAATTTACCATTTTCTCCTCTTTACGCTTCTTTACCCCCCTCTTTCCCTCTTCCCTCTCTCTTTCTCTATCTCCCTCGCTCTCTCTCAGTGTGAATTCCACACAGGATAGGACCTGCATTTTTCATGCTTCACTGTGTCCTTCACGAAGCATAAAGGAAAGAGGGGAAAGTAAAATCGTGTGCTGTGACAGTACAAAGTCAGTTCCAACAAACATGAAATAGCGAATTCAGATAAGAAAATAAAAGTCTGTGTGTGTGTGTGTGTGTGTGTGTGTGTGTGTGTGTGTGTGTTATGTGTGTGTGTGTGTGTGTGTGTGTGTGTGTGTGTGTGTGTGTGTGTGTGTGTGTTTGGGGGTGACAATTGTGAGGCAATTGTGAGGACAGGAGATGAATACAACAACGTTCAAAGGTCATAGCAACACTAAAAAGAGGATCAGGAGTTACCAGGACGACGCACAAAGGCCCAGGCCGGAGAAGCAGCATTGAAAAAAGAGACAGCCAACAAGGAAGATGGTGTGAGGAGGGATGGGGGAAGAGAAAAGAAACTAGAGGGGGAGATTTTCTTGCTCTGATGGTAAAAGTTAAGCCGGTGTTTTGGAGAGGGTTTGGGTGTATTACATTGCTTCCAGTTTTTGTAGTAACAAACTGACGATACGAGTCTAAAGCTTCACTTCCACCACCTGAGTTTTATTATGTTTGCTCTGCATGGGGCAACAAGAGTTAATTATTCACTGATAAAATATTAAAGTCAACTGACCATATAGATGAAAACATACAAGGACAAGCTTTTGAGGACACCTGACTATAGAGTTTGTATGGTTTTTTAAACATCCCATTCCACATTTAGTCCCTATTTACTCTTATAATAACCTCCAGAAGAGCGAAGGTTATTATTGTCATGTTGGAACAGGTTTGGGTCTCCTAGTTTAAGCGAAGGGACAATTTCATGCTACAGCATCCAAAGACATCCTATAAAATTGTGTACCTCCAACTTTGTTCCCGACCATTTGGGAAAGAAGCATATGGCTGGAAAAGTCAGGTGTCCGGAATCCTTTTGTCGATATAGTAAATGTCTTTTTGTAAAAAAATACAAACACATTAGTTTCTCAAAAACATTCAATTTTCCCCTCCTTATGAATAATAAAAAACACCCCACCTCCTGCACAGTGTGTTTGTGATATACAAAAAATAAATAAATTGTAAACCAAATGTAAAAATACATAAATGTAATAAATGATTGCTATTATTTATATTTATAAAAATATATATACATTTTTTCCTCTTATAATATCATCTTTGAGATGCTACTTTTAAAGACGCTATAAACGTTTTTTGATTGTGATTATTATTAAATGTTACTAATTGAGTCCAGAAGCAAAAACAGGAGAAAAGAGAAAGAAAAAAACCCCTGAAGAGCAAATATGTGAATATCAGTCAATATGGTCTAAAAGTGGTGAGAGTTCAAGAAAAGGGGTCCAAATACAGTAAAAGTTTGAATGTTTTTGCCGAACAGAATATAATATTTTTTTCAGAAAAACTATAGGACACTAGTTCGTTAATCCAGTGTCTTCTTTTTGGGCGAGTTTCCGGTTTCCACTTTTTAAGTATACATTTTTTTGCTGCAGTACTTGCAAGCAATATAAAATGATTTTTATAATGAGTCATATTCAAAGTTTAGGATCAAAGTCAAAATGCTTATGTGATATTTCAGAAATTATTGCTATTAAGTACTCCAAAAAAACGACAGCTCCAGAGCATGTGAAGAAGAGTCCTAGTTGATGTTTCACATTTCCACACATGGCTCATTGTTGAAGTTTGTTGAATCTATAAGAGGTCTAATATGTGTAAAATGTTAAATTGAATTTGTCTGTAATTAGTAGATACCAGTACAGTTTGTGACTTTTCTAGGAGTGTACCCAGGTCTCCACCGTCATTAGAACATTCCAAATCCGATTCCAATATAGTCAATGTGTAACGCAGCATGCAAATGCTACTGAACATGAACAAGCTTAAAACTGATTATCATTAAACTTGGTCTAGCTCTCTCAGCTAGCCAGTTTTTTCCACAGGTTGGATTTGTATATACTGTATATATATATATATATATATATATATATATATATATATATATATATATATATATATATATATATATACACACTACCAAAAAAAGTATAAAGATGTATACACATACATGAATTAACAGAAGGGATGGATGGATATGTATAACAGATATATATGACAGAAGTATCTACAGGTTTTGGCTCGTATAATATGCAGGACATTATTATCAAGCTGTTTCCTTGGAAGCATTTCAAAGGAAAGATTCTTGATCAATTGTTGCTGATGGTGATTATGTGTCTCCATTGTCTCTGACACTTCAATTGTTGACTAATTGTTTTGTATCTGAAGTTTGAACGTTGCACATTCAGGACTGTGCTTTATTGGCTTCCAGTATTTTATACATTCATAAATAAATAGTGAAGTAGTGTAATAATGTAAGTTGAATATTTCCATTCTTTAAACAAATAAGTTTCCATGATTTATTTTACTAAAAAAAAAAAAGCACCACTAACTATTTAGTGGTGCAACATAAATATAGGAAATGTGTTCAGGTATTAGGAATACTGATTTCTTAAACTGTTAATAATGTACATACTTTTTATTTTATTTTTTTTTATCCTGCTTATTACAATGTTTTACAATCTCATGTGCAGTTATTTGCAGATTTCCAGCCTTTTAAAAGACATTATGTAAAGACTTTATATTTATTAAAGACTTTATGTAATTAAGGTGTTATTACAGCCTCATATGCTCTAGTTCATTTTGTTGACTGTTTCCCCTTTAAGCATCTTCTTCTTCTTCTTCTTCTTCTTCTTCTTCTTCTTCTTCTTCTTTTTCTTTCGGCTGCTCCCATTAGGGGTCGCCACAGCGGATCATCCGTCTCCATACCCCCCTGTCCTCTACATCTGCCTCTTTTAAACCAACTACCTGCATGTCTTCCCTCACCACATCCATTAACCTCCTACTTTGGTCTTTCTCTTTTTCTCCTTCCTGGTGGCTCCATCCTCAGTATTCTTCAACCGATATACCCCATGTCCCTCCTCTGCACATGTCCAAACTATATCGATCTCTCCTCCCTCACCTTGTCTCCAAAACGTCCTACATGCACTGTCCCTCTAATACACTCATTTCTAATCCTGTCCATCGTCGTCACTCCCAACGAAAACCTTAACATCTTCAGCTCTGCGACCTCCAGCTCCACCTCCTGTCTTTCACTCAATGCCACTCAATTCTCCTTTAAGCATCTAATGATATAAAATAGCGATCAGAAAGAGCCAAAACAGAGAGTACTGACGTTTCACATTGCTGAAGAAAGAAAAATGCATAAAAAGTTACCTTTGTGTTTGTGGATTCCATTTCTAACAGTAAAAGCCATCATTCACAAAAGGAAGAAAGCTGGACACAAAAGTGGAACATTATCCCGCCAGAGACATTAAACAGAATGAGACCTGAGAAAGACTTTGAAATAAAAATGTTTCTAGCCTTTTCAGAAATATGAATCATTTGGGTTGTTTCTCTGCTTATGCTTTAATAGACACTTCTGGTTATTGTAAAGATGCAGCTGTAAAACATTTGCACTAAAAAGAAAACAGACTTGCATTGAATGTTTTGCTGGTTTCATCGTTTCAGTATGAGGGCATGCAAGCTTTAGTGCTCAGCTGTAATTTGCACAGCTGTGCCATTTATTTGAGACTGGTGCAGCTCCTGCTGTACCGTGTAGTTACTGAGGCATCACTGTTTCATTGTGCTCTGGTGTTTATTTCATTACGCTATGCTCATGCTTACGTCAAATCTATATGTCGTGTTCACACTGGTCTTACACTTGACGAACTATATGCAGTTATTAGTGTCTTGTGTATACCTGTCCCACTATACGGACAAACATTTGTAAACACTTGTGCATAAGATTGCTTTTTGAACAGTCCATTCCACATAAAGTTCTTGTTTGCTGTTATGAAAACCTCAATTTTTCTGGGAAGGTGTTTCACCAGATTTCGGAGTGTGTAGATTTGTGCTAAATCAGCCACAAGGGCGTTACTACAGTCAGGTACTGATGTAGGGTGAGGAGGCCTGAGGTGCTGGGGTCAGCGTCCCAATTTATCCCAAAGATGTTCAGTAATGTTGAATTGAGTCAAGTCTTTTGAATTAAGCCAGTTGTTGGGGTGGTGGTGGGGGTCTTTCTGTCAGATTCAGCTATTTACAATGTAACACAAAACATTGTTCAAGAGCCTGTTTAATTGTTGTTTTTATTGGTTAAAACATCGTAAAATATCGGGGGATGTCAAGGAAAGGATACATGTTAATGCGTAACTTTTCCACCTAGAACAGACCATAGTGGTCTGTCTGGTTTTGTCTGTGCCTGCCTTCCTGTCTTGGTTGCAGTTGACAGTTGATGGCCATCTTTTGAATAAAACTCAAATATGTACTGGATTTTTGCCAATGTTTTTCCGCAAATATAGGCCACTAGCTTCAAATGAGGGTTGCTTTCGTCCGAGCACCCCCGCATAACCGGGCCTATTGATAATGAAGAATTTGTAATTCATGTTTAAACCCTGTGATGTGGAGTTAATACATATAGTAGAAAGACAATCACCTCTCAAAAATGTCAGCAAGTTTTCTCTTCCCAAGTGGCGGTTTATTACTCTCCATCTCATAGCTGGCTTCAAGTAGCGGCGCCAAAAAAAAGCAGTAAATGATATCACGTGTATGGCGTTTTTTTAGATGTGGGGGTGTTTGCATTTTGAAGAGACATGACAACTATTTAAATAAACAGGCTTATGTCACATGAATGCTTGTAAATAATTAATTCACTACTACACTAATCCTAAAATAATCTTGGGGACCCCCATAAGTCTATTTTTTACTTGTCATGGGGGTTCCCTAATGCCCTAAGGGCGGTCCCGGATCCCCCCAGCCCCCCCCTTTTGGTAACGATTTTGGTAACAGTTTGAGGAAGAGCCGCACACGACTGGAAAAGGCTGACGTGCCAAATGTTTCCATATAGTGTATCTTTGACTCCTAACTGCCATGTGGACAGCATGGTTATACTGATTCTGCAAATAAAAGACCAGTCACATTGGTAATGTCAGTCCTCATTTATAACCATACATCAACTGGCATGGTTTCTTTTTTGAAAAGCAGGGGAAAAACTAGAGGAAACCTGAGGAACCTGCACAACCCAAGCTCACGACCCTGGAGCTTTGACATTAGTATGCTGTCGGTTTAAACTACACATAGGTCTATTCAAGCCAAATGTCATTAACCGCACAAGTATGGCAATAAAGCTGAATGAGTTAAGCAAACAGTGAGAACAGCAGGAATGCGACATGCTTAATGGTTGTAAAGAGATTTAGGCCAAGCACCTGCGTTTGGGTCAGAATTTAACAATCAAACTCCTGGGCTGTTTAGAATATCTTCAGGGAGACTGTAAATGGCATCCACACACAAAGAAATGACTGTTCAATAAGTGTCCTGGGTATAGAGGGCATTTTCCTGTATTATCCATACATATTATTGTATTATATAATTGAGCTGCCTAAACAGACCAGTCTGGGCCTGGACTCAAAACCTCTGAAGGTGTGCTGTGGTATCTAGCACCAAGATGTTAGCAGTAGATCCTTCAAGTTGTGAAATGAGCCCTCTGTATATCAGAATAGTTTGTCTAGAAAATAGCACAGATGCTCCTTCAGAATGAGATCTTGGAAGTTCAGAGGCCCGGTCAGCTCAACTCTTTTTAATGTTCTGCCCATAAACTCAGATGTTTTTCCTTGGACCAGCTTTGGTAGGTAATAATCAGTGCATATCATGAACCTGACATTTTCTGGCATTACAGTTTGGCCCTTGTCAAAGTGCCACAGATCCTTACCCATTTTTTTATGAATCTGACCTATCATCCGAGACGGTATAATGTGGGAATGTGTGTAGAGTCATAGCACTGGATCCCAATCTCTTTTGTTACAGCCTTGCAAGCAAGAAATGGGCAAGTATCAACACATAAATGATCAACACTGTTTTATCCATTCTCTGTTAACCTCCATTGCCTGCCTTCAATTCACCACGCCTTTTCTGGGCTTTTTTTTTTGCTTACATGTCTGAAAGTGAGACTTATACACCGGTTTTTCCACCAAAACCACCATCTCAAAGCAATGGATTCTTCTGATCTACTAAGCTTCTAGTTCTGACTGTGAACACTTAAGCAGGGATCTAAATCACTGTCTTTTCTGCTTCAGGCAGGTAATTGTATACAGTTACAGATGCCTGCTCTGTAATAATAGACTTTTTTTTTTTAACAACAAAGAGGAAAATCCTTAGGGAAGTTGCTACAGTACTTTAGTTGCGTTTTTTTTTTCGATCCTGTTTTAAATCTTATATGAAGTATTATTCCTTAATAGGATATTTTTTGGTCATTAAAAAGGCAGAAATTGTTTAAAAATAAAAGGAGGAGCAAGGCCAAGAAAGGGTTAACAAGGTGAATCCTGTTGTTTCCTTTTCAGTAACTTGATCACTCGTATCCCCTTGACAGGCTTTAAAAAAAAAAAAAAAAAAAAAAAAGAGGGGGGGGGGGTTGCACGAGCGCACGAGCGCACGTCAAGTCTCATTTACTAGAGCCCCGCTCTACCAGGTCACGGGGTCTCTCCTGATCTCGCACCTGATTGGCCGAAAGTCGGATCAAATATTCAAATCGGAGCGCGCCGATTGGACGCCGCCGGAGCAGGTTATGCAAATGAGCACCTGGTTGGCGGGTCTGGGAGAGAGCGGAGAGCACGGGGAGGGAGGGAGGAAAAGGCGGGCAGGCGGGCAGGCGGGCGCGGGGTTGGGGGGGGGGGGGGGGGACGTTGAGTCCCGAGCGTGTGTACTGCGTCCGAGCGGTGAATAAGTCGGATACAAATTCGCGTCGGAAAAGTTTGTTTGTTGCTATTATAGAACACCTTCCCCGGTTTTCCGCCGGGATCTTATACAGGTGTTTATAATTGTGTGTTGAAGTCTTTTTAAATCCCCCTATTTTTTTGTTTGACTCTTTCCTAATCTCTGTCTCTTGCGCGCGTGCCTCAGTGTTTGTACGCGATAATAGATCACGCTGGATTTAGTTTTTTTCCCCTCCCTTTTAAAACCTGATACAAAGTGAAGAATCCGGATTGAGGAAAACTCTTTGAGGAATCCCACACGTTCTTCCTCGCCTGTCTTCTCGGTGAGTAGACTGGACATAACTATTTTTATCCACTCACGCAGACTGTCTGATGATGTGTGTAATCTGGGATCTGATATGTGCTTCCCTTAGTGGATTTAGGGATCCGTTAGATCAAAGTGTGCCACAATAAGAGAGATCACACACAGGATTTAAATGTTTTTCCTTTTGTTCTGACGCTTGTTTATATTCGGAAGTTTACAGATTGTTATGATGATGATGATGATTATTATTATTATTATCATTATTATCATTATTATTATTATTATTATTATTATTATTATTATTTAATCACAGAGGCGCGTTCTCTTTTAAGTCGTGCCCGGTTTCTCGGCGTCAGTGTGTCTCAGTGTCTGTGTGTGTGTGTGTGTGTGTGTGTGTGTGTGTTAGGACTTGCGTTGGATGGCTGCCACGAAGAGCTTGCTATGTTTGTGTGTGTGTGTGTGTGTGTGTGTGTGTGTCCATACACACACACACACACACACACACACACACACACACACACACACACTCTCACACTCAGTTTCTTATCCAGCTCATGGTGCATGCTTTCATGATGATGAGTCTGGATGGACACAGGTCTTCAGCTCGGGGATTGGACACACCTGTGTCCAGAGCCTGTGGGACTTTCGATGAGGCTCAAGGGCTGAACAATATATCGTTCGTTCTTGTGTTGATATCCGCCGTTCTGGTACTAGACGAGGCAGTGATATCGTGACCTCACTCTCTGTAACCAATCATACGTTGTATCAGTCAAATTGGCACACACTCATTCATGGTGTAATACATTATTACAGCATTGGGACACTGGACATTTCTTCAGCCACATGTGCTTCTTCTGCAAACTGTTAGCACAAAGTTCAGATGCTGTAGCATTACATTTCCTCTTTACTTGATCTAGGAGATCCAAACCTGTTCCAGCATGACGATGTTACTTTAGTTTCAGTCTATCAACCTATTTATTTTTTTGTCATTGCATGGCTTTTTCAATCTACCACTGGTGCATCATTTCCTAGATCTCGCACACCACAGATATGGTTTACACGGGTGGGGAAGGAAGATCTCGAGTGGCCTGCTATAGAGCTCTGAACTCAATCATCAGTACCTGACTTTACTAACACCCTTGTGGCTTAATGAGCACAAATCTCCACAAACACACTCTAACATCTTCCCAGAAGGTTGGAGGTTAATATATCTGCAAATGGGGACTAAATGTGGACTTCAAAAAGCATCTGATTCTGTCTATATTATTCAGCAACTTCTTTTTATGAAGAATTTATTTTCTTCTGTGGATGGTTATGAGGAATGCCTGGACTTTCTGGACTAATGAATTACACTTAGTTGTGAAAATCAGTCGTATAGGGTCCTGCGTCGTTTCTGTCCGTTCGTGTGGCTTCGTGACGTGTGACATCACCTCCTGACACGCGCAGGATGAAGGTGTAGGTGGCTGCTGTGTGTGAGGAACCACCGCCTCGTTGACCTGCTCATAGCCGGATTTCACAGCACAGAGAAGGTGTTAGTGTTACACTGAGCAAGTCTTTCTAAAGGAACCTGAAGGTCCTCCTGGGAAGATGTACAGCTCTGTCCCACCTGTCTCGGTTTAGTGTGGCAGCATATTTATATTGTGACGAGCAATCATTGATGATGTCGGTGCTTCTACAGATATTGTCCACTTGCATGTCGAACAAATTCGTCTTAAACTCAGGGCTTTGTTTCCACTCAGTTTCTTTCTCAGTCGCTCAGGAGTTGTCCAGTTATGCATTATCGGACATTCCTTACTCTCTGAGCTGAATACGTCTCTCATTAGTCTCACCGCTGAATGATTCCTGGTGCTTATCGTAATTAAAATACAGGATTTAAAGAGGTTCTGAACTTTTTTTGTGTTGTAAAAATGATTGCAGGTAGCAGAAGATCATATTCCTGTCCTCCCTTTAGCTTTTCCTAGATCTAGTAAAAGAAGATGTGTGGCCTTCTCAGTTTCATTACTCTGTGGTGTCCTTGAAAGTGAAATTGGTGCTTCTGAGTAGGGCTGCTGCTATCGATTATCTGGGAAACACAGTGCTCCGTGTTTAGTTAAACGGACTGAACAAAGCATTGAATTTGTATGGTAAATTTATATTAACAGAGAGAAAGAAAAAAAATAAAACTCCATAAAAAAAACACAAAGGTTATAAATGTATTTGTATTTGATCAAGTTAAATTAAGTATTTGACAAACCCAAATTAGTCCTGTACCTACAAAATCCCTATTACAAAATCAGCAGGGGTGCAAATAATTATTTCCTCCATTATGTTTATATATAAAGTGTAACTCGAAAGTTTCAAAACAGAGTTTGTACTAATAAATGACATAAAAATGTTTGAAAAACTATTTTATTATCGTATTATTCATAAATAATACAATAATTATTGACATAGTAAATGAGTAAAGGTAGTAAATAAAACAGTTTACAGTACATTTACACACATTTACATCTATTTAATTTAGGGAGAGTCAAAAAACCATATGTTTTTTCAATGTTCCGTTTGAACTTTAGAAGTTAATGTGAATGGAAAGCCACGAGCCTGGCCTTAAGGTCGGTAAAGTCTGTAATCAGTAACGCGGTCTTTTCTTTTGCAACATAACAGAGCCTAAGTTAATAATTGCAGGTTTGTGTTGTGCGAAGAGGTAAAGACTTACTTGACGCTCGAAGCCATCCGCTCGTACGCAGCGAGTCTACATTTCCGTGCGTTTCAAATCGGATACACGATCACACCGAGTCATGAAGCCCATGCACACACTGATGAGTGAAGCGTGAGGAGGGAAGCGGACTCTACTCTTCTAAACACTCATTGTTAAGAAACACCAGTCACATTTTCTGCAACTTAGTTATACACTATATGGATAAAAGTATTAGAACACCTGACCTTTCCAGCAATACCTGGTTCTTCCCTGAACAGTTACCACACACCTGGAGGCACACATGAAATTTTACCCTTCAAACCCCCAAACTTGTTCCAGCATGACAATGCCCACGTGCACAAAGCCAGCTCCACATGAACATATCATTTACATTGGTTGGAGTGGAAGATCTCGTGCTATAGAGCTCTTACCTCAACCCTATTGAACACCTTTGGGATGAATTGGAACGCTGACTGCTCCCCAGGCCTTCATCACCTTTAACACCCTTGTGGCTGAAGGAGCACAAACTTCCCAGAAGAGTGGCGGTTATTATAACAGCGAATGCGGACTAAATGGGGATTTAGATCTTTTGATTTTTTATAGTCAGGTGTCCACCAACTATATGCGATTTGATTGGTAATATTGGACATGATACGTGAAGTAGGACAAACTAGAGACATGGTTCATTCGAGTGACAATTGAATTAAAGTTGTCCATTTTCATGAAATAGCTAGATGTTTCTAGATGTTTCTAGCTCACATTGATTTCTAGTAATACTGAAGTTCAGTTTGTCTAGCATTTTAAAATGAGAGTTGAAGCTACAATGGGGACGATACACTGTGAATTTCGACATCACAGATCCAAACAGATCACAGATCCAAACACGTCACATTTTTTTTAAAAAGGGATAAAAACCAGCACATTTCCGAAAAACTTAACAATGGAAAGTTCATCAGGGAAATTTGGGAAATATTTCAAAATGGAAACTTAGCACAAATTTATGTGAATTAATTTGAAATTTGGGGAAATGTATAGAAACGGTCTTGTATATCATATTTTGTTTGGTCATAAGCTGACATGCATGCAAACTAATACAGATTTAAAAAAAAGTATTTTTTTTACTTTGATTGCTTACACACTAGTAAACTGTTTGTTTGCTAACTCCTGTTCCGTCGTGACTCGCAAGCATCAGGCTGCAAACAAACACTAAATCTAAAAGCAGCAAATAACAGCAGCAGTACATTTTTTTATTCACTGCTGCGTTTTTTTCAGCGTACAATTACGCATTCGTACACAATGCATTTTTTTTTTACGTTCTTTCTAAGCTCATTAGCTCGCAATGTTTTTTTTCAGTTATTTCTCTTTTTATGGCTTTCGCCTGCTCCAACAGTAACGTATTTGTTTTCAGAACAATTTAGAGACTTCGCTACGTTCAAAAGGCTAGTTTTCAATGTTTGTATATTTAATTTACGCATATGTCAATCGATGATTATTCAGAATTAAATTGAATTATATTCCAGATGCTTACATCGTCACAACTAAACAAAATGTCTCACCATCGGCAATTATCATCAAAAACAATACAAATGTTGATTTACACAATTTACACCTTGCATACTGCATAATGTTTTTTTTGTTTGTTTTTCTACAGAAAGAAACAACCCAGCATGAGCGAAGCTTTAAACCCAGTGTGGCTTTTGCAATTTTTAAAAGTACGCTTTTATACATAAATACCCTGAATTTGTGTTTTATATAGTTATAATATAGCAAAACAGCTTATTTAATGAAAAAATAAATAAAATAATCAGATTAATCGAGAAAATTAATCGTCTGATAAATCGATTACCAAAATAATTGTTGGTTGCAAGTCCAAGTAATATGTATGTAATTTACGGGAATACACGCCACAGTGTGTGGTTTATTATTATTATTTTTATTACATTATTTTCTGTGCAGGATTCAAGAAATTATGTGTTATGGATGAACGCACAGTGCATGTAGGGGGCGTGGCCTCAGTAACCCTGCAGTTAGTGTGCGGTGTGTATGTATATATATACCACAACTGACAACTGACTCTGTTATACATTTCATACTTCTTCACATATTTGTTATACATTTCATACATATTTGTCTAACAAGCTGGGAACTTCTAATACCATTTCACTTAGTATTATTGCATTTTACTTGCACACTACGTACAGTATCTTTGCGTATTTCTTTGCTCACCTAATATATTGCATTCTACTTGTTATCCTCCGTCTTTCATATTTTTTTTTATAAATACCTCATGTTTATATGTCATATATGTAAATGTTCATATAATTCATTTAATATATATATATATATATATATATATATATATATATATATATATATATATATATATATATATATAGAGAGAGAGAGAGAGAGAGAGAGAGAGAGAGAGAGAGAGAGAGAGAGAGAGAGAGACAATTCTGCACCCACAATTATAACTTTTACAAGCCTCATTATTACTTTTCTTCATTTTTTCTTCTTTCTTTCTTTCTTTCTTTCTTTCTTTCTTTCTTTCTTTCTTTCTTTCTTTCTTTCTTTCTTTCTTTCTTTCTTTTTTCTTTCTTTTTCTTTTTATATTGTTTAATGTTGAAATGTGAATATTGCTGTAGTTTGCCTGGAGCCTCGATAAAGAATTTCACTGTACAAATCTGTATATATGACAAATAAATCTTGAACTTAAAACCTTTTTTTAAACCCACATTATCCTGTACTTTAACTACGTACATTTAAGTTCTCTGTTATTGGCTAACCCGCTATTTTGTAAATTCCCAGTTTATTGCCAGTAATTACCGTTAATTCCCTTGGAAAGTTTAGTCTTGAAAAATCCTGGGATTTTGCAACCCTAATCTACATTAAACAAGCTTATTTCATCTACCCAGCTGCTGTGAGTGGATCAGGTACAACTCTTAGGGGTTTTAAAGTCATAGTAACCCTTCAAACCAGAGCAATACGCTGTATAGCTCCAAGGTGGGCCGTTGATGGACGTGGTCGAGTCTGATGTCGTGTACAGCAGCCTGTAATTGTACACCGTCAGACTGACCTGATGAAATTAGCATCGTCTGTGTCAGTTTTAGAGTATCCGAATGTCAAAAACATCTGCGGTAATCTGCGCGTCGATCGGGGGTCCGAGGGTCAGGACGCGAGATGTGTAATCCTTGTTTTGTTTTAAGCACCAGTTTAGTGTCTAAAAGAAATACCTAATAAACTATGTGGGCCAAATACCAGGGAAAATACAAACAAGCCTTTTCTTTTTAATGAACACAAGATAGAGAGCGATTGATTTCTCCTGGAACAAGCCACTCACCAATTACTCTTTAGACCGAACAAATATTTACCCGGCAAACAATTATCTCGAAGAAGGAAAGAAATTCTGGCAGTGCCGAGTTCATCTACGTGGACGAGCCGATGGAAAGCAGCAGGACCATCCGAGCGCTCTCTTCTGCCTGGAAATAAATGCGGAGGATCATAACGGAGATCTTTTGGATCAGTGAAACGTGAAGTGTGTGCACCCTTTACATCAGGTATATAGACTGAGGCGAATTTTTAAAATAAAATAGTCTTTTTTTTTAACATGCGATGCAGGAGTTTGTTGGGGCGAACCATCCGCAGATGCCTGAAAGGCCGTACAAGGCTATACAAGTTGGCCGTTTGTTTTTGCAGCAGACCTGCGGACCTGAAAACATGCCATGATGAACTCTTAACACAAAGCCGAATTCGTGACTAAACTTGTTCATCATGAGAGTTAGAATAGAATTCAGTTTTGTTTAGTGTGCACTTTGTAAACCCCCCCCCCCCCCCAACCAAAAAAAAAACTATTTATTATCCATATTCTGACAAACTCTTTCCTTGCTTTTCCTTTAGGCCCAAACATTATCTTGTCTCCACGATCAGTTAGCGCCTGAGGCTAATAGTGTATAGCTTTGTGTGTGTGAAATAAAGAGAGAGAGAGAGAGAGAGATGGGCGGTTTTATGACTAGTCTATGCGAAAATCACACAGTCGTGCCACATACTTCATCCTCTCTCAAAAGCCAGGTTTACCTGCACCGAGTAGGTGGCATAATTACTACACTGCTGTGATGATTAGTCATGAATCGCTAATAGGATGCCAGTGGTGGCCATTTTGTTTTTGCAATGTTCCCAGCGTTCTTTTCTCGTATATATAACACATCGATTCGAATTAGCTTTGATGCCATACAGCGCATGCAGCATTGAAATACATTAGATTTGCGAAAGTTTGTGGACACCTGACCCTAAGATACCTATGTGCTTTTTCGAACATCAGGTTGAGGTCAGAGCTCTGTAGGTCTCTAGTGCAAGCAAAGGAAATGTTTAATGCTACGCATCCAGCAATTATGTGCCTCCAACTTTGTGGTAACAGTCAGGTGTCCCAATATATTCAATCCATATAGTGTCTTTGTCCATTATTATTATAAAAAAAACTCATTATCCTCGTATCATTGTAACGCTTGTCCGATCTGCCTAAATACAGTAGTCTAGTTTGTTTTACATGTCGTTCGCTAGTCAAATGTGCCGATTCAAAGGCTCCATATCGGATCTTAATGTATTGTTATGTTTTTGTTAAACACAGAAACATTTGTGTGTGAGAAGACGGTCTGAAAGCTGCGTGTCTGAGGCCAGTCACGCTATAGCTTAAATACAAAAAACGCTCTGTGTGTGTGTTGTAACCATGTCAGGATTTGCAAGTGAGCAATCCAGAATTGTGTGTGTGTGTGTGTGTGTGTGTGTGTGTGTGTGTGTGTGTGTGTCAGCTAAAACGCTGCTTATGTGGGAAAAGCAATTAATGTAGCTTTCCGTTACAAGCAGCACAGGTGTGCTGTGAGAACTGTCAGAAAGCAGATGAGAACTCATTACCCGGACAAGCGCAGACCTGCTTCTCTTATTTTTTTTCTTTTGCTGAAGGTTAGTATCGATCTAAACGCAGGAGTCTTTCTCACAGTTTAGAGAGTTTAGAGAATTCAGAAAACCTGATCTGAACCCGGTAAGTGTTAAACGCCGGATTGTCATTTTTCATACATTAATTGGTTCTGGTTCAGTGTGGGTTGTATTACATTTGTAGGTAATTGTAGGTACAAAATAGAATGATATTTTACATATTTACATATCCATCCTTTCTTTTGCTAACTTTCTTGTGTACTTCGATGATGCCTTTCTTAAAGAATTCTTCCCTCAGAACCGCTGCTCTGTCGATGTTTTTTGCTTTTCGCACCACTCTGTGTCTATACTCTATAGACTGTTACTAGGTTTATTCATTGCTAGTTATTAGTTTATTAATTATCGAAACTTTGACATTCCTTTATACAACTTTATAACCGCTTTATCTCTGTAAAGCTGCTTTGAGCCAGTGTCCACTGTTAAAAGCGCTATACAAATAAAAATGTATCGAATTGTTATACGAATGCAAACGCCTTGAGATCAGGAGAGTCTGAAATACTCAAACCAGCCAGTATGGCACTCAAATCACCTAGAGCTCTTTCTCTACACCTGTATGATTTTAGTCACAGGATCAGCCAATTATATGGATGTGCCGATTCGCATAGCGAACGATACATTACATAAAAAATACCTAGCTGCTAGCGATGCGATGCGATTCACTCCTATTATGATGTCTTTTGACTACATGGCCCTTTCACAAACAGGCCTTTGTGGAAAAAAAAGGAACCATTTTTTAAATAAAACCAGACGTTTTTCTGTTCTGGCTGCAAGAAGTTACAGCTCTACCTCTGCCATGTTAATCTGTATTCTACGTGACTCTCTGGTCACAAGTTATTGCTCACTTTCTATATAATACTACCAATAATAAATCTCTTGCCGATTACTACATGAACGCTCATGTGTACAAGGTTTCCTAATAAAGTGGCTGTTGCGTGTGGGGCTGAATAGTCAAGACGTTAGAGTGAAAGAAGTTGTAGTTGTCTGTATGAAAGCTGTTACTTGTTGTGGTGTTTGAAGCATCCACGGTATGTACAAAGCGTGGTAGGAAATACAAACAGACGGTTCAAATGTGTGAGAAAACGTATTGACGTCAGAGTCCAGGCATCGCAGCGTTTTTAAGCAGGACCTTTTCCTTTTTCTGGCGAATGAGTCAGGCTTCCTCGTATTCTTCACGTCTTCCATGCGCTCGCTCTCCTTTCAGTTCCGAAAGTGAGTAACTCGTATTCCTCCTGCAACTCTTTAGCGTTGGTCAGCCCAGCCGGATACGTGAGTCACCCAGCGAAATGAGACACACTGAAGTCATCGCTTGGCATCAAAATCATAAAAAAGGCATCAAACAGCAGGGAGGCACGTCAGGAAGTTCAGAGGGTTGAGTGACACGTCTTGCTTTTCAGGGAAACGGAAACGGCCGATAATAGTAGCACACATTATTGAACAATGGTAAGAACAATAGTAACACCATTCCCACACACACACACACATTTAAGGCGTATGATTATGCATTTATTATGTCTATGCATTATGTGTAGATGTATACACTGTATAGACAAAAGATCTTCTTGACCATCTCATTCCACATTTCCCGTTTGCTGTTAAAATAAACCCAAACTTAGTGTAGTAACAGATTTACGCCAATGTTAGGAAGCGCCGAAACAACCATCAGATACCGATACACAAAGCAACAATCATGACTCCTTGTCATCACCAGATGTGGAAATGAGCCACGCCCTTTAGACACTAGGGTCAACAACTCAAACAATACCACCTGAACTCTCCCCTTATAAAGAAATAGCTTTTACAAACGCCCTGTGCACAGCCTTAATAAGAACTCCTAAAGCTCCAGTGGCTACTGGTTTCCAGAAACCGGACGGCTGAAAACTGAGAAAAACCTCCCTTGATTTATTTCGTGTGCATGTTGTCTTAAAATCTTGTTCCTGACAGACAGTCAATCTTCGGCATGCGAAACCTGAGCTGCTTTTCCGCTCAGCACGGTTGTAACCAGTGCTTATTTATAAGTTCCCTTCGACTTCCTGTTAGGTCTTGCATCAACCGAGCATTTGAACCTTCAGAAGCGCTACTCACCAGATGTTTTTTGGTTTTGCGCACCGTACCGTGAACTAGGGGTGTAACGATATGAAGTAACCCCCCATTAATCGTGGTGGTCACAATCCAAAACCGCCCGCGATAAACGGAAAACCGCGATAAACGGACGCCACCCCGAAAAATGCGATTTCATGTATACAGTACTGTACTGTATTAACATTTTACTTCATTTTATAATAATTAATGATATTTTTATTCATAAATTAAACTTAAAACTCCATAAAAACAATTCCCGCTAAGTTTTTTACATCCACGATAGAATGGGGAAATCAGCTAAACAAATTAGTTATGTGGCGAATGCAATTTCACGATAAACCCGAAGCGTGAGATTTGACCCCGTAAAGCGGGGGATTACTGTATATCGTCCATGATAATATGAATCTATGGTTCATTCTGGCGATCACCTCTGGACTACCTGTGTTCCGGAATGTACCCGTTTAACGGTACATGCCGCTTCCTAGCTTCTGTTCGTTTCCCAAGCCTAATAAAAGTCCTATTCGTACTCTGGTTTCCGACTCTTGATCAAAGCGGGACAATATCAAACAAAAAACATGCCGTTTTATTTATTTATTTATTTTTTCAAAAATCTGCTATTAGCAAATATACAATTTTATATTAGAATTATATTCTTTTTTTATATTATAAAATACATTTGTTTGGTAACAGCCAAAATGTCTTATTATTTTATATATGTCTTATGATTGTTTTTAACAGTAAAATCCAACTAAATATTAATAGTTTTTTTGTCACACACCGGTACCGTGATTTAGTCATTATGGTGTCTTAATAGTGTTTTTTGTCTTCAGTCTTGCAAACTGATTCCTGAGCGTCACTTGGCAGGAAGCTCGTCTCATAATCCGGCCTCCGGCACAAAAATCACTCTCATTGGCCACGATCTTCTTATTTGCATAAAGTTTAGAATCCCTACAATTATTATTTTTTTGCTTTTACACCACTCTTTCGCTCCCATGGCTCCAGGTGCAGGATTTTCTCTCCATGCTCGTGAATCTGAGGCGGGTCGAGGCTTCACTTCGCTGCTGTGTAAGTGTTCTGGAAAACTATATCAAATACTCTGATTATAGATCAAGAAGATATATTACAATATTGCACAGGGGGAATAGAGTATTGTTTAGTAATGTTCAAATGTTGTGTAAATATTTCTTTTTATATGGAAAAAAAGTATTGGGACACCTGACTTTTCAAAGTTAACAGTTGGAGGCATACAATTGTAAAGGATGTCGCTGAATGCGGTTGCATGAGATGTTTCCTTCACTTGAACTTGGAGACCCAAACTTGTTCCAGCATGACGATACCCCATGAAAATATAGTTTACATGGGTTGGGGTGAAAGATCTTCAGCAGACTGTTATAGAGCTTTAACCTCAACCCTATTGAACACCTTTGGAATGAATTCATACCCACACACTGAAAATCTTCCCAGAAGGGTGGAGGTTATTGGAACAGCTAATGGGGACTAAATGTGGAATGGGATATTTAAAAAAAATGATTGTACTGCTGTTATTAGTTTTAATAGCTGTAAATATGGAAGGAGTAGCACAATATGGTAGGCTTGCCAAGCTTGCCAAATAACTGGGTGTAGACCACAGCAGGAGTTGAACAGTTTTGAGGAGATGCTGCCTCTCAGCACTTGTTCAAACCAAATCCTGCATGCTTTCTTCAAAATGAATTCAATTGGTGGCACCCAGAACCGAACTGTTTCAATAAAAGAAGGAAAGTGTGCCAGTTTTTGGACAAAAAAAGGACTTTATGAAGTGCACATGAACAGGAGCGCTAATTCACCAAACATTAAGAACGGCAGAGCATAAACAAGCAGTTATTTTTAGTCCGGGGCATGAACGCCGAGTTTTTCATTCCACAATAAAGAAGGGCTGAATCGGCTCTGGCTCTCGTATTTGAGCTTCAGGGTTGAGTAGCACTTGCATTTGCACACCATTACATCATCGTTCAAACAGACGATATATCTCAAATGCACACTAAATTAAATCCTTTTTGAACATTCCAGTCCCCATTTGCCCTAATAATAACCTCCAAAGCGCATGCAGGACGTTTTGGAGACAAGGTGAGGGAGATTGAGATGGTTTGGGGTATATCTGTAGGAGAATGCTGAGGATGGAGCCATCAGGAAGGAGGAAAAGAGGAAGATCAAGGAGGAGGTTTATGGATGTGGTGAGGGAAGACATGCAGGTAGTTGGTTTGAAATAGGCAGATGTAGAGGACAGAGGGGGGTATGGGGACGGATGATCCACTGTGGTGACCCCTAATGGGAGCAGCCAAAAGAAGAAGAAGAATCTTCTGGGAAGATGTTCCTCTAGATTTTGGAGTGTGCTTGTGGAGATTTGTGCTTATAGAAGTGTGTTAGTAAAGTCAGGCCCTGATGTAGACTCTTTTCTGTTTTCACACCGAGGTGGTGGAATGAACTTACCCTGGATGTCTGAACAGCTGAGTCACTGCTTATATTTGATGACTGTTGAAGACTCACCTCTTTCTGAAAAAAACAACCTTTATTTTTCCCTGATAGTTTTTATTTATTTAAAAAGAAATTGGGCTATAATTCCTCCCAAAAGTGTTTAAGGCTGCTGATATCCTACATTTGCAACCTAATGAATCAGAGACTCAAAGCACTTTTGTGGCATCTGCTAAATGCTGTAAATGTAAATGCAAAATTATAGGTGAGGTGATGGAGGCCTGGGGTGCAGTCCGAGTTTCAATTCATTGCAAAGGTGTTTAATAGGGCTGAGGTCCGTGCGCTTTAGCAGGCCACCCAAGATCTTCAAGTGCACCATTTCTTCATGGAGCTGGCGCTCGTGCAAGTTCATCATATCGACCCATTTACAGTAATGCAACTTTCATATAATGCAGGATTTGAACCCCATCTTTTCAAACCTCAAACCAGCGAGAACTTTTATTTAATACATTTTCACTCACCAAATTGGTCTTTAATTAAATATTGGGCGAGTAATTAAGAAAGATAATGATCATAGCTTACAGTCAATAAATAAGGAATAACCTAATATACAAAAAGTAACCCATGTCAGTGTTGAACGATAAATGCGATATATTTATTACTGAACCCACAAGCCGCACAATTGAACTGTTAATACTATGGATTTAATGCTTTAGAACGTCCAAGAGACAAGTCATTATCAACAATGGTTCCCTCACTAGCATTTTTCTCTCTCTCTCTCTCTCTCTCTCTCTCTCTCTCTCTCTCTCTCTCTCTCTCTCTCTCTCTCTCTCTCTCGGTTTCTTCTGAGCACACGTTCTCTTTATTTTCCATTAGAAACAGAAAGCACACACTCCTCTGTGCACGACATACACGACCTTGCTCTGCTTTGCGAAGCACCGACGCTCGAGACTCCTGTACATTTCTATCCGTTTCTCCAAACGCCATCGCATCCTGTGCACGCGCTGTTACTATGGAAACAACACCACATTGGGATGAGCGCATTATTATCGACCGTATCGCTCAAAGTTACAGGCGGAGGGTTAAAGAAAATAAGCGCACCTTTTGACCAATCAGATCTGAGAGTTTTACTATGGTGTGGTATAAATGGTGCTATAGTATAGTGTCTGGGATCTAATCATGGCCCTGGTCCACTATTGTATTCAGTTACTCTCTCTCTCTCTCTCTCTCTCTCTCTCTCTCTCTCTCTCTCTCTCTTTCTCTCTGTCTGGTCAAAGCAATCAGACAAATGTAAGTAAAATGGACATAAAAAGACCCAGGTGGGAATCAGTACACGTTACATGCCAGGGTTGCCTCGCCCCCTCTCCGTCCAGAGCTGGCACTTGACCACAAAGCTACAAAGAATCAAAATTTTTTTTGCTGAAGCGTAGTAGACATTATGCGTTGTTTATTATTATTATTATTATTATTATTATTATTATTATTATTTACAATTTTTTTTTGTGTGTGTTCTGCAGTTTTTTTTCACAGTACCTGGTCTTAAAAAAGTCTAAAATGTACAAAAATCTCAAATTTAGGCCTTATAAAGTCTTACATTGGCTGTTCTAGGTCTTAAATAGTTTTCAAATTGAAAATTTACAAATGAGACCAACATGCAACAGCCAATCAGCTTTTTGCTATTTGCCCGATTCTCTCTATTGGAAGGTCGGAACAACCAATTTGCCGCTGTCGGCTCTTGAGCCCTCAGCTGTAAATCCCTCTGGATAAGGGCATCTGCCAAATGCCATAAATGCCGATGTATGAATGTATGTTTAGTTGGGGAGAGCCCTCGTTTGTACCGGACAAACTTGGTGGTTTGCTGTGGAATTTGTTCACCTCTTCGGCTAATGAGTGTTTACTATCGATCCCGCAATGTGAAATATCCCAAGAAACGAACAGGATGTGTTCAGTGCTCGAAT
The DNA here is from genome assembly GCA_039877035.1 of Silurus lanzhouensis. Classification (NCBI taxonomy): domain Eukaryota; kingdom Metazoa; phylum Chordata; class Actinopteri; order Siluriformes; family Siluridae; genus Silurus; species Silurus lanzhouensis. Next base: position 80,829 of record JBCEWE010000487.1, read on the forward strand.
TGTGTGGGAGCTGGGGGGATCCGGGACCCCCCATAAGGCATTATGACAAGTAAAAAATAGATTTAAGACTTGACTCAATTCGAGCACTGAATGTGTTGGGTGCATTGTGCTTCGAACTGAGCGCAATTTTGCAGCTGTTTCCGAATCCCAAATCATTCCCGAACGCTCTTCCCTCAACGGGCCTCTTGGCGCTGATCAACTGCAAAGGTGGAGGCCTGTTTGGCAGATTTTTGCCCTCAGAGCAAGCGAACCCATTACAGCTGCATTGCTGCCGGGGGTCTTCGGGTATAGGGACGAAAAAAGGGCGTTGACGCCAGATCGTCTCCTCGCGTTACTTAACTTCGTCATGCTGAAGTTTCCATTTCGACTTGTGCAATTTCTTTCAAATGTTGATGATTTGAATGTTGGTTTTTTTTGTTTCTTTTCAGGTTCCTTTGTTTTCATTCTTTTACGCTAGAAACTCACTCTCTCTCACACTCGTGCATTTTTGTCCGCTTAATTGTGCAACGGAAAAAAGGAGAACCTAATGAAGGATTGTGGAGTTGAACCCGTGTGTGTGTTTTGTGATTTGGCCCATTGAGAAAGGCTATGGGTTGCCAGGGTTACTCGCTAGCTGACCATATTGTTAACGGATGTGTGAGGACTCAGAGAGCCAACGGTAATAAATGCACAGCTTGCATTTCAGCTCGGAAACACGAGGCTCCCGCTCTCTCGCCACATATTCTCACTCTCTGTTCTCCAGCTTTTGGAGACACTTGTATCCTGTGTGTGTGTGTGTGTGTGTGTGTGTGTGTGTGTGTGTGTGTGTGTGTTGGGCACCGCCTGTCTCTGGCAAAAGACAGCTGCACTTGCTTAAGCAGACACACACACACGCTTGCACACAAACTCAGACACCCCAAAGTCCATTAAGTAGGGATCTATACACTCTTTCCTTCTCAGTGTATCCCATAACAGTGATCAGTGCTTCTATTCCACACCTCCCTTCCGTTTCTTTCTCTCGCTCTGTGTGCCCTTGTGTACTCACAGCTGTGTGTCAGCTGTCTCCTTCAGAGACTCCACAACAAACTCTTCACTCTCCACAGCGACAACTGTCACCTCCCCCATCCCCCTCTCTCTCTTTCTCTCTCTCCGTCCCTCCACTCATCCCAAACATCCCACATTTATTTATCTTATTGCGACTGATTTCGGGAAGGAACTCCTGCCTCTGTGAGGGAACCTGTGTTGTTGTCCATGTCACCAGACCGAGACAGGAGAGCAGATGGTATGCGGTGTAATTACAGCGTAACGTGGGCATGAGTTATGTTTCTGCTGCAGGAGGATGAACGTACTCGGTCATGCTAATGCGAGACAGACCGCGCCGCTCAGATGAATTAAACGAATGCCCAATTGCTGTAAGTTCGAATGTGGCAAGGCAGCATCACCTGTTCCTCCTGCTCGAATGAACCAGCTTCAAACACACACACACACACACACACACACACACACACACACAGAATTAGGGTCTTTATTTTCGTTGAAACTTAAAAAAAAGTTAGTATATGTAATGTATATACTGTATATGTAAACATCTAGTGCTGATTATTTAGCTTAATTACATTATTGATTATCCAGTGAGCACTTCCATAACCCCTTTTAACTTCTGTTTCCTGGTTTACTTTTCCCAGGAAAGAGTAGAGTACTGTACTGAATACTGTACTCCTGCTGTGCTGTACTGAATACTGTACTCCTGCTGTACTGTACTGAATACTGTACTCCTGCTGTACTGTACTGAATACTGTACTCCTGCTGTACTGTACTCCTGCTGTACTGTACTGAATACTGTACTCCTGCTGTACTGTACTGAATACTGTAGTCCTGCTGTACTGTACTGAATACTGTACTCCTGCTGTACTGTACTGAATACTGTACTCCTGCTGTACTGTACTGAATACTGTACTCCTGCTGTACTGTACTCCTGCTGTACTGTACTGAATACTGTACTCCTGCTGTACTGTACTGAATACTGTACTCCTGCTGTACTGTACTCCTGCTGTACTGTACTGTACTGAATACTGTACTCCTGCTGTACTGTACTAGAACTACACCCCTGCTGTATAGTACCAAATACTGTACTCCTGCTGTACTGTACTCCTGCTGTACTGTACTCCTGCTGTATAGTTCTGAATACTGTACTCCTGCTGTACTGTACTGAATATTATGTCTGATGTACAGTACTAAAATCTGTATTCCTGCTGTACTAAATAGTACTGATTACTGTACTCCTGCTGTACTGTATAGTATTGAATACTGTACTCCTGCTGTACTGTACTAAAACTACACTCCTGCTGTATAGTACCGAATACTGTACTCCTGCTGTACTGTACTAAAACTACACTCCTGCTGTATAGTACCGAATACTGTACTCCTGCTGTACTGTACTAAAACTACACTCCTGCTGTATAGTACCGAATACTGTACTCCTGCTGTACTGTACTCCTGCTGTACTGTACTTAATACTGCACTCCTGCTGTACTGTACTGAATATTGTATTCCTGATGTACAGTACTGAAATCTGTATTCCTGCTGTACTGTATAGTACTGATTACTGTACTCCTGCTGTACTGTATAGTACTGATTACTGTACTCCTGCTGTACTGTATAGTACTGAATACTGTACTACTGCTATTCTCTATGGTACTGAATATTGCATTCCTGCTCTACCAGACTGTACAGAATACTGTGCTCATTAATTAAGCTCTCGTTTGTTTAGTCATTGGGAATCTTTGGAAATACGCAATACATGTGCAAGTACCGTAAAACATGCAGCGCGCTGATCCTGAGGATAATTGCTTTGGGAAACAAATCAAGGTCACGCTTTTAATGATTTATTATACCCTGTTTCATGGAACCCATGGTTCAAACAGTCTCTCATCGGAAAACAATGCCCTTAATCAGTTCTCTCTGCTGTCCATAATACACGAGGCAGGAACATAGCGCTATTATGTAAAAAAGAAAACTCAGGATATCCAGTTCAAGGAAAATAAAACACAGCAAGATGGTATGTTACACCTCAATGCAAAGTGGAGTCATTTTCCCATTAATGCACTTCTTATTCCTCAGAGAATGCTAGTGATTATTTTTCATTGATTAACCAGTAACATATTTGAACCATTCAGCGATATATTCGCTTTATGGACAAATGTGAAAGGACCCCTGACTTTGCCACCCGAATGTGGTCCATCGCTAAACCGGCAGCACAAAGTCTGAGGGACACAACTGTATATGACGTCTTAAGATGTGGTAGAATTCAATTTTCCCTTTCGCTTAGACTAGGAGACCCAAACCTGTTCCTGTATGACAATGCCCTCTGTGAACATATGGCTTACATGGGTTAAACTCTGATCTCAACTCTGCTGAACATGCACACAACAAAATCGAGTGGAACATCTTCCCAGAAGAGTGGAGATTATTATGACAGCAAATGGGGAGGTGAATTGGGATGTTCAAAAAGCCAATCTTATGGTCAGATGTCCACAAACTGTATATTCGGAACGATATTTAATAGTCTGGAATGTCTGCAGGGCAAGTTAGTTCCTGTTAGCGCTTTTATTATTACAGCTTCAACAGTTGTTCCTTCATCGCTTTCCTTTTTTTTTCCTCCTCTCTTTTGAAGTTAATAAGACAAAGAAGCTAAGCTTGTTAGGTTACAGAGAAACTGGAGAGTACAAAGTCCTTTGTTACTCGGTTACAAAGAGCCGACACTCCAGACTCCATCCATTTTCACTGGTTGTTATGTGAATTGCTTCCTATGTAATTCCCTGAATGACATGATGATAAAATAACACTATATGGCCAAATGTATACAGATAGTTTGCGACTTTTCATTTGGAACCAGACTAAAAGTAACATTAAGTAATTAACTAAAGAGTAACATTTCAAAATATAGTTTTGACTAATAAATTACATACAAGTGTTTAAAAAACTATTTTATTATCGTATTATTCATTTAAAGTAGTAAATAAAACATTTATGACAAGTAATTCACAATTAATGTTGAGTTTACTGTACAGTACATGTACAAAGGAACCATCAAAAGGAGAGTCAAAACCTCGCCATTTTTTTATTTTAATATATAATAAAATATTATCGCTATATTATATATATAACTAGGGCTGCAATCATCGATTATTTTAGTAATCAAGTATACTACCGATTATTTCATCGATTAATCGGGTAATCGGATAAGTACTTTTATTTATTAAAAAGCAAACTAAATATACAAGAGAAAATAAGACGGTTCTCTTCAAATGAAAAAGTTATTCGTTTTTCTTTTTAGAACATTTTTTATTTTTATAACCGAAATTTTATACAAGAATATCTGTAAAAACGAAACCCATTTTATGCATTCAATTGCCATATTGCACCAAAAAGCAAATACGAATAAAGAAATAAAAATAATAAAATCATAAATAAAAATATACAAACTATTTGTTTGAAATTGTAAAATATAAAAAAAAAGGTAAACACACTGTTTAAAAAAATCAAATTATTATAATTTTTTTTTCACATTACGGAAACGGGCTTCCATAGTGTTTGCCTGTCCAGAGCGCTCCAGAGTTTAGCTGGTGGTGCGTCAGTAATAATGGTCCGTGGACAAACACGGTGCTGCGTGTGTAGTTAAATGGAGTAATAATTTGCAAATAAGGCAAATAAATCATTTGTGTATTCGAATTACTCGAGTTACTCGTTTCAGCCCTACACCTGACAATGTGAGGATGAGGATGAGGATGGGTTCCCCTTTTGAGTCTGGTTCCTCTCAAGGTTTCTTCCTCATAACATCTAGGGGAGTTTTTCCTTGCCACAGTCGCCATGGCTGCTCATCAGGGACAAATACACACCATTCACCTTAACTGGTAAATTCTGTAAAGCTGCTTTGAGACAATGTCTGTTGTGAAAAGCGCTATACAAATAAACTTGACTTGACTTGATCTAATTCCACATCAAGTGCCTATTTGCAGTTATAATATTCTCCACTGTTCTGGGACGATGTTTCATTAGATTTTGGAGTGTGTTTATTGACAAATCTCAAATCTGACGTAGGTTAGGAGAGGAGGCCTGGAGTGCAGTCAGTTTTCTAATTCATCCCAAAGGTGTTCAGTAGGATTGAGGTTAGAGCTTTTCAGCAGGTTGTTCCAACCCATGTAAACCAGATGTTCATAGAGCTGGCTTGGTTTCAATGAAGGGAGAATATGATGCTACCGCATAAAGAGACATCCTCTAAAAATGTGCGACTTTGTGGTATCACTTCATGGAAGAACCACAGGAAACGTAAAGTGTTCCAATACCTGTGTCCATGTAGTGTATTATTCATGTTGGAACATCTGGCCGAGCCATGTGATTATACAAAAAAACAAAACATTCACCACATTCCTCTTTAGGATGGTAACTGCTTTTGATCAGGGCACATCACAGTACCTTACTGTGGTTTATTTTCCTGTAACAGAACGCCGTGTTTTTCATTCCTTACATCGCACTTGTATTCATGGCTCACCTTTCACAGCACTCATGGTCACGTGGCCGTCGTTGTTGCTGAGTCCTCATATCCACGCTTCGTCTCTTTTGCGTTTGCCTTCTTAATTCAATATTTGCACTTGCACGACACACCCATTATAAATACAAAGGACTATTTTTTCCCATCTCTCGAACCCGAGAGAGTAACGCAATTGGGATCGAAATACACGATATGGTCAAGTTATGAGCATTGAACTAGCCGTCATCTCAACCTTAAAACCTCTACAGGGGGACATGAGAAACGAGGGAAAAGTCTTCTATAGGGTGCAGGTGGTTGCTTCATAACTGCATTGTGAAGGACTAGTGTTAATGAACATTTTTCCCCTCTTTCTGTCTCCCACAGGAATGTCAGGGGCAGTCACTCCAGACAGGTAACCAGGTGTGTAGCTGTTGCCATGGCAACGCGGCCGAGGCCGATGTTGCGTCTCGTCCTCGGCGCTCTCCTGCTCTGCTCGACGACGACGGCGCAGGACCACGAGTGGCATTTTGACTCGAGTAAGGAAGGGCGCTCATTGTGCGGCGCGTTTGCTTGCTCGTAATCAATTTACGGAGGCTTTGAGACCCCTCCACGTGTGTGTGTGTGTGTGTGTGTGTGTGTGTGTGTGTGTGTGTGTGTGTGTGTCTGGTAAACTTTTTACAGCACTACTGATGACTTTAAAACCTGCATGATCTATGTGCCTTGAAGTCCATGTGTGTGTGTGTTTGAGAAATATTGACATTTTAAAAGGAAAGAATCGATATTGCAGAAAAGGAACAAATAAAAGTTTTATGCAGCAGAAAATAGTTCTGCTACCCGTCCCATGCTAAAAGTACTAAAGGAGCTTTGTTAGAAAAACGCTGGCAGAAACAGATTTCCGAGAAGGCTGGGAAAAAAATAACGCGTGTTCCAGACTGTACCTGCGGACGTATGGAAGGAAAAGGTAGGTTTTCAGCCGTCCTTGGAATGTCTCCGAAAGCCGAACGGCCGGCGTCTAGACGCTTCCACTTCGTTTGAGCTTTTTAAGAGCCAATCCGAACGCAAAACAACTTCCCATTCACTACTGATGTGCTCTATCCAGTGCAAAAGTGGTAGCTTAGGTTAAGACGTTGGACTTTGGATTTCGGAAGGTCGAATGCTCATCTGTATAAATGAGAGAATTGGGAAGTCTGGGAAATGGCGTAACTGTAAATATCGTGTTCATCCCTCATTAACTGAGTCTGATTAAAACATCATTCCCAAATCTTGTCGTTTATGTTTCGACGAAGTTCAAAATTCATTTGTCTGTAAATGAAAAATCAGATTTGAGTCCATTTGGGTCACAGTTTGAGTTGAGGTTAGGGGCCAGGGTCAACTGCTGTCCCATTTCATACTCTTCCTTCTTCACATTCAAATTGTAATGAAAATGTAGTTTTTCATAAAATAATATTTTCCATCTAAGACCCACGGAGTTTTTCGATCCCACATAATTTCCCGCTCGCAGGAACAATCCGTCCTCCAGTCCGAGTGAGTAATAACAGAATTTACAACTCTCCGCTGAACGTCATGAAATCAATCAGCCGACATCCGGGAACGCGACGGAGTCTAAACGATCGTCTCAAATGCCCGGCGTTTACGCCCTCGCTCGGTCACGCTCCGTAGATCCGCTCCGTGACGACGTCCAGAGCGTGGGCCTGGAGGAAGACCTCAGGGACTTCAGAGTCTTCAAAGCAAGATTGTTCGCTTATATAATACTGACTTCTTTTATGTAAACTATGATCTGTTTTGTCGAGTGTCTGTGAAAATTTGAAACAAGGTCCCATTTCTCATGCATGATTTGGGATACAGCCCAAAAATAGTGAAGAAAGTGAGGGGGGTTGTGAGGGGGGGTAGGGAGGGAGCTGTATGCATGTTTGCATGTAGAGAGAGCTTTATTGGCAACAGACTGGTGACGTAATGAAATCAAGACGACGTGTGTGTGTGTGTGTGTGTGTGTGTGCGCGCGCGCGCACGCACATCGCAGCAGGGGCAGAATTTGTCTTCCATCTATAACATTCCTATTCAGTGACTCATGGAGAGCAACTGAATCCCCTCCCTCTTTGTGAATGCGCACACACACACACACACACATACACTCCAACTGCCTAGGTTTTATTGTATTAAATTGCATTGTGAATATTTTAAGAATGCATGGATGCTGTATGTTGGCAGATATGTTTTTTTTTTGTTTTTTTTTTGTTTTTTGGGGGGGGGGTTCGGTAAAACAAACACACTCTCATAGTCGTGCTAATAGTTCTATATAACTGAAAGTGTACTGGCACAAAGATTGGACAGTTCTCTCTCTTTTGAAAGCCTTTCATGGAGACTTCAAATACGCTATATGGACAAATGTGTTCGGACACCTGACTTTTCCAGGTTTATGTGGTTCTTCCCCAAACTGTTACTACAAATATTTTTTTTACAAACAAAAACTGTTACTCCTTCACTTGAACTAGGAGACCCACACCTGTTCCACCATGACAATGCCCCTGTGCACAAAGCCAGCTCTATGAACATACGGTTTCATGAGTTGGAGTGGAAGATCTTCAGTGAACTGCTATAGAAAACTGATCTCAATCCGACTGAACACTTTTGGGATGAACTGGAACATAGACTGCACCCATCCTCACCCTAAATCAGTACCTGACTTTACCAACATCCGGGTTGCTGAATGAACACAAATGTCCACAAGCGCACTCCCAAAATGTAGAACATCTTCCTAGAAGGGTGGAGGTTATTCGACCAGCCAGAGGAGACAGAATGTCTAATGAGATGCTCAAAAAGCACATACAAATCTGAAAGTCTGGTGTCCACAAACTTCTGTTCATATAGTGTCTGTCTGATGCTTATATTTATGTTATATTTAGAAACGAAAGAAAATTGAATTGAATATTGGATATTGAACGATTCTAAATTATTTATGATTCACAATCGGATGCCGCTGTGCAGTGAAACAAACCCGATTAGAAAAGTTGCAGAGCACTAAACAAGTCTCGGATTTTGGGACTTGCATCTGAATCCGATTATTGTTTCGCTAATTCAGCTAGGAAACAAAAATTGGAAATTATGCTAATAATGAATCTGCATCGCCCCCTGGCTGTGTATCTAAAATTGAGTGGAACATCTTCCCAGAAGAGCGGACGTTCCTATAACAGCAAACAGGGACCGAGCGTGGAATGGGACGCTCAAAGAGCACATATGAATCTAACGCACAAACTTTTGCTTGACTCGAAGGCTGCTCTTCTTGTTTAACTGTTGACCATGAAACCAGCAGTCCACTCCAGAGGGTATGCTGTTGAGGACCAGAAGAATCAGTAATATCAGTCTGATCTAATGTAGGCACACCCAATTCATCCCCTTTTTTTTTTCCTTCTCTCTCCCACACACAGCGATATGTCGTTACGCACTGGGGATGGAGGACGGAACTATCCCGGATTCCGATATCTCAGCATCCAGTGCCTGGTCTGACTCAACCGAGGCCAAACATGGCAGGTAAACGTGTGTTTGTTTGGGTGTGTGGGTGTTGTTCTTTCTATAAATCACTCAAAGCGACACCAGCGCATTACGCGAGAGGTTAGTAATGAGCTGTATCCTGATATAGGACATTAGGTAATGGCATTACTGCACTTGACTGTCTAGGGTAGACTTACTCGATGGAGAGCACAAGCCAAAAAACACACGCGCACTCTTTTATTATTTTAAGAGAGATCTTTTAGTCTGGTCTATGGGTGGGTTTGTGGGTGCGAAAGAGGTGGCGGTCGTGCGAGTACGAGTGTGTGTGTGTGTGTGTGTGTGTGTGTGTGTGTCCTTGGCCAGCATGCTAGTCATGTGTTTGTGATTAAGCTCATATTGAGTGTAAGACAGCCAGGGGTATTTACATGGGGCGGACAAGCCTTTACGGGGATCATGTGGTTGTTGGAACATTCTCAGGGTCTCCACCAGTGAGGTAGCGTATTAACAGAACAGTGCAAAACTTTCACTTTTCTATTTAAAGTGGAGCAGACGCGTACGTGCGACGGCGAGGAGGAAGGAACAGGTTTTTTGAAGTCTCAGTTAGGTATCATTTGAGTCTCAGCAGATTTTTAATGAATTATCGCTACGCCGATACATTCGCCATGGCCCCTTTAATGTTTTTTCTTCTTTTTTTTCTCCTGCCATTTCTAGTGGGTTTAATCCTCGCCAGTCTCTCACACCAGGTGTGTACATATGCTATGTGAGTGTGAGGTCTTGGCAGCGTGTAGGGGATTCATCATCTGTACGAGTGGGGCACTGGGTAACTGAAGTGTAGCTGGGTTGTTATTGCAGTTGAGCCTCAGATCATCTGCACTCGGAGCAGTCATGCCTCATTAGAACCTTATATACTTTCAGAACCTCATGCACCAAGCTGTGCATTTTCGACCGTATTCTGTGCTTGATGGGGCAATGAGCGCACGGCGAAAGGTTGATTTGACCAGGAAATTAGCGGCGCCCAATACGCGACTGGGCATCTGTGAGAGCAAATACGGCCTTTATCTCTATGGGAGAGATTCTCATTCAATTCAATTCATTTTATACTAATACCTAATACTAAGTTTGTCTATTTCCTTTCTTTCGTTTCATTAGAACCAAACCACTTAGAGATCAGAAGCATGTCATCTGTATTAAAGCCCTCAACTCCTCATCTTTGGAAATACGAGGGGAATAGAACTGGCAGCTTTCACCTTTTTTTTTTTTGAGATGCGTCTTTGGCGCCTATTTTATTGACATATGAGCATAAATCAGATCTCACAAGCCAGACGCTAAACTTGGCCAAAAATATCACCTCCTTATGCCAGTAAAGTCATTTGATTGGCATCGCATGGCATCACTTGCAAGATCCTGAGATTTGTGAACATTTAACGTATATTATATGTGAGCTGGGTCTGGAACTTAGACCAACCTGATTCCTAGAGACTTCCACAGACTAGCTGCAGAGTCAGTTTCCAACACCCCATCAAGGTTTTCTGGAGATGATCTGCATTCTTTGAGATTGTCAGCTATCATTATGTAATGATGTTCTAGTGAAACCCTGTGTGTTCCTCAGGCTGAGTACAGGAGAAGGGGATGGCGCGTGGTGTCCATTAGGTTCAGTCTTCCCTCATCCTTCAGAGTATCTGCAGGTGGACCTGCACAAACTGCACTTCCTGTCCCTGGTGGGCACGCAGGGTCGTCATGCCGATGGGCACGGGCGGGAGTTTGCGCGCAGCTACCGGCTCCGGTACTCTCGGGACGGTCGCCAATGGATCACCTGGAAAGACCGCTGGGGCCAGGAGGTCAGTATTTTTTTCTCTATTCCATTTTTTTCATCTCCTGATATATATTGAGTTTTACTCTTCTCGTATACAGGTGATTTCGGGCAACGAGAACACGCACGATGTGGTTTTGAAAGACCTGGGCCCTCCGATCATAGCGCGAATGGTCCGGTTCTACCCTCTGGCTGACCGCATGATGAGCGTGTGTATGAGAGTGGAGCTCTACGGCTGCGTGTGGAGTGGTAAACTTTGTAAACATTTGTAATGGGAACTAGATCACTGCATTGCACAAGAAATTCTACCCTACAATACCAGACAAATATTGGGACAAACCTTTTCTTTTTCTGTACTAGTTTTTTTTTACCGTTTTTAAAAAATATCGAATAACACCATGATGTAATATACACTATATGGACACAAGTATGTGCACACGTGACCATATGATTCATATGTGTGTTTGATTTGTGATTAATCAGCTACAAGGATGTTAGATTAGATCGTGAGTTCAGATCCCAGCGATGCCACAGCCCTGTTACTGGGAGGATGGGTGGATGGCATGATTTATTAGCTCTATTGAAGCATAAACAGTATTTCAAGGAGATGACATTGGCTGGCTTTACTTGAAGGTCTTCACTCTCTCCAGGTGGAAGTTGGCTGGCAGATGGGAGTTGAAAAAAAAAAAGCTGAAATATGTTTATAAATTAGCATGGACCTATTTGCATTTCTTTTAGAATCATATTAGAATATCTTTAAACAAGCTCAAAAGAGAAATGGAAAAGAAAAGAAGGGAGCAACAGGAGTAACACATTCAGAACGGGCACTAGGGTCGGCTCAACGGTTTCAGCAGTCAGAATTCTAATACTGACATCAGCATTCAGGTATGCGATGTCCACATTAACGCAGGGTGAAGTAACTGGAAAGTAAAGGCACATCTGGCAGTATCGCGATGCCGAGAGTGCAGCACCGTTCCAGTGTACGATCTACATGCGCATCAGGACTGAAAAAGGTCTCGGAATATGTCGGGTTTTACTCTCAAGAGAACGAGCGAGGGTCGGCAAGTTCACGGGCAAGACACGCATTGCCAACGTGAGCATTCCAAAGATGAGACTTTCGCTTTGAATATGAATTGTAACCCGTTTCTTAGTGGTGGCAGCCGCAGCACATTCAATACAGGCTGAAGCACCGATCTTTTTATACAACAAACTAGGTCAAAGAGTATTGGACAAGAATTGGACAGCGAATGACTGGAAGAAAGTTCTGTGGACAGGCCAACTTTGACATTTGTGGTTCCGGCATAAGAACTTATATAAGACGTAGAACAGGAGAGATGATGTTAGCAGACTGCCTCACACACATAGTTAGACTTGGAGGTGGAAGCTTTAATGGTTTGGGGTTGTTGTGGAGCAGGAAAGGTTGGAGACTAATTGCAAATACTAAACCAACATGGCTTTCATTCCATACTTTCATTCATCACCATCCAATTTCATTCTGGACTGCGGCTTATTGCAAACAACGGCACCATACAACAAGACAATGACCTGAAGCGGATGTCCAAGATATGTGAATGTTATTTAAAGAACAAACAGTCGGTTTGAGTGTGAACCACCTGCCCAGTAACCGCACCTAAATCCTATTGAACTGCTCTGCGGTTAACTTGATCGCAAGGTCAGAAAGAAACCACATGTCTCTCAAGAACCATACAAGACCAACTTTTTATAGGAACTCTGTATTTGTTTAATAACTCAGATATCCAGATGTTAAACTTGTATGGTGTAAACTTGTGTCTGTCTGTGTGTGTGTGTGTGTGTGTGTGTGTGTGTGTGTGTGTGTTGCGCTCTCTTGGTTAGATGGACTAAAGGCCTACACTGCACCAATGGGCCACATTATGAACATGTCTGGCTCTCCTGTATATCTTAATGACTCCATCTATGACGGCAGTATGGAAGCAGGGTAACACTAACTCTCACACACACACACACACACGCACACACACACACACACACACGCACACACAAATGAGGTAGTGTTGGATTAGGTGACATCACACAGCAGCTGGATAATTTTGCAATGGTGCCTGCAATTCTTTCTGTTACAATTTGACCATATTATTTTGCTTTCCTTCTGCCCTCGTCCTGTGTGGTTTCATACCTCGTGATAAATGTGAGCCTCTTCAAATACAGCTTTCTCACCCACTGTCATCACCGACTGTCAGGGTCTGTGTGTGTCAGAGCCGGTACTCGTGGGGGTGTAAGCACTCCCAGATGGTTTTTTAATAGGCTTGAGATGTTTGCATTAGCTGAGCTAAGGCCTTTTTTTTTTTTTTACACCCCGACCAGATGTGCATGCTGCAGCTGTATGTGTGTACTGTATGTGTGCAACTCGCTGGATGATGTGTCCATGGGAATTGCACGTGTTTTGTGTCAAGACTGTGTATTCTCAGTTGCGTATGTTTTGGGAATCAAACATTCTGCCTCGTTCTCTCTCTCTCTCTTTCTCTCTCTCTCTCACTCTGCAGGATGTTGTTTGGAGGTCTGGGTCAGCTATGTGATGGGGTATTGGGAGGGGATGATTTTGTGGAAAGTAAGGAACTACGGGTGTGGCCGGGTTACGACTACGTCGGCTGGAGCCGGGAAGTCCTGGGCAAACCCACCGTGGACATCGAGTTCCACTTTGAGAAGCCACGACTCATTCAAACCATGCAGGTGAGCATGTGTGTGTGTGTGAGGGTCAGAGTTCATGGCTGGAATTGTTCTCCCGGACGACAGGGTCAAAAGTATTGGGACACACACTCTTTCAAACCACGCGTTTTTACTCCATATTAAGTGTTGGCCCAGAGTTGGAAGCACACAATAGTATAGGACCTCGAGATCTTTTGATTTGCTGGAGCTAGGAGACTTAAAACCGACTTCACGAACATATCGTTGACACAGGTTGGAGTGGAAGATCTTGAGTGGCCTGCTATAGAGCTCTGACCTCAACCCAGGTGTCCACATTCTACATCAGTACCTGACACCATTGTAGGTAAAAGAGCAAAAATCTAGTGGAACATCTTCCCAGAAGAGTGGAAGTTTTGCTACATGGCTAGGATTTTGTGTGGATTTTCACCTACAAAATAACATTTGAGTCTTCAGCGTAGGCTGGGTAGACTGGTTTAAGTCAAACAGAAAGTCTAAGGTAACTCAAGTAAGCACTCTTTGTAATCACGGCGAGTAGAAAAGCGTCTAAGAATGCGCAACCTGCTGAAACTTCAGGCTGCGACATCAGAAAGCCATATCAGGTTCCACTCCCATGGAGCAATCTGAGGTTACGGTGTGCACACGCTCACCAAGACTAGACTTTTTTTCCTTCTCTGGGCAGCAAGTATTCCATTCACACGATTCTCATCATACTATTTTATCTTTCCACCATAGCTGTCAGCTGCGCTTTGCTTTTGTGCGATTTTCTCGTGAACTGTGCAATCACATTTCTTGCCGCTTCTAGGATTATTTCATTTGAACTCAGGATATTGCCCAAAAGCCTGACAAAAAAGGGGTTGTCTAGGGTTTTTTTTTCTCTGGATTTAATCTGATTTATAGCTCCTTCTTGGCAGATTCCTGACTTTAGCACTAGGAATTCGTATTTCACTTTATCTGCAGGGTAAATGCTTTCTGCAGGGTTTAGGGGAAGTGCACAGTGACTTCCAGACCTCCTGAAGAAAACCTATTACAATTTAACCCCCCCGACACATTTATTTCATCGGTTTGTTTTCTAACGAACCCGTTTGACCTCACCACACGTAGGGTTAAGAACTAACCTGTTGTACGCTTACTTACTTTCCACCCTTATTTGCGAGTACATCTGCTTTCTATTTTCCTCTGCTCTCGTCATCTCATCTGATCTCTCTCCCCTTTCGGTACTTCTTGATTAGGGTTGCAAAGGGGTGGCAAAATTCCGTGGGAATTTTGGAAATATTCCGAGTTGGAAACGTACCAGGAATTTCTGTGAATTTACAAGAATTTATGGTAATTCATTAGAAATTTGAGGAAATATATCTATCGTATACAAACATGATCACCGAGATGGAAATTTTTTTTTAAAAACATTAATTGGTGTGCAGGATTCATGAAATGATGTGTGTTATGTTATGGATAAACGCAAAGTGCATGTAGGGGGCGTGGCCATGTGCATGTGAATGATGAATGCGCAGGGTAGAAATTCAACTGAAATTGTATTAAATCTGCTTGTTTGACCTACAAAATTCATTTCCATTAATTCCCATTAATTGGAAGCTTTCCAGTTTAGAAAATTCCTGGAATTCCTTATGCGTTGTCTCTGAGGTCATCGAAAATTAGCTCACTTTTCGGCATGTTTTCGGCAGGTGCACACCAATAACTGGCACACGCAGGGCGTGCGCGTGTTCTCCGAGGTACTGTGCGAGTTCAAGGCGAGCTTGCTGAGCCCGTGGAGCGAGCCGGCTCTGAGCGTGCACGTGCCCCTGAGCGACCTGCGAGACCCCTCGTCACGCACGGTCACGCTGCCGCTCGGTGGCCAGCCTGCGCACATTCTTCGTTGCCACTTCACCTTCTCTGACAGCTGGCTGTTGATCAGTGAGATCAGCTTTTACTCTGGTACACACACACACACACACACACACACACACACACACCACACACACACACACACACACACAATAATGCTCTCTCGCATAGTTTACACACCAGCTCTCATACAGTACATACCAAACACACACACACACATACACCATACGGCCAAACTGTCACTCGCCACATACACGCCACAGTACAACATAACACACACAATTTTTTACATACTTGTATACAAGTAAAAACCTATTTATACACATGATATTGTATATTTTGAAACGATCGGTTCATAGTAATGACTCTTTCTCTCTCCCTCTTTTTCTCTCAGAGCCGTTCAACAGCAGCTCACCGTTTCCCTCAATAGCTTTTCCTCGTCCCTCCCTCACTCCTCGCTCTCCTCTCCTCACCTCGCCCTCTTTCACCTCCACCACCTTTGCCAGCACTACCAACTCCAGCAGGCGCCGAACAGGTGAGTCAGGGCTGTAACGCTCAAGTTTTAATAAGGTGTGTGTCTGTCAGAGACAGAGGTAGACAAATTAATGAATCCTTACACACACTTTTAATGCGAAAGATTTAAAGGCTTAATCAGTACGAGATTCCTACCATATAGTTTTGTTCATTTAATTGATTCGCTCAGCAGTGAATATATAAAATTATACAGTAATCTTATGGTCATACATACACATAAGGAAAGGGTTTGAATGAGACTCTTGAGCTGATCTCAGCACTATACACCGAAACATTAGCTGAGGTTCAGAGAGCTGTTTGAGCTGACAGATTGCAAGTGTCTTCTAGGTGGATGAATGCCCAGCCTTTTTCTTCATCGCCCCGTGTCTTGCACTCTCTTATATCTTCTTTCCCTGTTGGTTTTTTCTCCACATTGCTAAAGACAAGGAGTCTATTGTTGAACGAGAGAGGGAGGCAAAAACAGGAGGAGAGATAAGCTGCGTGTTGAGAAGTCTGTGTACATAGCTGTGGTTTGTTAGGGACTTTTAGAATTTATTCTCTAGAGGTGGAACTGCAAAGCACTGCAGAAGCACTTCTGAGTGTGAGCTGTTTTCTTCTTTTAATGTGTCTGTACAACCAGTGTCATACAACTAGGGTCGCAAAGGAAATTTCCGGAAACATACCAGGAATTTAATTTAAATAAAATTGGGGAAATGTATATAAATGCATCATATACAAACTTAAATATAAACATTTTTATTTGGTCATAAGTTGAAATGAATTCAAACTAATACAGATTTAAAAACATTTTCGACTTAGTGTAATTTTGTTTACACAAGTTTTAAACATAAACGTATGTAATATTTATATAAGTCACATGAATATGCCGCATGCATGCGATTGATGAATTTGCAGGGTTAAAATTGAACAAAAATTGCATTAAATCTGGTTGTTTTACGCAAAATTGTCCAAAAAAGTTCCAATGCAAATTTTGTAAATTTCCAGTTTATTCCCAATTAATTCCCATGGAACGTTTCCAGTCTTGAAAATTCCCGGAATTTTGAAACCCTACATACAACCGGGAAGTGTTACATTACTGATACTGTCTTTGCATTGGATTTCAGTCAAATCTTCCTCACAAAAACACGTGTGGACGTCTTCAATTGACCTCTAAATGACTCGTGGTCATCCTGAGGCGGTGACCAATTGAAGCAGCATACAGGGGAAACGCTTTGATTGTGCAAATACTTTCGAGTTCATTTATAATCCCGTTTGGGATGAAGTAGCGTACACAGACAAATGCAGGCGCTTATAATTTATGTTTGTTTGTTTTTCAAGGTGCTGCTGGTGATGATTTTGCTGCTGTTACCCCAAGGGCAGGGCTTCCTGTTGCTAAGGATGACAGCAGCAACACTGCTATCCTGATCGGCTGCCTAGTGGGCATAATTTTGCTGCTGTTGGCTGTCATAGTTGGTATTCTCTGGAGGCAGTACTGGAAGAAGCTGCTTGGCAAGGTGAAGCGCTCGACACCTGCTTGATACAGGTGCTATTCCAACTGTTGTTTGAAAACGGTTTAAACGTGTTGTCCGTGTTTGTGTGTGTGTTTGTCCAGGCCCAGGGTAGCCTGTCGAGCGACGAGCTGCGAGTTCATCTCTCAGTTCCCTCAGAAAACATAGTGATCAATAACACAAACACACACACGTACTCCAGCCGTTACCAGCGAATACACACTTTCCCTGATGACCCAGATAGAGACGGGGAGTATCAGGAGCCCAGCACTGTGGTACGCCCTCGGGAGCAGCGTGACAGCACAGGTGAGGCTCCGCAACTACAAACCACACCATAATATGAGAAATATAAATCGATTCTAGTTTTTCGAATTCAAACCGTTCAATAAAATGCATAGACTTCTCACATACACTATATGGACAAACGTTTGTAGACACCCGACCATAAGATTCTTATGTGCTTTCTGAACATCCCGTTCCACGTTAGTCCTCATTGGCTGTTATAATTAAAACCTCAGTTTTTCTAGGAAGATGTTCCACTCGATTTTGGAGATTTGTGCTTATTCAGCCATCCATGGACAAAGAAAATTGCGACACCAGACTTTTCCGCCCATGTGGTTCTCCCCCAAACTTGTAACCAAATGTTGGAGGCACACAATTGTATAGTTTGTCTTTGAATTAGGTAGCAATATGTTTTCTCCTCACTGGAACTCGAAGACCCAAACTTGGTTACAGCATAGAAATGCCCCCTGTGCACAAAGCCAGCTGTATGGTCTGCATGGGTTGGAGTGAAGGATCTTGAGTGGCCTGTTATGGAGCACTGCTCTCAACCCTATTGGATACCTTTGGTATAGTTTGAAACGCTGACTGCACCCCAGGTTTCTTTACCTCACCTACATCAGTACCTGACTTTACTAACACCATTGTGTCTGAACGAACACAAACCTCCACACTCTAAAATCTAGTGGAACATTTCAGAACATTGGTGTCCCACCTCATTAAGATTATGGACCTGATATTCCGCAAAACATCCTGAACCAGCCGTAGATTTGCCAGTGCCATTTGGATTGCGCTTCATGTAAAGTTTGGACCTCTTCGAACGTTTAAAGGCTCTGGTGAAGCTGGTGTTGGATCTATGATGATCTCAAATATTGAGCTATTTTATGAGTTGCTCAGCTATTTTTTTGAGTCTGGTTCCTCTTTTAGGGTAACATCTGAGGGAGTTTTACCTCAGTTTATTTTCAAAGCGCTATAGAAACTAACTTGAACATCTTCCCAGAAGAGTTGAGGGTTTTTAAAACAGCAAATGGGGACTAATTGTGGAATGGGATGTTCAAAAAAGCACATAGGAACCTTACGGTCGTATAGTTACATGGAGTCACAGGATAGCAGATGAGATCGAGTCTTAGAAACCCAACAGCGGGACTTTTTGTTTGAACAGAGTTTAGAAGAAGACCAAGTCTTGTTAAATGTCCGAGGCGCTGTATATAAAACAGCAAAACTTTGTGGGTCCATTACTACACATAATCAACAACTCGTAGCCTAGATTCATATGGGAAGGTGAAAGAAAGACAGAGAGAAAGAGAGAGACGAAGGAACTAATGGACGTTTCCCAAGCAACATAAAATAAAGAAATACTTGAGACACTTCACTAACCAAACACTCAGTGTCTTTGCCGGAAAGATGGATAAAAGGAGGAATTAAAGGATCCACACCCACACACCAAATGACCTGGCGTTAGAATTACTGATATCCTGGCCGTTGAGTGTATCAGGATTATTGTGTATATATACGGTATATGTGTTGAAATGTCGATTAACTGCCTGCAGTATGAATAACAGTAAGCTTGCCTGCTTTGTTGCCTTGCTCCTGCATCTGATTTGTGACAGTTATGTCCTCCTCTGCCTCCCATCTCCCCTAACCATCACCTTATTTGTGTTATTTTGTGTGTGTGTGTGTGTTTTGTGGCTTGTGCTAAATCGTGTCTGTCGCTTTGTTTTTGTGTCGCATTGTATTTTGTGTGTCGTGCATTGTGCTCTCGTGCTGTGAATGTGTTTGTGTGTGTGTGTCTGACCAGCCTTGCTGTTAAACAACCCAGCCTATCACCTTCTCCTGTCTGACCTGAGATACAACCCCAACAGGCTGCCAAAGTGCTCCAGAGACTCTGTTAAACCCCAAAACCTGCCCCAGGGTAAGAGCGAGGCATGTCCCTGCCTCACAGAGTAACGGATAAATAGAGTAACAGACAGTGCTGCAAAGAAAAAGAGAGAGCGAGAGAGAAAAAAAGAGTGTCTGTTTGATATAGGATATAGTTAAGGGTTCACGTGAACAGGAAGGGATTGAGCGAAACGTTTCACAGTGATGTTCATTGTGAATGGGAGAATATGAAGATCCCAGGTGTGTCTGTAAAAGCCTTATATTTCGGTGTATTCATGGATACACACCGCACCGTATTCTCATCCCCTAATCGCATAAACACCCGTAACCTCCCCCAGCACGGGCGTGCAGTGCATTGTGAGAATATGAATATTCATGAGCGTCGTTCACGTATTTGATCAGATATTAACCTACTGTCGGTTTAATTCATTCAATTTCTAGAACTACTTCAATCGACTTTCATTTACACCGAATGTAATTTTTTCTTCTTCTCTCCCATCGTCCTGCCTGTCTGATAATCACCTTCACAGCATGCAGCTTAGATATCGACGATAAAGCGCTACCGGTTCAGGAAGGACCGTCCCCATACCCTGGAGCCCCGCCTCCTCTCCTGGGAGCTCATTATGCCGAAGCCACCGGGGGCGGCCCCAGTGTGCCTCATTATGCTGAAGCAGACATCATCAGCCTGCAGGGTGTAAGCGGGAACAACACGTACGCGGTTCCCGCCCTCTCGGCCACACCCATGGAGTGTCCGCCCCTTCCTGAGCTGCAGCGGGAACGACTCCTCTTCAAAGAGAAGCTTGGAGAGGGCCAGTTTGGAGAGGTAGTGTCCTTAAAATACGGTCATCAAAAAGCTAATAGTGCGCTTCTGTAACATTTCACATGGTTGATTTTGAATGATGAATGAGCTACTTGAAGGGAGGTGGAAACTCAGTGGGTAAAACATTGGACTCTGGATCAGAGGGTCACGAATTTAAATCCCAGCACCACCAAGCTGCCACTGCTGGGTCCTTGAACAAGGCTAAAACCCTCAACTGCTCGGTTGAGTAACTGTGAGTCAGTCAGGATACGAGGTGGTATCAAAAAGTTTCGAGACTTTGTTTATCTTCTTTACACACGATCACATTCAAAATAGTCCCCTTGCACAGCAATACAGTGCTCCCAGTGTTCCCAGTGTCAAAACGACGACCTTCGAGCCGTCATCTTCATCTTCGGGAAGAGGGAGAAGTCTGCAGGAGCCAAATCTGGCGCGTAGGGCGTGTGCAGAAGTGAGATCATGTGAATTGTGCTTCGACGATCATCATGCACAAGTTGCTGAATGGTTTCCCGGTGATGTTCTTCCGCTCTTGAAACGCACGTGCCGCTCAAAACGCCTCGAACGACTCACTGCATCATCGCTATAAACTTAACAGAATCACGTCTCTGTGGCAGATTTGTCTAGTTTCACGCGGAATTTCACATTCGCTCTTTCTTCTAACTTACTGTGCATGAGGAAATCGCAGACGCGGTAACGCACGTGCTCAGAATAGCACCATTAGTCTCGAAACTTCCATACTGCCTCGTATGTATTGTGAGTCAGTGAGGATTTATATTGTCAATCTTCTTCATTTATTCTGAAGTGCCTCTCAGCAGCGTGACATCTCTCAACATACCTCCCCCTCTCAGGTTCATTTGTGTGAAATTGAAAACCCTCAAGACCTCCCAAATCTCGAGTTCCCTTTTAACGTGAGGAAAGGTCGCCCTCTGTTGGTGGCTGTGAAGATTCTTCGGCCTGACGCCTCGAAAAACGCCAGGTCCGTCCCTTTTTCTTTTTTTTTTTTTTCTTTTCTTTTCTCTTCCATCATCTTACCTTGAAAAATGACTCGTAACCACGCTGCATGTTCTACCATTCTGCAGAAACGACTTCCTGAAAGAGGTGAAGATCTTGTCTCGTCTGAAAGATCCTAACATAATCCAGTTGCTGGGGGTGTGTGTGAGCAGTGACCCCCTGTGCATGGTCACTGAATACATGGAGAGCGGCGACCTTAACCAGTATCTCTCCCAACGGGTGTTACTGGATAAGACTGGACCGCTTCACAACATGCCAACCATCAGGTACAATCAAGGATGAACTCATGATCTGTGTATTTTATATATATATATATATATATATATATATATATATATATATATATATATATATATATATATATATATATATATATATTTAATTTATTTATATATATATATTCTTTTTGAATAAAGCATTTATTTTGAGTGAGTTACCAGAAAAGATATAAGCAAGCCGCTTCATATGTTTGGTGCTTTCAGCTACCCCGCTCTAATCTCCATGGCGAGTCAGATCTCATCCGGGATGAAGTTCCTGGCGTCGCTTAACTTTGTCCATCGAGACTTGGCTACACGTAACTGCCTAGTCGGGGGCGAGCTGGGAGAAGGAGACGACAGAACAGGAGAGAGGCACATTAAGATCGCTGACTTCGGCATGAGCCGAAACCTGTACGCCGGGGATTACTACAGGATCCAGGGGAGAGCTGTGCTTCCTATCCGATGGATGGCCTGGGAGTGTATTCTTATGGTGAGGTTTTTGTTTTGGTGTGTGTTATAAACCATTAGCAGTTTAGTTCGGGAAATTTGTATTTGCTATTTGTTTGTCTTTTAAAGCGTTTGAATTTTGTCAAAACACGATTGTTATTATTCTTAGGGCAAGTTTACTACAGCCAGTGACGTGTGGGCGTTCGGAGTGACACTGTGGGAGATGCTGAGTGTGTGTCAGGAGCAACCGTATGGCCACATGACTGATGAACAGGTCATCGACAATGCAGGGGAGTTTTTTAGAGACCAAGGAAGACAGGTATGCGCACACACACACACGCGCACACACGCACACACACTCATAGATGATTTAAATAACTTTTATTTTATTAAGAATATAATTAAGAATTTGTACAAATATTGTTTTTGTATATAAACCGATTCTACGGCTACACTAATCCGGATAAATATGACAACAGCATGTTTTTGTCAACAACAACAACAAAAATTCATTTCGGAGCGAAAAATGCACCGTTTTCACACACTGCAACTGCACTGCACATTTATCCTGGAGAGCATTTTCTCAAATTCGTCTCGGTAAAATACGGAGAGAAAATGATGTGATTTCAAGCGAAGTTAAGAGCAGGCTATCGAAAGACTGGATCCGCACAGCTGTGATTGGTTGTTACATCGTGAGGCAGCAGTCGCCGTGACTGTACAGCGCCCCCTACCTTGCGACTAAGCTCATTGAAACCATCAGAGGAATCTGATCTGATCTAAAAACATGAGAGGACTTCTGACTCTGACATACACCAGAGATTGTAACGTTATTTCAGATGTTAAATGTGCTCCTAAAATCTGCACATTTGAGTCTGAGGCAAGTATTTAAAAATGAAAAAGGTGTAGGAACCCTGTCAACATCAGCTAATTAAGCCTTTATTCGAACCCTCATAAATCTTTCTCTTTCTCTGTGTCTTTCTCTGTATCAGGTATATCTGACTCGGCCGGCAGTGTGTCCCCAGGGCCTGTACGAGTTAATGCTGAGCTGCTGGAACAGAGACTGTAAACTCCGGCCCTCTTTCACCCAGATTCACTCTTTCCTCACCGAGGACGCCATGAACATGGTGTAGCGAGATGAGACAAGCGGATCTCTCTTCTCACGTAAAACAGAGGTGTAGCCTGCACAAGCTGCTGGAGGTGATACTCGGTGTAGAAGTAGGCGGAGCTAAGCACTCTTATGTACATTTTGCGCAATTTTACCTTCGACAGGTCCGGCCTCGGAGACGCTGCTGGTTCGGTTCTCGTGCTTGACCTGCTTCAGATCTAGAACCCTAATCCCTACACCCTTAACGCTAGGTCGGTTTAACTCGTAGTCCTGAACTAATCTCCCGAATATGCAGTTCATCTTTAATCTTTTGAAAAACGAGAACTTTTTTACACTAAAAAAAAAAAAAGGTGGAGGGCTTTTCTATCGCTAAGAAAAAACTATATAGACTGTGAATGAAATAGTTGATGTGATTATCCAGCAATTAACACGTACTTACAAAGAAACGTACACATACAAGCATTTATTTCAGAAGTAGGTTAAGAGTGAATTCTGTCTAATCTCAGTCTTTATGCTGGGTATGAGGGGTCTTCATTCCAATCGTGAGCCTTTTTTTTTTTTTTTTTGGTTGTTTTTGGATTCATTGGTGTGTAAATCTCTTAAACACAAGGCTCGAGCACTTCTCTCTGAATCGCTCAGCAAGCAGTGTACATACTTAAGACTGGTTGAGGGGTTTTCTGTTGTTGTTGTTTTTTTTGTGCAATTACATGCTTCATTTTGGAGGTGTACTTTTTTTTTTCCATCCTGAAATCAGACATGGTGCCCTCTAACCATTTGGACACGTTCTCCAAACGTCGCAGGATCCCTCCCTACCAAGTCACACCGTCTGCTCAACAGTTAATAGACCCGAGGAACGAATAAAACAAAATGAGTCGCGAGTCAATTCCAGATTCGACGTTCATAATTCGAAGCGCCGTAACCGTATAGAATACATTGGCGTATATGTGAATTCTCCCAGTGACTGTATATACGACAAACGATTTCCGACGCCTTTTCATGCAGATGGCTGTGATTTTCGAGTTGTGAGGGTTGTTCTGTCCGGTACCTTCGTAGCATGCGCCTGGGAGTTTGAGGCAAAGTCAAGATCAAGTGTCGTGTCAGTCTTCGAAGATGAGTTCATTTGGGCGGTTTTCTGTACACAGAAACTCTGTCAGAAGTATATCACTATTAACCCCCCCCCCCCACACACACACACACACACATACAACCATGCAGATGCAGGCAACAAGCTTCAGTCTATGTTCAAATCAAAAATCAGAATGTAGGGAAACGTTATGTCTGTGAATGTAATGATGATGTAAGGAGAAACTGCTGAGCTATCAAAGAGAATGGATGGAAATGGCTTGCTGATGGGAAGTCAGGGGGGATTCGAGCTGGCAGAAAGACTACTGTAACTCAAATAAGCACTCTTTACAGCTGGGGTGAGCAGAACAGCATTTCCGAACACATTCAAACTTGAGATGGATGCACTCAGCAGTCTCAGGCTACAGTGGAGTGCACACACAGAAACTTTATGACCTGGACTGCTGCTACAAGATCAGCCGATACGATAATTACATGATGGTCCAGGTGTTCCTAAAAAAGTGGCCTACAGGTTTAATATAATGTGTTTAAAACTAGTACTAAATGTATAGGCTATGATGAAATAGACTTTCAGGAATCTCCTATTTGACCCAGGCAGTGCTGTATCCAAGTCTGTGCCGTAATAATGTGCGCTTCCTGACCACTAGGGGGCACTCGAGACACAGCATTGCCCATGACTACACGAATTAAAAGCACAGGGTGTTGATGCAGTCCTGAGATTTCATTTGTGTTTTAAACAGGAGTGTGTGAAAATCTGAAAAAATGTTTCCTGTGTGCTTTTTTTAAACACTCCATTCCACATTTAGTCTCCATTTCCTGTTCTAATCACCTCCACTCTTCTGGGAAGATGCTGGATTTTGGAGTGTGTTTGTGGAGATTTCTGCTCATTCAGCCATAATGGTGTTAGTAAAGTCTGATGTAGGTGAGGTGAGGAGGACTGGGGGGGGCACTCAGCGTTCACATTCACCCCAAACCTGTTAAATGGGGTTCAACTCTACAGCAGGCCACTCAAGATCTTTCATTCCAACCTGAGTAAACCGTATGTGCATGGAGCTGACACGGGGCCATTGTCAATTTGGAAAAGTATAAGAGTATGGAACACATATAGCTGGAAAAGTCAGGTGTCCAAATATCTTTGCTGACGGAAATCTATGCTCGAAGTGACGGAGCAATACGGATACACTCAAGTCTCGTCCGCTTCCTGTTATTATTGATCTTCAAGACCTTTTTAAGTATTAGAAGTGTTGCATTGAATCAAATATACATAACATCCTGTAAAAAGTGATTCATTAGGTCTGGATATCGTGCTGCACGAACATGAACAATGGGAGATTCAGGCTTCTTGTCTTATATACAGTCACTGACTCCACCTGCTCTACTGTAAAAACGGGAACGATGTGAAATCCGCATGAAATCACTTCATCTGAATCGCTCTGGAACTCCAATAAAAAAAATGTCATTCGAGTTTTGGAAGAAGATTGAAGCATCAGCGAAAGATTTTGGACTGTTATCCGGCTTTATTTGCACTTTATTGTCAACTGTGATGTCAACTGTTATGATCCGTGACAGCAGAGTCGTTATTTTCCTAAGTGTGAACGAGTACAAAAAAAGTCGATCAGAAACTTCTCTGGTGAACGTTAAGTGAATTTTGTATCAGAATTGTCGCTTGTGAACCTTATAGATGTGTGTGTGTGTGTGTGTGTGTGTGTGTGTGCGTGCGTGTGTAAGAGCGGTGGTGTTCGGGGATGATAAAGCCACCATGATGCTTAACCCCACACACTGCACCATTCACAAAGAACGAATGTGATCCACAAACGGTTATGTTGCCATGTTGAATGTTCTTCCACCTTTTTGATACACTGAACTAAAACTTTTTTTCTAACTCAAGATTTCAGACGGCGTTTGTTTTTGTTTATTTCCTTCCCCGTTGTTTTTTTTTGTTGTTTTTTTTTTCCCCCATGCTATGCCTTGTGCTCCTGTTTCTGTAATGTAAAGGGATATGAGGATTATGTAAATAGTCAATGGGACATAATGTTCTTCACTGATATTCGGTATGGATGTTGTGAATGGTTCTGAATGGGTCTGTCTCTCTCTGAGCTTCGCTGACTGTGTTAAATGTTGTCTATTTTTTTTGTATTATTAATAAAGTAACCATTTCAGACAAAAAAAAAAAAACATCATATTTATACATATAAACAGAATATTCCTGATTTGTTTATTTAGAAATAATCGGAACTATATTATATATATTCCACAATACAGCACAGATATGACAGAAGAGTTTAGTATGGGATAGGATTACACATATAAATACCAGAAATGTAAGGATTATTTGACACAAACACTTCAAGGTGAGAGAGAGAGAGGCATTTTTGCAATAATGTGGGTTTAAAAACGCACACGTGCTTTGCAGAGGTTAGACAGAATGGACGCGTGAATGCGAACAAGTTGTGTCGATAGGCACTTTGTGATAACTGACGGACGGCGAATTACGGCTCAGACCGGAGACAGAAATGGCGTGCGGTAGAAACGAGTAGAGATTTCTCTCTCTCTGTTCGTGACCTACATTTAACAGACTTCACATGACAGATGTGGCCAACTTTACCACGCTTTGTTCCTCTCCTCTATTGCATTTCTTCCTTGCGCAGCTCTTCTGCAGATCGTGTTCACGTCCTTTCACTTTCTTCTATTGACCGCAGTTTTATTTTTTGGTCGCTGATATTTTGAAGTGTAGGAATGGAAACATGAATTTATTTTACATGCATATCCTATGCCATGTCCTTTTGCTTTGGCTGAATTCGTTCTATATGCTTTTAGGTAACAGAAAACTAGTAAAGCTGTTAATACTACACACACAGCTGGACGGTAAGTATGTGAGGGTCACACTGGGTAAATGCACTTTGGGATTGAATCATTATGCATGCCTATTATAAACACGGACTCTGAAATCAAATCAGCGGCGGTGAAAGGTGTATACAACGAACGTTTAGCGATTGCCTGGATAACTGGCGCTCGAGAGGATGAGGACGAATTTCCATACAAAAATGAAGATGTCTCATGCTGAGACATAAAAAGAATTTAAAAAAAAAATTTTCAGTAATAAATCGTCCATGAACAAAAACATTTTTATAACACGCCGTCATACAACTTGGACAGCCGCAAACTTTTAAACCGTGCACATGTACATAGAAACGGGGGGAGGGAGGGTGATTACAACATCTATTAGTGAACAGCTTCTTCTTCACATCTCCAGGGATCTTGTTTAGCCCATGCGGGTGGAGGAAACCTGTTAACGCAACACACAACGTACAGTATTGTTGAACCAGGAACGTCATTCTTGTGTATCTTATGGCGTCTTAATGACTTTTTATGGTACCCAGGTGCCATGAGGAAGAGATGATCACCGGTCATAATGTTATGCCTGATCGCTGTTTGCATTTGTAATTATGAGCGGGTGTGTGTGTGTGTGTGTGTGTGTGTGCTCACCTGAGAGATGTTTACTCCAGTCAGCTTCTCCACAGTCTGAGGCAGGCGGACCATGATGTCCAGGACCTCTCCTGTCAGCTTGGATGCTCCGACCTCTGATCCTCCACTGGACACCATGGTGATCTTATGAGCTGCCGAGAGCGGCTTGCTGATCTCTTCTGCCATCTAAGAAGAAGAAAAAAACAAAAAACGAAGGTTGTTTATCCTGTACAACAGAATCGGACAGAATGGAGGTTAATATGGACGTTCTGGCTGACCAGAGGCAGTTTCTCCAGCAGCATATCCACCATGGCTCCCTCTTTGTATTGCTTGAAAGCGTCAGCCTTCTTGGCCATCTGCTCGGCCTCAGCGCGGCCCTTGGCCTCCATGGCGAACGCCTCTGCCTCACCTCTCATCTGAAAGAGAGAAAAAAAGAGAGAGAGAGAGAGAGAGAGAGAGAGAGAGAGAGAGAGAGAGAAATTAGAAATTTGGCAAAAATTTGGTTGAGTTTGTTTTTTCTTCAGAATTAGCTCATGGATGCAGCAGTGCAAAAAAAAAAAAAACCCCGTCAATGTCTAAAAACAACACGACGCTATATCGGAGTTTTTCATGAAAAGAAAAAGCAAACATTTACTCTAATAGATTCAGCCTCAGCTTCAGCCTCCATGATCAGCTGCAACCTGTCAGGGAAAAAGAAAGAAAGAAGGTGTGATGTTCTCAGTCGTCCTATGTCCATGTCACGTTCAGGTGCTGAAGCTTTGCTAACCTTTCGGCCTCGGCGAGTCTCTCCAGCTTGTATTTCTCCGCCTCGGCTGGCTTCTTGACTTTGGCCTCCAGCTCCTTCTCCTTGCGGGTGATCTCCTGCTCCTGGAGAGTGATCTGCTGACTGCGCTCCACCACCTGCACCTGCATCTTCTCCTCCTCGATCCTCTGCTTCGTCTTGGCCACCTGATGGAGGAGCAAAGCAGATACAGCTTAGTCGATTTTTTTTTTTCTTTCTGAAAGGAAGGTCTGTTAACTGTCGTCAACTGTTGGACTTGAGAAGCGCTAGGTTTTTGAGCTCGGATGCGTCATGTGACTGCTGTACCTGAAGCTGATAGGCCATCTCCGACTCTGCTTTCTTAGTGTTCACCTCCATATCATAAACAGCCTTTTTCAGCTCGTAGTCTCTCTGAGACTTTGCCATCTCGATCTCGTTCTTGTACTGCGCAGAAATCTTCTCCTGCATGGCATGGGCTTCCTAAACACGCACATATTACATATACCACATGTTTCCAAAGGGGGAAAAAAAAAAGAAAAGAAAGAAAACGCTACAGGAGTAAAGAGAAAGAGAGGTCGTACCCGGATCACTGCGTCTCTCTTGTATTGAGCCTCTCCAATGCGGGCGTCTTTTTGCACCTGGGCTGTGCGAGCTTTACCCAGAGAGTTCAGGTAGTCCTGCAAGAGGGACGCGCCACACACACACACACACACACACACACACACACACACTGTGAGCTTACCACAAACCTTAACACACACGACTATGTGTACGTCAATGAGAAACGACATCACGTGGACATCACCTGGTCATCATGAACGTCTTTAAGCGTGTAGCTGACCACACCAATGCCCATGTTGACCAAATCAGAAGAAGCCACCTTGAACACTTGCTCTGAAAACTTCTTACGATCCTGATAGATCTCCTGCATGGAAGAAACCAGAGAATATACACACACACATCCCTTAGCATATATAGTTCATTGTTGTCACGGTTTCAACTGGGAGTCTGATGCAAGAAATCTCAGTACCTCCACGGTCAGGTGAGCAATAATGGCTCTCTGATGGCCTTCCAGTGTCTCCAGGGCGATATGGGTAATCTCAATCTCCGATTTCCCCAGAAACATCTGGCAGGCTGCAGCCAACATCTCCTTATTCTGGCCCTGGATTTTGACCTGCGAGGCGAAATCCCGCATATTTAAGTACGTGAAAGTGAACGTGTGTGGGTGCGCATGCTATTGTTGCAAAATTTTCAGGATTGGAGATGGGAATAACAGGAAATTTACAAAATTGCGATTGCCAGTAACAGGGAATTTAAATGTAGTTGGGAAAAAAAAAATGCAGGATAATCTATAATGCAGGATTACTGAGGCCACGCCCCCTGCACTTTGTATTCCTCATAACACACATCGTTTTATGAATCCTGCACAGTACATTTAGGTTTAATGTGCAACAAAATTATACTAACAATTAAAACAAAGTCAAAAATGCCGTTTTTGTTTTTTCTTTTCGTATCTTATCCGTATGTTGGATTATGAAATGTTTGTATATGCTATAAGTTTTTTTTATACATTTCCCTAAATTTCTAATTAATTCCCATACATTTCCCCAAAAATTTCCACCATGGAAGTTTTACTGGAAATTTTCCTGCCCATTTGCAACCCTAGTGCACGCATACATAAAAACATATGAACGCCTGACCTGTGCAATGCCAGTCACTGAGATGGGGACTCCATGCCTGGTGTAGACCTTATCACTCTTCACATTAAGAGTCAGCGTATTTAACGATATCCTGAGAGAGAATCAATGCAATTAGACAATTTGTAGGAGAAATAAAGACGGATTAATGAGGCTACTCAGACCTAAGGCCACCAAATGACCGTCACATTTCACAAGCAAAAATACCCAAACCATTTCACTGACAGTTTCAAAGTGGGATTAAAGTTATATTGTTAACCCGATGAACCTTCGATGTTCCTCAAAGGGCCGTTTGTGTGACATCTGGTTACCTCCTTTTGTGTATACATTGTTGGAGACCTTTCAACAAACTCATATCAGATGAGCAATCATATTTTTTCACCTCTCCTTCCTACCGGGAGTGGTGTGAGGCACGAGGATAATGTAGACCAACATGATGGTCTCACCTTTGGACTAGACTGAAAATTGCTCACCATACTCACAACACCAGGAGGTGCGATGTTGTAAAATCTGGTTAAAAATATACATGGTAAAGCTTAGGTAGAGTCCGTTTTTTACTTCGAGTGGCCCCTGAGACTGAGAGGCTCCTTGTAAAGTGGCGTATCTATGGGTTATGTTGAAAACATATACCATCCAGTGGGTTAACTTTAGCTAAAACAAGGTCTTATCCCCTAAGCAAATAAAGAGTGGGTCTGTTAGATTCGACGACACTAGAAGGAGGACATAGTTGAGTGACACAGTCCTGGCAGGAATCCCGGACTCATTTGCAAGATCTCCCCGGAATTATCTGGCCTCCAAAACAAGCGAGATGAGCTTACAGTCAGACCAACTCCTCAATTCTGACGTGATAATGAAAAGCAGTTCTGATATAAAAAAAACCCTACATCAACCCACTTCATTCGGATGTAAAAAATAGTAATAAAGTACACAGATGTTATATAACTCCCCACTAAACATTCCAAATGTACTGAAATTTGTGCTCCAAATGTTCAAGTGCAATCAGAAACCTTTTACCCATGTGTCTGATCTAGTTAAGGAGGCCGCTCAAGCAACCCATACGTTCCCGGAGCTGGCTTTTGGCCCAGGAGCATTGTCATGCTGGAACAGGTTTGGTCTCCTAGTTAAAGTGAAGGTAAAATATCATGCTACAGCATCCAAAGACAAAAAGACGAGTGGTTTGTCCGTTCCTGCCATTAAAACCAACAAGCTATACTACATCCTCCAGGCTCTGAGCTAAGTCATGACATTTGGTCAATCCTACTATGTTAAAGGTATGTTTCCATGGTAATCAGCTGGAAGGCAGGGTGAGATGATTCTGGACTTTGGTCCTGAGCTTTGTGTGCTCGAGAATTCCTATTCGAGATGAAAGAGATCCCGTT
Source organism: Silurus lanzhouensis (assembly GCA_039877035.1). NCBI lineage: Eukaryota > Metazoa > Chordata > Actinopteri > Siluriformes > Siluridae > Silurus > Silurus lanzhouensis. Next base: position 112,360 of record JBCEWE010000487.1, read on the forward strand.
AAGTCGACCCCTTTTCCTTATCCTAGTTCAGGATTTCTGTAGTAATCCGTTCGACCTCAGGGGGGCACACGTCATTCGATTTCGCTCTTTAAATCGTTAGAAGAACGCTTTGATCACTGCTCAGGCCTTTGTTTATTATCGTAATGTTTGCATGATGGTAATAAGCATTATATATTTTTTATACGATGTTTGAAAAATAAGCGCAATGCATCTTCAGACCTTTCTTCATGGCCAGAGTAAAAGAACAGTTACCGTACCTCTGAATCTGCTGAATGCAGGGGATGACGAACACTCGTCCGCCTGCGACCATAAGCGGAGGAGATCGGCAACATCCTGAAGCAGGTTCGAGAGATGACAATCAGATTAGTGTGGAAAACTTAGTGTGTATTCATTTCCTCACACTGTCCTTTTATCTGTAGGACTAATCGTGATGCACTGGTATGAAATAATGGGGGGAAGAAAAAAAAAAAAGTTATTGCATATCAAGGGGGAGTGTTTTCTGCTTGGTATTGGTGTTTTCAAAAGTTTGTGGACACCTGATCATATGATTGGTTTGTGCTCTTTGAACATCCCGTTCCACTTTTAGTCCCGATTCGCATTTATAATACCCACCACCCTTCTGAGATGATGTTCCACTAGATTTTTAAAAGAGAGATTTGTGTTCATTCACAAACGAGGGTGTTAATAAAATCAGGTACTGATGCAGGAGATGATGGAGGCATGGGGTTCCGAGGAGGTCAGAGCTCTATAGCAGACCACTGAAGATCTTTCATCCTTTGTGCACAGGGGCATCATCATGCTGGAACAGGTTTGGGTCTCCCAAGTTCAAGTGAAGAAAAAGGAAGGTGTCCCAATACTTTTGTCCAATATGACAAGAGGATGTCATTTAGATTCACGCCCAGATCACGTGACACACCGGTGTCTATGCGTATATTCGTCATTTAGATGAAATCCGTCTATACAGAAGCAATAAGACTAATAAATAGTCCAGACGGTGAACTAGAAAATTTCTACTCGCTATTAAAGATACTCATAAGTTCTATACCGTCTTCTATGTCCTCAAAGCTTCTGCTTAATTAGTTTCTCTTGGTTTTGTTTGTTTTAAATCAAAAGGGAAATTCCAGCTTTACAGTGTGTCTCTAATGTCTTCATGCTTTCTGCTCACGAGATCGGCTGCTATGTGGATTTCACAATCCCAGTTTGAGGTCAGGAGACTCAGGAAATGAACCAGTCCTCCCGTTTGTTCGCGTGTGAGCTATGCGTAACGAATAACGTGGGTGTGCGCCGCATACCGAGTGAAAGGTCGCATAATTACACTCGCATAAAAAAAACCCTAAACAAACAAGTACATTCGCTTGAGGAGTTGCGTGTCTTACCTGAGACCACCATGGCCTCGTTGGGACCGCAGGTGTAGAACATGTTCAGACCTTTGGGGATCTGTGCAGAGTTCACACACACACACACACACACACACACACACACACACACACACACACACACACAGTAATGTAGGTTTACACAGGAGTATGAACCTGAGAGAATCAGATTTCACACACAAAGAGTGAAGTGAACCAGACCCAAATCACATGACTTCTCTTTTATCTTTTATCTCCCTCCCTCTCTTCCTCCCTCTCTCTGTCTCCTCCCTCTATCTCTCCTTCCCCCTCTCACTCGCAAGACTTGGTTTATTGGCATGGCAAATATAAACACATTACCGAAGCTTTTACCGCCATCTATCTCCCTCAACCCCTCTGTTCCTCCCACCATCCCTCACTTTCCGAGTTCCTCCCCTTTCCCACATCTTCCTCTTCCTCCCCCACTCGCTTCCTGTTTGTACAGCTCCATTCGCCTGCACTCAGAGGTGCAGCAGAACACTGTCTAGCCACCCAACTCGCGTGTCAGACCTTCTACACTGACACACGTGGTCTGTATGTTCTAAGCGAAGTTCTAACAAACTCAAGGCATTAAAATGCTTCTTAATAAATGCAACCCAAAGTGTTCACAAAGCTCCAGCACTTCATTTCACACTAACCACCATCATCATCACCATCACCACAATCATTACTACCTTCACCATCATCACCAGTACTATTACTATTATCACCATCACCATCACTATAATTACTACCTTCACCATCATCACCACCATTACCACTACTAATACATTACTATTATCACCATCATCACCACCATCATTACTACCTTCACCATCATCACCAGTACTATTACTATTATCACCATCACCACCATCATTACTACCTTCACCATCATCACTACCTTCACCATCATCACCAGTACTATTACTATTATCACCATCACCACCATCATTACTACCTCCACCATTATCACCAGTACTATTACCTTACTATTATCACCTTCACCACCATCATTACTACCTCCACCATTATCACCAGTACTATTACCTTACTATTATCACCTTCACCACCATCATTACTACCTCCACCATTATCACCAGTACTATTACCTTACTATTATCACCTTCACCACCATCATTACTACCTTCACCATCATCACCAGTACCACCATCATTACTACCTTCACCATCATCACCAGTACTATTACTATTATCACCTTCACCACCATCATTACTACCTCCACCATTATCACCAGTACTATTACCTTACTATTATCACCTTCACCACCATCATTACTACCTTCACCATCATCACCAGTACCACCATCATTACTACCTTCACCATCATCACCAGTACTATTACTATTATCACCATCACCACCATCATTACTACCTCCACCATTATCACCAGTACTATTACCTTACTATTATCACCTTCACCACCATCATTACTACCTCCACCATTATCACCAGTACTATTACCTTACTATTATCACCTTCACCACCATCATTACTACCTCCACCATTATCACCAGTACTATTACCTTACTATTATCACCTTCACCACCATCATTACTACCTCCACCATTATCACCAGTACTATTAAATTACTATTATCACCATCACCAGCGTAAATGTCATCACCACCATCACCACCTTCACCACCATTACCAGTACTATTACATTACCATAATCACCATCCTCCCTTCCATCACTACATCATCATTATCACTGTCACCATTACCACCGCCTCCGTTATCACCATTACTTTCACCAACATCAATATCACCACCATCACCACCACCACTTCCATCACTACTATTTCAGTCACTTTCAACATTACCTCCATCGCCACCATTACTACACCACCATAACAATCACTACCATCACCACTACTATCACCATAACCATCACCCCACCCCCACATCTAGCTACTGTAAGGTAACTGGGGTAGTGAGAATGAACTAAAGTCATAACCGTGTGAACAATAACACCTCACATCTTAAAGACTTTAATCCTTATTCCCCTGTTATGCGCGTGAAACATGTATCTGTACACTGAATTTAATCCAGTCGTGTTGAGCTGCTGATCAGTCGGTCGGTCGGTCGGTAAGTTTAGTATCGCCATGCAGACCAACACCAAACCAAACGCCGTTAGAAGCGCTTATAACACACCACTAAAACATTTCTGTAATCATTTACAATAAAAGAAAATTACGTTTACTAAGAATGAAATAAAATAAAGGTGTAAAATCTGCGCTCGAGGTCATTCTGCAGAATGCGGTAAACAGCTAGCCTGCTAGCTAATAATAATCACTATCATCATAAAAACACAAATATGCGAAACCGTTATATGACGGTTTACATGGTTTATAATTCATTATATGTATCTTTAATGTGAATAAATCAGATTTTAGATCACTTACAGAGAAACGATTAGCAAGAAACGCTGGAGTGTTGACAGATCAAGTAGATCCCCTCCTCCCAGAGTGTGTGTGAAAACCTCCCTCGTGAACACGACACCAGACAGCGCGCACACACACGCTGACCACGCCCTGTAACTGGAAAAACAGCAGACCACGCCTACTTTTAAAAACCCTGCACGCAGCGCCTTCTAGAGGAAGATATACGCCAAGGCAACTTTCCACTCAACTCGGTTCAGTTCAGTTTTATTTGTAAGAATGGACATTAAACAATGAACATTGTCCCAAAGCAGCTTTAAAGAGATAAAGAGGTTATAACATTTGAATGTATAAGTTTAGTGGCTTATAAGTTTATCCCTAATGAGCGAAACCAGGTGCAATAAAAAACTCCCTGAGATAGTTTGAGGAAGACACCTTGAGAGGAACCAGACTGTTCATGCAGTATTAATTTATTGTAGCAGACTGTTTATATTAATTACAGTCCAAATCTATTCTCATAGTTCTTGAGTTGCTTAGGAAGCTATGGTCATAATATGCAATGGGGCCAAAATACAGCACCCCTGGAGCACTGAGGGTTAGGGGCCTTGCTTGGTGATACCAGGGCTTGAACCCCCAACCTTCCTATCAGTTAAGTAAATGAAAAAAGCAGAAAAATAAAGGAATGCTAAAATTAATTTTAGCATGAACCATTTTAAACGCAAACAGTAATATGATCAAATTTTTTAAAAAGCAGATGGTATAATATAACTGATAGAAAGAAGGGATTTCTGCAAGTGCTTTTCTGTTTTAAATTGAATTAAATTCGATTAAATTCGATTAGTTTAGATTAGATTAGATTACCGATCACAGGGTCACGGTCTGGAGGAAATGGATGTGGACAGATTTGCTCGACAGACAGCACACAGGATCTTCAGACGGCGTGTTGTAAAATCCCACACACTAAATCAATACTTTATATCGTATCCTATTGCTGTGGGTTTTCAGTGTCATTTTAGTGAACACTTTTTATTTAACAGCAAATTTGGCAATATGAAAATATGAATATGTTGAGTTAGGAACATGTACAGGAACATGTTTCATTTCTATGACGATCGTTACAATTTTATTCGGGAAAAATCGTTAAAAAGTATCCAGAGTTATAAAACAAATAGCAGAAAGAAGGAACAAGAGTGATATAAGAGCATTCTATAAACAGATTAAACATAACTCCATACAATTTTTTGGAGAACACTGTGGAAAAACATAAATAATAATTTAAATAATAATATTTCATCTACTTAATGAGAGAGAGAATATTGCACTGTGTTTGTATGTATATTTTAATACACTATTTATAGTATTATATTACAATAATGTGTTGCAGACACAATTATACAATTATAAATAAGTATAGGATTTGCAAGGAAAAAGAACAATTCTAACCAGAAGGTGGCATCAAATGGAAGATGGTGTATTGACTGATGTCCCACTTTTTGCAAAAGCTGCAGATAAATTAGCTTTTTGAAGGATTTCTTATGCAACTATTCAAATGAGCTTTAGCTGTACTAAACTGTAACCAAATTAATTTCACTTCTGTAAAACATCATAATCAGCTGTTCAGACCATATCTCTGTTCTGTTTATCCCATCATCCAGCCCCTATATGGCCCATTCTGAAACCAGTGAGAACTTGTTGTGAGGGAGCCTTTTGATCACTTCAGGACAAACTCACACATTGGAAGATATTCAAAGAGGCTGATAAATATACAATAGAGACAAATGGATTGGGACACCTAACTTTTCCAGATGTTTTGCTTGAACTAGGAGACCAAAACCTGTTCCAGCATGACAATGCACCTGTGCACAAAGCCAGTTACATGAACATATGGTTTACATGGGATGGATTATCCTCATAATCATCTGCACGGATACAGTGGAGATCATTCAGTGGTGGACACGTACATAAAAACATGTACTTGAGTTAAAGTAGAGATGCACTAGTTAAAATATTACTCCAGGAAAAGCAAGCCAAGGACCCCCAATAATGCAAAGTGAGTGTATATAATAATAATAATAATAAGAAGAAGAAGAAGAAGAAGAAGAAAAAAATAAAGCTCCCCTGATTAAATAACCACGCCCCTTTTTAAAATTTTGATACTGCTTCATTAATTACATTTTATTTTCATCTCAGTGTGCAGTATGACGCCATTTTAGTGGCACCTTAAAAAAACTGCTTTAGGGTACATTTCTTTGATCAGCCTCATAGTCCTATTGAGAAACAACAATCCTCTTCGAATAGCATGCAGATGTAACCATCGATATAATTCGAATTGCACAAAAGAGGCAATTTCCTTAATGTCTGAATGATTTTTTCCTTCAGAAAACATTTTCCTAAAAGTTTCCTAGATTACCGCTGCCATTTCTGTTTCTTCATCATAACTCATGCAGAATAAAAGTTTTTCAATCCTAACCTAAAGTCCACATCTATTTTATGCAAAACAGCAAAAGGTTTCTCACATTTTTGTGATTTTTTTTCTCTCAAAATATTACCGCTTAAATGTCATATTAATAATATGCATTAATAATAATAGTCTTCTATTATGCACTATTTATATCATTTTGCACATGTATATAACCTTTTCATAAACACTGTATACAATATCTCCTTCATTGTACTCACTGTATATAATCGTCTTTTGTTTATTTTATTCATATTGTTCATTCATCTGTCATTATTTATATCTTATATATCATAACCTTAAGCAACCTGTAACCCAGCCATTAGGGTTCCACAAGCCAGAGCGGAAGTTCTAGTTCAAGTTGAAGATCAAGTTTATTTCAATAGCGCTTTTCACAGTGGGCACTGTCTCAAAGCAGCTTTACAGAACTTAAGGATGAAAGTGAATTATATGTATTTATCCCTGATTAGCAGCCTGGGGTGACTGTGGCAAGGAAAAACTCCCCTAGATGTAATGAGGAAGAAACCTTGAGAGGAACCAGACTCAAAAGGGGAACCCATCCTCATTTGGGTGACATCAAGAGTGTAATTATAAATCTTAAAACAACACAAGACACTGGAGAGTAATGAGTAATAAGTAATGTTCTTTCTACAGTCAGTTGATGTTGTGGAACCAGCAGCTACTGAGCAACTCATAAAATAGCTCAACATTTGAGATCATCACAGATCCAACACCAGCTGGATCCAATGCCAAACTCTACATGAAGTAGGATCTAAATGGCGCTGGTACGTCTCTAGATGGTTTGGGATGTTTGGGGGGTCGGCATCTACACTTTGAAGGTCCATATGCTTTATGAGGTGGGACACAACTGGAGCAGGCGCAACCTCAGGATGCCTCGGGATGGGGAGAGAAAGAGAAGCAGTGGAGAGAAATTAGCGTGGCTGCTGTTCATGATATTAACAAGCACAAGTTGATAATGTGCATGTGATCAGATGTATTGGAGCACAAGGTTATGATATGTGACGTATGTTATGTGTAGGCTTTGCTAAAAAGATACGTTTTTAATCTGTGCTTAAACAGGGAGAGTGTGTCTGAGCCCCGAACACTGTCAGGAAGCCTATTCCAGAGTTTAGGAGCTAAATGTGAGAATGCTCCACTCCGTGGGATATTATTAAGACTAGTGTGTGATTAAAATAAGTCGGTCTAGTGAGGTTTTGTTTAACCCCAAAAGAGTTTAATAAGTGCACAAATTTTATTCCTCTACGTAAATATTAATTGACATAAATATTAATATCCTATAAAAAGCACTTTATCAAAATTGACCAAGAGGTCTGAAAGAAAATGAGATTTTGGGCCCTGTGGGTCTGTACATGTTGGCCAGAGCGAGAGATAGAAGGTGAGACGATGCCTGAGTAATGGAGAAGGAGTGTGCTGGGACCAATTTTTAAGAATAAGGGAGATGTGCAGACCTGCAGTAACTACAGGGGAAAGAGCACCATGGACGCATTATTTGCTTGGAGAATGTTGGAGAAGTATAGAGAAGGTCGGAAGGAGTTGCATTGTGTGTTTGCGGATTTAGAGAAAGCGTACGACAGAGTGCATGTGTGCGAATGAGAGGGAGGTACCTGGGGTCAACAGTACAAAGTAATGGAGAGTGTGTTAGAGAAGTGAAGAAAAGAGTGCAGGCAGTGTGGAGTGGTTGGAGAAGAGTGACAGGAGTGATTTGTGATAGAAGAGTATCTGCAAGAGTGAAAGGGAAAGTTTATAGGACTGTGGTGAGACCTGCGATGTTGTATGGTTTAGAGACAGTGGCATTGAGTAAAAGACAGGAGGTGGAGCTGGAGGTAGCAGAGCTGAAGATGTTGAAGTTTTCGTTGGGAGTGATGACGATGGACAGGATTAGAAATGAGTTTATTAGAGGAACAGCGCATGTAGGATGTTTTGGAGACAAAGTGAGGGAGGTGTGATTGAGGATGGAGCTGCCAGGATGGAGGAAAAGGGGAAAACCAAGAGGGAGGTTTATGGATGTGGTGAGGGAAGACATGCAGGTAGTAACCCTAGACAATACTTTTTATAAACCAATGGACTTTATCGTGTTCTAGATTCTAGCCAATCAGAAGACACGTGGGCGGGGCGTTAGATTAGCCCCGCCCCAAGCGCACCCAGTCTCACTCTGGAGTAAAACCAGCAATATAAAGCCTTTGTCTAGGCTACAGAGATCAGCGCTGCGTCGCCGTTCCATCCGAGAAACCCAAGCCGTTATACCAAGTGTTCATCATGAGGGAGATTGTTCATATCCAGGCCGGTCAGTGCGGTAACCAGATCGGTGCCAAGGTAAGAACAGCTTACTTTGTTATTATTTTTTATATATATTTAAGTGTATAGAAATAAACTGTAACTTGTATAGAGTTAAACTGTAGCCTGTAGTTGCAACAATGCAAAGCTTCAGACTGAAGAGGAGTCGCCTTCATCCCTTATACCACATCTTAATACTTATTTGTCTTTCTTATTTATAATAAAATAGTGTAATTATATGCATGCATGCATATATAGCTTGTGCATGTAATTACATATATTACATATATTGCATATATAGCTTGTGCATATAATTACATATATTACATATATTGCATATATAGCTTGTGCATATAATTATATATATTACATATATATATATAATATAAAATGTATCCTGTATTTATATTTTATAATCAAAACAATATTTAATAGTAAAAAAAAATTTTTTACAAATAAAACCTAGTAAATCTCAGATAAACAGCCAAAACACACCCAATTGTGTCTCATGTATTTCATTTATGAACCTCATTATTATGGGCATGATAAAATAAATAAATAAATAAATAAGAGGTTGCATTAGGATATTTTCTTCCACAGCCATGTACTGTATTTACCTGGTAAATCTACACTCCCAGTTCACATAATGTAAAATAAAATGGATTAATAATAGGGTATACAGTGCTGCTGTCGTGTTGCCCGGGCGTTACCCGTCCCTTTAAACAGCTGTCACATTGGCAACCAGGGCACTTCTTCATGTTACTGATAGGTAAAATAGTCTATTAATATATAGGTGTTTTTTTTTCATTCATAAAACGTTTGAAGATGCCTACTGCTGCTAAGACAATAGGCTGTTTTTTCTCAGAATGTGGAGATTTCATTGGAAGCTGTTGCTCTTCGTTCAGAGGATAGGAGAAGGGTGGGGCGAGAGAATCACGGACAAAGGAAAACTAGTTCTCCGTGTAGAAAACCACATTACAGGAGGTAGACAGGCAAAATGAATGTTTGTTGTGTTCGGTTGGACTTGGTCGAACTATACGGGAGCACGTAAATCCTTTATTTTTTGCCGGGGAACAATGAGATGGAGGAGATGAAGGCGATGGAGGAGGTTTTAGCCATGGTGGACTGCAGGCTTAGCAACAGATCTATTCTTATTGACAATATATAAAGAAAAATTTGGCCTGAATCTGACTTTTTTTTCATGTTCTGGTGACCCATGTTCTATTAGCAGTTCAGTTTTCTCACCAAATCCAGGGTGTCATGGCTGAAAAATTCCTTTTTTTTAAAGGACCATTCACATTTGTCTCAGATATTCAATAGGCTAAATAAAACCCCATTTCTTTTGAGATAATGCCTTCAGTGTATTCCCCACATTAGTGGGCGTGGATGGGCTTCGACATTCAGCCATCGAAGTGTGTGTGTGGGTGGGTGGGGAGGGGCGAGCCCCAGCAGATGGAAGACGTGGCTCTAGCAATGGGGTCTCCAGCTGCTCAGAGACTAAGGGTGAATAGCAAGTTGCTAAATCACAGTCGCTCTTGTCTGTTTAATAATGCACCCGAAAACCAGCATGGAGATGTCTGAATACCCTGACATTACATAGCATTTATAGATTTTTCACTGACTGGTGTATATGGTGACAAAACCAAGTAAGGTTTGATTTGCACGTCGTATGAGAACATGGTTTTCTTTTTCCTGTGGTTTGATGGGGTAATGAGTGGGAGGTTTTGGATTGTACTCTGTCAGCAAACTCCTTCAAGATGTCCTCATTCTTTTCAAAGCAATTTTGCCACATAGATCTCAATGTCTCTCCTTTTCCCAGCATTTTTAATTGAAATAATAGGGGTAATTTGGCACTCTCATTTGATGCACTCTCCAAATGTAATGCACTCACAAATAGAGGTGTATTTTCAGACATGAGGACACCACAGATGCCATATGATTCGATTCATAATTATATATGAACTGCAGGGGCGTTTGGAATTGAACCAGGCACATGCTGCGCTGCCATTTTCCTCCCTCTTTTTTTGTTTCCTAATGCCTCCCAGTCATAAACTACTGTATTATGCAAACTGGAGATATGATGAGGGTTGTTTTGTAATCAAATTAAATAAATGAAATTATTAACAATTTAACTGATTTGTGTTTTTTAGTTCTGGGAGGTGATCAGCGACGAACATGGCATCGACCCAACAGGAACCTACCACGGGGACAGCGACCTGCAGCTCGACAGAATCAGTGTCTACTACAACGAGGCTACAGGTACAAAATAATACCCACACCCCTTTTACACTCTTTAATCTACCTCAGTTCATATATATTTCGAAATATATAAAAATTTGTGTATGTGTTGAACTCTTGCTCTCCCTTTTTTTCCCCCTTTTTTGAATGAAGGAGGTAAATATGTGCCCCGAGCTATTCTAGTTGATCTGGAGCCGGGGACCATGGACTCAGTCCGTTCTGGACCATTCGGACAGATCTTCAGACCTGACAATTTTGTTTTTGGTAAGTTTGTGGAGAGGAGATTTGTGGATTGATTGACTTTTTTCCTCAGAATTGTTCATAATTCAATAAAATCTGGAGTGTTACATGTTTTTGAGATCTTTAACTATTTTTACGAGGTATTCTTCAATCACAGCTACTCACTAGAATTCACTAGAAAGTTTGCTGAATAACATAATTATTGGACCAAAAAAATTAATATTGATATTTCCACTTTATAAATATCTGACTATTTGAATGCCATTTACTGATATTCGCTTCATTATTGGTCCAGGTCAGAGTGGTGCTGGTAATAACTGGGCTAAAGGCCACTACACAGAGGGAGCAGAGTTGGTGGATTCTGTTCTAGATGTGGTGCGTAAGGAGTCCGAGAGCTGCGATTGCCTCCAGGGATTCCAGCTCACCCACTCTCTGGGCGGCGGCACTGGCTCCGGTATGGGAACCCTGCTTATCAGCAAGATCCGTGAGGAGTATCCCGACCGCATTATGAACACCTTCAGTGTGGTGCCTTCTCCTAAAGTGTCCGACACCGTGGTGGAGCCCTACAATGCCACTCTGTCCGTCCATCAGCTGGTGGAAAACACAGACGAGACCTACTGCATTGACAACGAAGCTCTGTATGACATCTGCTTCCGCACCCTGAAACTAACCACTCCCACTTACGGCGACCTGAACCACCTCGTCTCTGCTACCATGAGCGGCGTCACTACGTGCCTGCGCTTCCCCGGGCAGCTCAATGCCGACCTGCGCAAGCTGGCCGTCAACATGGTACCCTTCCCACGTCTGCATTTCTTTATGCCTGGTTTCGCACCTCTGACCAGCAGGGGGAGCCAACAGTATCGCGCACTCACTGTGCCCGAGCTCACACAGCAGGTATTCGACGCTAAGAACATGATGGCTGCCTGTGACCCACGCCACGGTCGTTACCTGACCGTCGCCGCCGTGTTCCGTGGCCGCATGTCCATGAAGGAGGTTGACGAACAGATGCTCAACGTGCAGAACAAGAACAGCAGCTACTTCGTCGAATGGATCCCCAACAACGTCAAGACTGCCGTTTGTGACATCCCACCACGCGGGCTCAAGATGGCCGTCACCTTTATCGGTAACAGCACCGCCATCCAGGAGCTGTTCAAGCGCATCTCCGAGCAGTTTACCGCCATGTTCCGACGCAAGGCCTTCCTGCACTGGTACACCGGAGAGGGCATGGACGAGATGGAGTTCACCGAGGCCGAGAGCAACATGAATGACCTGGTATCTGAGTATCAGCAATACCAGGACGCTACTGCTGAAGAAGAGGGCGAGTTTGAGGAGGAGGGCGATGAGGTTGCGTAATAAGTAAAGCAGAGGCGATCGAGAGAGGGCTGGGGAACGGGAGCAGGATTCGAAAGGGAGTAGTGGTATTTTAAAAGCGGGAGAAAAATGTAGCACAGCACATGCGGAATTAACCGTATGTGTCTTGAAGTTAAAGTTAGCACTAGACAAATGGGGCCAAAACAACCAGAGGAGTCTTGAACAAATGTTCTTGAGCACAGAATAAAAACAATAGTAGTAACAGTTATTCATTGCGATTTTTTCCTTTACCTTAACAATGTCACATCAGGAAAAGGCATGATGTAGTCTAGTCTCCCTTGCCTACATTAAGTTTGATCCGACCCTAGAAGAGATTTTTTGGTGCTAAAATAACTTGATACTGGTTTAAAACCTAGGTTTTGGAAAGCGGCCATATTGATTGGCAGAGCTGTATAAGCTGGATAACACTAAATAAACTATACACGCATCTAAACGGTGAAGCTGTGATAGAGCCCGGGGGAAGGATCCTTAATGGTGGTATGAGTGTTCAGATGCATCATTAATTTTCTTTATACTTTTTTTTCCTCTATTATTTTAAACTGTTTCAACACATGTGAAATGTGAAAACCCCGAAACAGATTGAGGTCCGAATGATTCTTAAAGTGTTTGTGTATTCCTCCTAGCGTGAGCGGTGCACTACAATGGGACGACTTTGCACAATGATGCCACTTCAAAATGTCCTTATACACAGTATTCAGTCAAATGGTTTACAAAGAGAGGAACAGGGTTTTATGGAATGATGGAAAGGAAAATCAGAAGTGCAGGAACAAAGGGTGAGATTCAAACCCGAGAGCGATGTTTAGTCTCCCTGCCTGGACGCCAGCCAACGTCTGCAGAGGGGAAGCCTGGACACCATGGGTGGTACAAGAATTTAGAACGGATCACGTGAGAACACTTGAACTTAAAAAAAGACCGATTTTAGAACATTAATAAAAAGGAACTTTTTTGCCATAAATCTAAAGAACGTGCGTCCTGTATCTGAGCCCAAAGCTTTTCAATTTGTTTTTGGCATGTTTTTGTTTCTTTTTTTTCATCAGGAAGTTTTAAGAATGTCTTTTACATTTTTATACTTCGATTTCCTAATGGAAGGACCTGAGCCTCTGGGGAAAAAAACAATAAAATAAACATATAAAAAACGCTGTCGACTTTTTGACTGCTTCTTTCACATTTAGTTCTTTAAGACAAATACTTGGCAAGACAACATTCTATAGCTTATAAATTACATATATTTGTATAGTTATTATATTTATATAGTAAAATATATTAAGACACTGTATTATAGCGGCCATTTTAACCCAGCCATTAGGGAGGCACAAGCCAGTGCATTCTTAGTGCCGGTCCCAAGCCCGGGTAAATGGGGAGGGTTGCGTTAGGAAGGGCATCCAGCGTAAAACATGTGCCAAATCAAATATGCGGATCACAAATGAGAATTTCATACCGGATCGGTCGAGGCCCGGGTTAACAACGACCGCCACAGGTATCGTTAGCCGACAGGGTACCGGTGGAAATTGGGCTACTGTTGGCCGAAGGAGGAAAAGGAGAGGAGGAAGACGTCTACAGAGACGGCAGGGAAAGGAGCAGTGTAGGAGAGTGGAGGTTAGGGTTGGTACTTTAAATGTTGGTACTATGACGGGTAAAGGGAGAGAAGTAGCTGATATGATGGAGAGGAGAAAGGTAGATATGCTGTGTGTTCAGGAGACCAAGTGGAAAGGGAGTAAGGCCAGGAACATTGGAGGTGGATTTAAACTGTTTTATCATGGTGTGGATGGAAAGAGAAATGGTGTAGGGGTGATTCTGCAGGAAGAGTACAGTAAGAGTGTAGTGGAGGTGAAGAGAGTTTCTGATAGGGTGATGAACGTAAAGGTGGAAGTTGAAGGGATGATGATAAATGTCATCAGTGCCTATGCTCCACAAGTTGGCTGTGAGATGGAGGAGAAGGAAAGATTCTGGAGTGAATTAGATGAAGTGGTTGATGGTGTACCTAGGAAAGAACGGTTGGTGATTGGGGCGGACTTTAATGGGCATGTAGGTGAAGGGAACAGAGGTGACGAGGAGGTGATGGTAGGTATGGTTTTAAGGAGAGGAATGTGGAAGGGCAGATGGTGGTAGATTTTGCTAAAAGGATGGAAATGGCAGTGGTGAACACTTATTTTAAGAAGAAGGAGGATCATAGGGTGACGTATAAGAGTGGAGGAAGGTGCACACAGGTGGACTATGTGCTATGCAGGAGATGCAACCTGAAGGAGATTGGCGACTGTAAGGTGTTGGCAGGGGACAGTGTAGCTAGACAGCATAGGATGGTGGTCTGTAGGATGGTTTTGGAGGCGAAGAAAAAGAGGAGGAGAGTGAGGACTGAAAGAACAATAAGATGGTGGAAACTGAAGGAGGAAGAGTGTAGTGTGAGGTTCAGGGAAGAGGTCAGAGAGCGGCTCAGTGGTGTTAAGGAGGTGTTGGATGATTGGGCAACTACTGCAGGAGTGATGAGGGAGGCAGCTAGAAAAGTACTTGGTGTGACATCTGGAAATAGAAAGGAAGACAAGGAGACGTGGTGGTGGAATGAGGAAGTGCAGGAAAGCATAAGGAGAAAGAGGTTGGCAAAACAGAAGTGGGATAGACAGAGTGATGAGAAAAGTAGGCAGGAGTACAAGGAGATGCGGCAGCAGGTTAAGAGGGATGTGGCGAAAGCCAAGGAAAAGGCATATAAGGAGCTGTATGAGAGGTTGGACACTAAGGAAGGAGAAAAGGATTTGTACCGATTGGCCAGGCAGAGGGACCGAGCTGGAAAGGATGTACTGCAAGTTAGAGCAGTAAAGGATGGAGAGGGAAATGTGTTGACTAGTGAGGAGAGTGTGTTGAGAAGGTGGAGGGAGTATTTTGAGCAGCTGATGAATGAGGAAAATCAGAGAGAGAGAAGGTTGGATGATGTGGAGTTGGTGAAGCAGGATGTAGATAGGATTAGTAAGGAGGAAGTGAGAGCAGCGATTAAGAGGATGAAGAGTGGAAAGTCGGTTGGACCAGATGACATACCGGTAGAAGCGTGGAGATGTTTAGGAGAGATGGCAGTGGAGTTTTTGACCAGATTGTTTAACAGGATTTTGGAAGGTGAGAAGATGCCTGAGGAATGGAGAAGAAGTGTGCTGGTACCGATCTTTAAGCATAAAGGAGATGTGCAGACCTGCAGTAACTACAGGGGTATTAAGTTGATCAGTCACACCATGAAGTTATGGGAAAGAGTAGTGGAAGCCAGGCTGAGAGAAGAGGTGACCATCTGTGAGCAACAGTATGGTTTCATGCCGAGGAAGAGCACCACAGATGCCTTATTTGCTTTGAGAATGTTGATGGAGAAGTATAGAGAAGGACAGAAGGAATTGCATTGTGTATTTGTGGATTTAGAGAAGGCGTACGACAGGGTGCCAAGAGAGGAGTTGTGGTATTGTATGAGGAAGTCAGGTGTGTCAGAGAAGTATGTGAGAGTGGTGCAGGACATGTATGAGGACAGTGTGACGGCAGTGAAGTGTGCAGTGGGTACGACAGACTGGTTTAGAGTGAAGGTTGGACTGCATCAAGGATCGGCCCTGAGCCCTTTCCTGTTTGCAGTGGTGATGGACAGGTTGACGGACGAGGTCAGACAGGAGTCTCTCTGGACTATGATGTTTGCGGATGATATTGTGATTTGTTGTGAGAGTAGGGAGCAGGTTGAGAAGAGCCTGGAGAGGTGGAGATATGCGCTGGAGAGAAGGGGAATGAAACTCAGTAGGAGTAAGACAGAATACATGTGTGTGAATGAGAGGGAGGGCAGTGGAGTGGTGCGGTTGCAGGGAGAAGAGCTTCAGAAGGTGGAGGAATTCAGGTACCTGGGGTCAACAGTGCAAAGTAATGGAGAGTGTGTTAGAGAAGTGAAGAAAAGAGTGCAGGCAGGGTGGAGTGGGTGGAGAAGAGTGACAGGAGTGATTTGTGATAGTAGGGTATCTGCAAAATTGAAAGGAAAAGTTTATAGGACTGTGGTGAGACCTGCGATGTTGTATGGTTTAGAGACAGTGGCATTGAGTAAAAGACAGGAGGTGGAGCTGGAGGTAGCAGAGCTGAAGATGTTGAGGTTTTCGTTGGGAGTGACGAGGATGGATAAGATTAGAAATGAGTTTATTAGAGGGACAGCGCATGTAGGATGTTTTGGTGACAAGGTGAGGGAGGCGAGATTGAGATGGTTTGGACATGTGCAGAGGAGGGACATGAATTATATTGGTAGAAGAATGCTGAGGATGGAGCCACCAGGTAGGAGGAAAAGAGGAAGGCCAAGAAGGAGGTTCATGGATGTGGTGAGGGAAGACATGCAGGTAGTTGGTGTAAAAGAGGCAGATGTAGAGGACAGGGTGGTATGGAGACGGATGATCCGCTGTGGCGACCCCTAATGGGAGCAGCCGAAAGAAGAAGAAGATTATAGCGGCCATTTTGTATTAGACACTGTATGATAGCGGCCATGTTGTATTAGTCAGCGTATGGTAGCGGCCATGTTGTAATAAACACTGTATTATAGCGGTCATGTTGTATTAGACACTATTATAGCGGCTATTTTGCATTAGACACTATTATAGCGGCCATGTTATATTGGACACTTCATTATGGCGGCCATTTTCTATTAGACACTGTATTATAGCGTCCATGTTGTACTAGTCAGCGTATGATAGTGGCCATGTTGTATTAGACACTGTATTATAGTGACAATTTTTGTATTAGTCAATGTATTATAGTGCCCATGATTTATTAGACACTTTTATAGCGGCCATTTTCTATTAGACACTGTATTATAGCAGGCATGTTGTATTTGACATTGCATTTTAGCGGCCATGTTTAATTAGACACTATTATTGCGGCCATGTTTTCCAGTGGGGAAATTTCTGTGTTAAAGCAGTAAAGAAAAGGAAATATAATACAGTATATACAACACAATGTATAAATAAAAAAGAAGAAAGAGAGACCACGAATAGTGAAACTTATTGCACTTAGGTATTGTTGCACGGTTTTAAATTATTGTTATTCTTTCAGTAAAGCCAATGGCTTTAATGGCTTTACTGTACTGTACTATAAATAGTACTATAATATATAATATAAATATAGATAATATAAAATATAAATGATAATATAAATAATAATGATATACATTTCTATAAATAATATATATTTATACACACGCACGCGCCCGCGCGCGCACACACACACACACACACACACACACACACACACACACACACACACACACTGCCTAAAACGCGGGGAAATGTATACAAAGCATGGCGTCCGCTACAGAACATCCAATCAAATATCATTATCCTTTGAGCGACATTTTCTTATCCAATCAGCTTTAGGCAGCGTCTATGTTGACCAATGGGCGGGCGTATTTACTTTTAAGGCGTAGCTTACAGTTCCGGAAGTTTTCCCTCACTGCTGCAACTACGTGGTAATGTATATGATTGTGATTTATTTAACGAAATACATAAGCAAAGGCAAACTACCGCATGGTAGCAGAATCTTTTGTAACATTGTGGCATGTTTTCACGTCTTTCATGGTTTAATTTAAAAAGTCGAAATGGCTAGAAACTAGGCCAGATCAACCTTCTCGAGATGTTTCTTGACCTCCCTGGCCTGCTCAGGGTGCTTAGAGATCAGGGCTGAGCTTTGAGGCTTGAATTTGCAGCTGCAGATGTAGATCCTGCAAAAGGGTTTCACACAAATATCTCTGATCTCTGTCTCCTCTGCAGGACTGCATGGACGCCACCCAGCAGATCGAGGACTCCTTCTTCGGAGAGGAGGATAACTCTGATCATGAGCAAGACCTGGAAGAAGGAAAGAGGCAAAGAAAGCCATTGGCTTTACTGAAAGTTTTAAAAAACAACCACGTCCCAGAGACAGGTGAGTAAAAACATACTCACACCTCAAAGACCTACAAAGACACACACACACACCCCTATCTGTCTGTGTGTGTGTGTGTGTGTGTGTGTGTGTGTGTTAAATATTCCATGATAGATAACACCCCAGCCGACTTGTTCTCTGAATAACACTTACAGAGCTTTGATGTGTGTTTCAGCTCATTGTTATTGTTGTATGGTGAAATGGTAATCATGTTGGTTCAGTATTCATTTCACCTGAAATGAGTCTTGTGTGTTTCTTTTCTATATGCAACAAACACACAAGCCTTTGACAGTGATTTGCCTGGAGGAATGTTCTTTGGACAGATGAGACATTAGTGGCACTAAATATGACATTAGTGGCACTAACAGAAGAACTTGAAAAGCTTAATGGTTTGGGGTTGCTTTGGAGCAGGAAAAGTTGGAGACTTTCTGTGTGCAAATACTAAACTAACACTGCTTCCATTCTATACTTCAACATCATGCAATTCTGTCTGGACAGCGTCTTATTTAAACCAACAAGACAATGACCTGAAGCGTATGTCTAAGATCTGTAAGCGTTATTTAGAGAGCAAACACTCGGCTGGACTGTTATCTATCATGGAACACCCTGCCCAGTCACTGCCCAGAAAATCCTATTGACCTGCTCTGGGATGAAATGGATCACAAGATCAAAAAGAAATCTTTAACTAGTGAAGAACATCTGTGACAAGTTTTCCAAGAGGCAAGGCAAAGTATTTCAGCTTATATTTTTGAAGATATTAACTGGTTGCTGATTATTCATGCTAATTTAAAATTTGCATTTGTATTTAGTATTCATGCTAATTAAAATTTGCATTCACATCTGGTATTCATGCTAATTTGCATTTGTATCTGGTACTCATGCTCATTTAAATTTGCATTTGGATCTGGTATTCATGCTAATTGAAAATTTTTAAACTTTGACCAAACAAAAACATAAATGTACAGATGTTCAACTTTATTTTCATTGAAAGTTTTCTGGTCAAATTAAATTTTCAAACATCTCTTAAAAAAAACCCTATAAAAGTCATTGTAGTTTACAAACAGATGAGCCAAATAAGTTTGTGTAGTCATGCATTTCCTGCTCCTGTGCAGAGGCAGGTGTCTCTTCAGCCGCATGGCAGTTAAAACAGTCAGACAGCATAAATGTCTTCAAACCCCATCACGCTCATGAGCGACTGAAAATCCCGTCTGAATTCCATGTCCTGTATTTAATGTTCCCATTTTTCTGACTGCTTTATCTTAATTTTCCCTACTACCTCAAATCCACTTGATCCCCTTATCACCATATACAAAGATTGTGTGTTAAACTGTGGTAGTTTTGCTATTGTATTGTAAATAAATGTTTGTCAGTTACTGTATGTATATTATGAGTTACCATTTAACCAATTATCTAGTGCATTATTCAATTCAGTTCAGTTTTATTAGCATTTATCCCTGATGGGTGAGCCAGAGATGATAGGTTGAGGTAAAACTCCCTGAGATCATATTAATGAGAAACCTTGTGACTCCTGGATGTTCATATCCTTATACACTGATTTATCATATATTGCAATGTTTAAATTAAATCACCATGTTATATATTGTAGTTCAAATTTCTTTATCCATCATTTATCCACAGAGGTGCCTCTCTACCAAGGAGAGAATGTTTTAGGAAGAGATCCTACATCGTGCTCTGTGCCGATCGAAGCCCGTTCCATATCCGGCCGTCATGCCGTCATCTCCGTTTCCACGTTCGGTGCTAACGACCCTCGTGGTCACAATGAAGCTACAGAAGCCCTGCTGTGGGACCTGGGCAGCTTAAACGGCACCAGGAAGGGTCGGCTTAAACTGACCCCACACGTACGCTATGCGCTGACTAAAGGAGACGGCGTGGTGCTCGCCGATCTGCCCTGCCAGTACGTCGTCTTAAACAACGCAGAAAGGAGCACGGTTACGTCCGCAGCTGACGGTGGGAGGGGGAAAGTAAAGGGTCAGACGTCCGGTTGCAGCGGCTCCAAAGGAGTGGAGAACGGTTCGAAGAAGAATAATGCGCTACCTCCTGTTCCAGTGTGGCCCGATGAAGCGAAAAGTCCGTCGTCGACGACCCCTAAGAAGCCAGAGAGGACCCTGGTGCCTGAGTCGGAATCAGATTCTGATGGCGAGAAGCATACAAGAAGAGACAGGAGGAGGATTGTGGGTGGGTGACAGGAATAGCAAACAGGCATACCATACTGTATTTACACAAGCATTTGTGATTCTCTGTCTCTCTCTTCCCCTTTGTCATTTTTTAGACTCCGACTCTGCGTCTTCTGATTTTTCCAGCCCGACATGTTCGGCATTCCTGACTCCAGCAAACAAAGTCATTCCAGAGAGGTAAACAGCACATCAGACACTCAGATGTTCTCCTAATGTGCTGTATGTACAGCATGAAGGTTTGCCAGTCAGCTTGCCACTGACATGGACATGTTGCAATGGATTCCCTTCTTCGTCGTCGTCTTCTTTCGGCTGCCCCTGTTAGTGGACATTGCAGCGGATTATCCCTGTCCATACCACCCTGTCCTCTTTCAAACCAACCACCTGCATGTCTTCCCTCACCACATCCATGAACCTCCTCTTTGGCTTTCCTTCTTCTTTTTCTCCATCATACCTGTACGGTCCTTCTAATAAACTCATTCCTTGTCAATCTCCAAATGAAAATCGCAGCATCTTTAGCTCCAGCTCTGCCTCCTGTCTTCTCGCAAGTGCCACTTTCTTTAAAACATACAACACAGCAGGTCTTATAAACTTCCTTATTTTTTTCTCCCCACAGTGAAGATGAGAGCTCCATTACTCCATCCCCAGCACTGCAGGGGAGACTTGTAAAGACTGAGAACGACCCTGAAGTCTCCTCAGACTCCCCGAAACCTGACCCGCTCCTCTTCAACATAGACAGCGATTCGGACGTTGAGGACGAAGACGTTGAAGCGGCGAAGGTGACGCCGGGAACCGAGGCTGCTCCCGCATCTGGAGCGGGCGCTAAAAATCCTGTCGGTCTGCACATGGACAGCGACACCGACGTAGAGGGGGACGTAATGGAAAAAGACAAAAAGGATCCTAATGTTTTGGCGGCACTCGTGAAACAGGATTCGGTAAATCCGGCCGAGCTGAACATGGACAGCGATACCGACGTAGAGGAGGACGAGCCGGTTAAAACAGACACCACGGAGAAGAAAGAAACTGGAAGTTCTGGCCAGTTCCACTTAGAGAGCGACACCGACGTAGAGGAGGACGTAATGGAAAAAGACAAAAACGATCCCAAAATTTTGGAGGCACCCGTGGTACAGGACTTGGTAAATCCAGCCGCACTGAACATGGACAGCGATACCGACGTAGAGGAGGACCAGCCGGTTAAAACAGACACCACTGACAAGAAAGAAACTGCCAATTCTGGCCAGTTCCACTTAGAGAGCGACACCGATGTAGAGGACGAGGATGTCCCTCATATCCAAGATTGCCGACCCAAACCAAGTCACGTGGCGGAGCTCAACATGAACAGCGACACTGATGTAGAAGAAGAGGAGGTTAAAGGGACAGGAAAAGCTAAGGAGCCACCATCCAACGACACGACAGATGGCAAAGACGGCAGAATTTTAGGTCATCAGTCAGACAGCGATACAGATGTGGAGGATGATGTCACTGAGATCAGAACTCCTGCTGCAGCCAAGGAAACAGGAAGCTCTCAGACACGTTCAGACATCCAGAACGCTAGTGAACACAGCACAGACGCACGACACGAGAGTCCTGTTCAAGCCCAGCATCCTGCTGAAACACTGCAGGAGGAGTTCAGACTGGACAGCGACACGGACGTGGAGGAGGATGAAGAGAAGACCGAGGAGAAAGAGCAGAAGTCAGCAACAGAAGCTGCAGCCGTACACATTGTCCATTCGTCTACACCAAGAGGAGCAGGTGCATTTATTTTATTTATATTAAAATAAATCAATAAATATGCATATATATATATATATACTTTGTATGTTTGTGTAAATAATTTTTTATAAAAATAATAATAAAAAAGTTTGTAATGCATTAAAAAAATACGATAAATACATTTATATATAATTTTTTTATTAATCTTTTTTAATTTTTTTAAAGTGCATTACAAACAGCAATACATTGAATTTTTTTCTTCTGGTTTTTTTTTTGTTTTTTTTCTTTTACAAATTTTAGAATATGTAGATAATACAAACAAAGAAATACAATAACATAAAATTATGATAATTACTTGGGGGATGTCAGATATATGCTTTACATTAGGAGATATTTATTTATTTAGGTTCTCAGTGTATAATAGAGGCTGTAGGGAAAAATCATGCTAATTTGCATGTAGCCTGTGACACATTCAAATCTTAATACCAAGCATTTCAAGTTTTTTTTTCTTTCATTCAGTAAAATGAGCGTTTCTTATTAGTCTTTGAATATGTGGAACATCCACTATATTGTACAGCCCTGTAAATAAGCTACTATAAACTACTATATGTGTAATGTTTGTGTTTTTGTGTGTTTGTGTGTCCTTTACAGGCTTGTCTGAGGAGATGGAAATGGAAGCATTCCTCAGTCCAACTCAGCTGTTCAAAAGTGAGAGCTAAATACGTCTGATCGAGGCCAAGTATCTTGTAATCCGATCACTCTGACATCTTGTAGAGGGAATGGATGTAGCCACGTGTCATTTCCTGTGTGTTTTTTCGCAAATCGAAAGACTACCGAGTCACTAGGGTTCTGATATTAATGAGGCAGTTTCTTTTTTTTTTTTAAACCATTTTTCAGATTAACACTGCAACGTTAGTGGGCTTTTTGTTTCGTGAATTGGTCTACTCATTTTTGTTTAAGAATACGACATCATTTTGGCACCATACATCCACTATATAGATCAAAGTATTTGGAAATTGATTATTGCAGTTGAAAGCACACATTTGTACAGAAATGAAAGGAACTTGATTGGGGCTGAACTGGAACACCGATTACGCCTGGACATCACGCAGCAAACAAATCCTTCAGACACCTTCCAAAATCTAGTGTATAGATGTTCCAGGAGATCGGTGGTTGTCAGGGTTTGCTTTTCATCTAGCGATTCAACACTGGAAGATGCCGTCCAATTTTTTCGAGGCTTTCACCTTGGTCAATTCATTAACACTTTCCAGACTGGGTGTGTGTGTGTTTTTATGTAAGATCTCTCTAAACTCTGCCCCCTTCTTTATGCTATTCTCTTTTTTTTTTCTCTCTTTCTCACTCTAGGGCCGGTTCTCCCCTCTCTGCTTCACCCGTCCGTCTCTCCTGGAGCTCTCGGTCACAGTGATGATGAATTTGCTGTGGCTGAAACTCAGTCCTTTGTGTGTGATGCTGCTCAAGCTGACGCTACTCTCGACGAGACGCCACCGTCGCCGGTTAGTGTGGAATCACGGCGCTCAGACGGAGCCTCGTCCTTCCAGCTGGGTCTATCAGACAGCAGCCATCAACTGCCAGAAGCTCGAGAGCATAACCGGGAACCTGCGGAGGACGACTGGCAGCTGCAGGCAACTCAGTTATACGGTAACTAAATCCATCATGGCCTTTTCTTTGAATGGGAAACAGTAATAAAGCCAATTTTTCAGAATTTCTTTCTTTACATTTAACATTCACATAAAGCAGTTTGTGTTTTTACATTGAAATTGCAGAGACCTGCAGATAAACATGCAAATATATGTACAAAGAATTAATCAATCAGTGTAGAGAGTGGATGCATTTTTCAGCTTATTGGCATGTTTTATGGTGAGTTTTTTTTTTATCCAATTAGCTGCAGTCCAGACAGAATTGGATGGTGTTGAAGTATAGAATGGTGGCCATGTTGGTTCCTTTCACCCGGAATTAATCTCCAACCATCCCTGCTCCAAAACAACCCCAAACCATTAAGCTTTCACTTCTATGTTTGTGGGTGTGAGGAAGTCTAACATCTTCTCTCCTGTTCCTACTTCTTACATAAGTTTTTCTGTCACATTCGGACTCCTCTGTCCACAGAACTTTTTTTTGTTAACTGTTCAATCCTTGTGTATTTCCACCTTTTAACTAGTTTGTTGCGTATAAACACAAGAAACATGCATTTGCCTCAAAAAACCAAAAGACTGGGTTTCCAAATTTCTAAAAGACTCTGTAGCAACTACGAATTCTCATTACATGATAAAGCAAACAGTATTGATATTATCTTTCATGTATTACAGCGATGAAAAATTTTGAAGTCAGTACTAAAGCTGGGCAAACGCAGCCGGATCTGGATGCTACGCAGGCTTACACCGATGTGACGGAAATAGATGAGGAGGAAGATGCTGGAAAAAAAGAAGAAAAAGGAGAACAAGACACTCATACTGCTAAAAAAGTGCTCATCAAACACGGCGCGTGGAAAGACGAGAACAGTGACGTCGTCGCTAGTGAACCGGAAAGAACGACGGAAGAGGATGAAGCGATGCGAGTGGATTCGCATCTCTCCACTGCAGACACTCTGCTGATCGTCAGGAGCCCGAGGCAGGAGGAGCAGACTCAAGCCGGCGTCTTCCTCGCAGCCCAAAGTAAAAAAGAACAGAAGGAGACTGAGACTGTGGAACATGGGAGCAGGGATGAGAAGCTGCAAGAGACAGAGCGGGCTCGAAATGAAAGTGCGGAGCTGGAGAATGATGAAGGGAGAGCGAAGAAAGAGAAGAGTGAAGTAATTAGAGTTAGACCAGAAGAGGAGCCTCTCCAGATTGATGATCTCGCTCAGGTTGCTGTTGCCGAAACGCTGCCTATGTGTGAGGAAGAAGATGAAGAGGATGAGGAGCAACTGATTGAAACAAGCTCAAACAGAGGAACCCATTCTGCTAAGGTTGACCTCGCTCATGTTGCTGTTGCTGAAACGCTGCCTATGTGTGAAGATGAAGATGAAGAGGATGAAGACGAAGAGCAACCGATTGAGACAAGCTCAAACAGCCGAACCCATTCTGCTAAGGTTGATCTCGCTTATGTTGCTGTTGCTGAAACGCTGCCTATGTGTGAAGAAGAAGAGGAAGAGGAGCTGATTGAACCTAGCTCTAGAAGACCAAAGCAGCCTGCTAAGGTTGAATCAACACAGCCTCTCGAGCTTGATGATCTCACTCATGTTGCTGTTGCCAAAACGCTTCCTATGTGTGAGGTAGAAGAGGGAGCGGACGAAGAGCAGCTGGCTGAACCGAGCTCCAGCAGACCAATGCAGCCTGCTGAGGTTGAATCAACACAGCCTCTTGAGCTTGAAGATCTCACTCATGTTGCTATAGCCGAAACACTGCCTATGTGTAAGGAAGAAGAGCAGATTAAACCTAGCAGACGCCCTGGCAGGAGGAGACCGCCTGCTGGTGCTGTGCCAAAACAGAGCATCAAGTCTGATCAGGAGGATAAAGAGGGGCAAGAGGGAGAGCAAAAGAGTGAAGCAATGTCTACTAGGAGGTCCAGTATGAGGAGAATCGGTGCGAAGGCGAAGCCGGTTGAGTTTCGCGCCACCATTCCTGAAACCCTACCGATGAATGAAAAAGAGGAGGAACAGGAGGAAAAGGGACGGAGTGAGACCAAACCCGGTAGAAAATCTAGCCGAAGAAGAACGACCTCTAAACCTGAGTCTACACAACCTCTAAAGCCCGAAACTGTGAAGATGGATGAAGAAGAGGGCGAGCAAGAATCTAAAAGGTGCCTGAGGGGAAAAGGAAGAGCAGCATCTGGAAAGGGTAAACCCATTGGGAAGAAGGGAAAGAGAGAAAAAGGAGAGCAAGATTCAGGCAGTGAAGCGGAGGAGGACAGAGGAAATAAAGGAAGACGACGAAAGGAGCTGAGGCAGAAATCTAAAGATGATGACGAGGCCAGAATCGAAGAAATCGAACATTTAAAAAGGCAAGAGGAAGAGGAGGAAAGAAAGATACTACAGAGGAAGAAGGAGGAAGAGGAAGCTAGAGAGAGGGAGGAAAGAGAAGAGAGCATGAGACTGGAGAAGGAAAGGGAGGAGAGAGAAGAACGTGAAAAGAGGGAGCAGGAGGAAAAAGACAGATTGAAAAAAGAGAGAATAGAGAGGGAGAAGAAGGAAAAGGAAGAGGAAGAGATGAAAGCAAGGGATGAGAAGGAAAGGGTTGAAAGGGAGAGGCAGCTGGAAAAGGAAAGGAGAAAGCAAGAAGAAAAAGAAAGGCAGGAACAAGAGAGGGTGGAGAGAGAGAAAAAGGAAAGGGAAGAAAAAGAGAAGCTAGAAAAAGAAGGGAGGGAAAGACAAGCGCTTGAGGAAGAGCTTGAAAGAGAACGGAAAAAACGAGGAGAAGAGAGAATCGCAAGAGAAAAAAGGGAAAGTGAAGAGAGAGAACAGCAAGAGAAAGAAATGAGGGAAGAGAAGGAAAAACAGGAAAAGGAAATGGAACAAACGAAGAAGGAAAAAGAGAGCAAAGGCAATGACAAGGGAATGGAAAAAGAAGAGAGACATGCACCAGGGAAACGGAAAACATGTCTAGGAAGAAAGGGGAAAAAAAGCATAAAAGGGGAGGAGCAAAAATTTGAAGAAGGAACTGAGGAAAGAGTGGAGACTGATCAAGATTTCAGTGAGAAACAAAAACAAGAAGATAAAGAAGTGAGCGGTAAAAAGCGAGAGGATGAACAAGCCGAGAGTGACGCAAAACCCAGACGAGGCCGACGCACCACCAGAAAATCTGTTGCGCCCCCTGCTGACGTGGAGGACGAAGGCGGTCCGGCTAAAAGAACTCGTTCGCGGTCTAACTCCTCAAACTCTGTCTGCTCGGAGCAGTCCACTCAGGATAGCCTAAACGAAGAAAGAAGAAGATGGGGAAGGAGGAAAACTGCTGAAGAGGTGAATGAGAAAAGCAGTGTATCAGGCAGAAGAACATGCACAGCCCCCTTTAGGGAGAGGGAGGACACAAAGCAGGCTGCTTGTTCTCGCTCCAACTCCAGGAGCTCCGAACGATCCAGCAGCAGCGTAGGCACTCGGAGCCAAGGCAGAGGAGGGAAAAGGAGGAAAACTATAAAAGCTGAGGAGCAGGAAGAAAAGGAGGTGGAGGTGGAAAAACAGTCAGCAGCTGTAGGGAGAGGAAGAGGACGTGGAAGAGCACGAGGTGGGAAACATCCCAGTCCAAATGTCATAAAAGCGGAGACTGCTGGTGAGCCCGAGGAGCCTAAATACGAGGTGCCGGCCGTTTCCAAGGACAGTGTTATGAGCCCGAGCAGCAGCAGGGGGCGTAAAAGAGGTACTGATGTTTTAGTGCTGATGCCAGAAACTCCTCAGCCGACTCCTAAAACCCCTCGGCGCTCTATAACCGGACCAACACACAAGGTAGAGGAAGTCACCTTTTGTACAGCATACTAGAAATGACCACTAGCAGTACTATCGCTAGATTAAAGATCGGCTCTCACTCCCTTTCAGGTTCTATTTACAGGAGTAGTGGATGAGGACGGGGAAAAGGTGGTGACGCGTCTGGGTGGAGGCCTGGCCAAAGGCGTAGGCGATATGACCCACCTGGTGACGGATAAAGTCCGTCGGACTGTGAAGTTTCTGTGCGCCGTGGCCAGAGGAGTGCCAATCGTAACCCCTGATTGGCTGAGAAAGGTGAGGAAATGGAGGAGGTCTGCACTTTAGCCAAAAAAAAACCCCAATGGTATTAGACAATACTCTGAAATAACTGAGATTTAGGCCGCATCAAAAACATGACACTGTAGAACTGTAGAATGTAGAAGCAAACACCCCCCCACCAATGAAAAGATCAATTCTGTCTGGCTTTTTTCACATCGTTCATTTCAGACAAATTGGCTAGCTCACGTTGAAAATGAACGCTGCATTGCGTCATTGCCGTGCCGCCGAACGCGGCTCGGTACAATGATCCCTTCTCATGCTTCTCGCCCACCGCGTGTTTTCAAACCACTGCTACCCAATGTTCACACACGCCCACATTTTTTTTCCACTGTCCTCTTGAACCAGAGAGCAGGGCAGCTTTATTGTGGATTCTCTGCTCTGCGTGGCCGTGGCATCATCGGAATTCAAGCTTGTGATCCCCCCGAGGAGTGCATGAGAACTTCTCTTTTGACACTTGGGATTGAGAAGTCAAAAAAACAACAATGTGGCAATAAAGCGATATAGACTGACACCAGAGCAAGAGACTGTAACTGGTCGTGTCTACCAGCATTTGGAACGGCTTGTCTTTGTGTATTGTGGATATGAAACCGAATTGCTCACATTCATAAACACTTGGGTTTTAAATAGGTTTCTAAACAGTTTTTTTCCCTCCCTCCCTCCCTCCCTCCCTCCCTCTCTGTACAGTGTGGTAAAGCCGGAAGCTTCCTCTCACCTAATGGATTCCTAGTAAAAGATGTAGAGCAGGAGAAGAGATTTAACTTCAGTCTACAAGATGCTCTAAGAGCAGCCAGCTCTCAGACTTTATTGCAGGTACAGTCTTCTATCTTCTCTTCTATCATTTTTAAATCCCAGGCTCCTGCCCGTGATGAATCCTGTGCACCACGAAGCCGGTACCTGTTATTCGGGTGATGGATTCTTCTCAGCAAAGTGACGACGCCTGACACTGCATTCTACCGTGTTCTGATACCAGTGTATAGCATACCACACCGTCACCGCATCATTTCTAACGAATTACATTTACTCGCGTTACTGTAATTGAGCTAAAAAAAAAGGGGGGGGGGGGTTTGTTTTGTTTTTTTGTACTACTACTTTTTAAAGTAGCTTTTAAAATGTGATTTTGATTTCATTTAAATATGAACATTTGTTCAAATGTTGTACTTAACCACATTTGAAATAGTATCTGTTACTGAGTAAAAAAAAAATTAAATAATAATTATAATAATTATATATTATTATTATTCGATTATTTATTATGTGATTACTCTCATTATCATAAATGACATAACAGGAGGGTTTTTTTTCCTTTTGCTCTGAAACTGTGTAACTCAAATTTAACTCAAGTCGTGGACTAGAATGTTTTTTTTGTTTGTTTGTTTGTTTGTTTTTGCTCTGAAACTGCATAACTCAAATTCAACTCAGGTCATGGACTAGAATGGGTTTGGGTTTTTTTTCTCTGAAACTGCATAACTCAAATTCAACTAAGGTCATGGACTAGAATTAGTTTGTTTGGGGTTTTTCTTTTTGCTCTGAAACTGCAAAACTCAAATTCAACTAAGGTCATGGACTAGAATTAGTTTGTTTGGGGTTTTTCTTTTTGCTCTGAAACTGCATAACTCAAATTCAACTAAGGTCATGGACTAGAATTAGTTTGTTTGGGGTTTTTCTTTTTGCTCTGAAACTGCATAACTCAAATTCAACTAAGGTCATGGACTAGAATTAGTTTGTTTGGGGTTTTTCTTTTTGCTCTGAAACTGCAAAACTTAAATTCAACTCAAGTCATGGACTAGAATGGGTTTGTTTTTTTTGCTCTGAAACTGCAGAACTTAAATTCAACTCAAGTCGTGGACTAAAATGTTTTTTTTTTGTTTTGTTTTTTTTTTGTTATTCCACTTAAAATTTTAAAGGTGTTCCTTCAATATATGATTTTGAACTACACTATAATGTACTTTTTGTAAAATTTTGTTGAAGTGACAGTACTTTTACTTGAGAAGAATATTTTATTGCTCTTTCCACCTCTGGTCATGTGATAGAATAGTCCTAATGCATATATATTTCTGTAACAGGGCTATGAAATCCATGTAACGCCCTCTGTGAAACCCGAACCGGCTCAGATGAAGGAAATCATCACCTGCTGTGGGGCACGCTTTCTTCCCAAAATGCCCTCTGCCCACAAGGTAGCAGCTCACACGCATTTAGCAACACTGCTAATTTGATCACATTTGCCTTTGCTCTTAGCATTCACCTAATTCACAATTCATTTTTGCCTCAGGCTGGGAATACTTTATAAAGCCTTTTTGATCTCCTCTCTTTGAAAACTGCATACATGTCCAAACCTTCTCTAGAGACAGCCATGCTTCCATTTTCGTGCTTCCGCCTGTTTTTCGGATTCTTTACACTGAACCAGATGCCTCTTTCTTTCTCTGCCTGTGCTAGGCTCAGACGATAGTGGTGGTGTCGTGTGAAGAGGATCGGGCGTTGTGCGAAAGAGCTCGGAGTTTGGCTCTTCCCGTGGTCAGCGCCGAGTTCCTGCTGACTGGCATCCTGCAGCAAAAAGCAGACGTCCAAACACACGCGCTCTCTCTTTCGCCTGCTGCTGCGCAGACAAAACCTGCTGCACGCAGCCGGGGAAAGTAGTTTCTGGACGTACAAAAAAAAAAACAAACAAAAAAAGCTGCTATTAACCAACCAGTGCTTTATACATCCCTGAACTTGTGGAATGTCAACTCATTTTTAAGCTACTCTCTTAGAACCTGTCCCTTTCCTAGTTGTTGTGTTGGTGGCCTTGTTACTTTGATGTGCATCTTTCATTTGGGAATACAGTGGTTTACCTTTTACACAAATGAGCTGTGATTTAGTTTTTAAGGTAAAGCAGTGGTTTTTTTAATGATAATTATTTAAAGGCACACTGTATGATAACAAACTGATGTTAGGGTCACCCTTTTTAAATCCACTTCGCCACCGTTTGTCCAGCGTCAGCCGTCGCCTTACGTCGAGGATAAGTGCCCCTTCAAATCCATCTTATGTCAAATGTGCCTTCGCCACCCTTTTTTTTTTTTTTTGAAAGTCGGCAGGATTGTTACAAAACATGATCGATCCGTTGCCAAAGCTGGGCAAAGACACAAACACATACTGGACCAACATTATCAGACTTCTGACCCTTTTCCAGTGAAAAGACACATTACATGCACAGCTCAGGTTTCCAACTGAAGGTACCATTCCAACAACGGTATTCCAATGTGAATAAACTTTTGTTAGCTAAAAAATGTGTTTGTTGTGTCTTTAAACCAGATTTTCTGATCTGATGAAACCAGATTTGAACTGTTCAGCCTCAATTCTACTTGTTATGTCTGGAAGAAACCAGGCAGCACTTATCACCTGCCCAAAACCATCCCAAAAGCCTAGCGTCATGCTGTGGGGGTGTTTTTCTGCAGCAGGAACTTGGCAAATGGTCATTGTTCAGGGAAAGTAAAAATGTAGTGGAGTAAAGAGATCTCAATAAAGAAAACCAACCGAAGGTTCACCTTCCTGCATAACAACAACCTTAAGCACACTGGAACCCTACTGAGTCTCTGGAGAGACCTGGAGGTGGATGTCCACTGATGGTCCCTATCCAAACTGACCCAGTTTTAGAGGTTTTGCCATGAAGAATTGTAGAAGATCCCCCAGTCCAGGGGTTGCAAAGCTTGTTACGTCATACCCCTGAAAGACTCGAGGCGGTAATTGTTGAAAGATTGTGTGTGTAATTTTAGGGAATATATAATGTTTTTATTTCTAAGGAAGTCTGCTTGAGTTTTTGGTGTTTCCATAAAACGCAGATCGGTAGATTCCGAGATTTGCCGACCTCGAACGAGCTTCTCCGAGAAGGCGCGACGCGCGCGCCGAACGTCTCGACAACGAGAGCGCGCGCGCGCGCGCGCTCTCTCTCTCTCTCTCTCTCTCTCTCTCTCTCTCTCTCTCTCTCCTTCTCTCTAGCTCCTCAAGTGGCTTCTTTCGTCGCGGGAGGCGGAGAAAAAGAGAGGAAGAAGCAGCAGCGCCAGGAGCAGAAGCGAGAATAAAACGATTAGCGCAGGGAGGAGAGAAAAAAAAGATTGAGCGCGCGCCTTGGACCGTCAGACTCACCGGCACGCGCTATTCATTAATGCGGATCTACTCACTGCAGTCAAGGTAAGAAGAGCACGCGCTAAAGAGAGAGAGAGAGAGAGAGAGTGTGGAAAGGATGGATGCGGGGTGTGAGGGGTTAAATTTTGCAGGGTTTTTCCCCTTTTTGCACTGTGGGAGAATTTTCAAGGGCGAGTTTGGGAAATGAGTTTGAGTTATTAATTTTGTGGATATTATTTTTCCATCGAGAGAAAAGGAGAGAGAGGGGGATGAAGAGGGAACGTGCAAATTAGGTGGTGCGGAGAGCCGCTTAATAAGGCAGAGAGAGATGGAGGGATGGAGCTAGTGAGAGAAATGGAGAGAGGGATGGGGAGAAGAGAGGGCGCGCGCGCGCGAGCATCTTGAGGAACGCGGCGTCAGCACCATTTAATAACGCGACATTGTGCTAATGAACAGACGAGCGAAATAACAGTGCGGTGCAGATGTTTAAAATAGTATACAGATGTGGATGTTGCTGTGTGTGTGTGTGTGTGTGTGTGTGTGTGTGTGTATAATGAGATTTGTTCTTTCGGATCGGTGCCAGTTATTTGATATTCACCCCGTAGGCGAGCTCTCATTCGTTATTCTCTCACTGACCCACTGAAATGCAGAAATGTGTAGGAATGGCAAATATGTCTAGCACGAGGGGAGAAAAAAGAGCAAGAAACACCTCCCCTGCGCATTTGCCGGGGGAAAAAAAAGCCTGAGAAAGCCCCGAGATCCGTTTCATATCATCACCGGTCACTGATATCGAATCCTGCAAGATCGAGATTTTTTTTAATGCCTCGATTTATCAGTGCACCCGTAGGATCCACCCATAGACACCGCCCACACGCATCATTTGCATATGCTGATATATCAGTATTGGTATAAGGAGATATATCAGGCTGCTCCTACGTGGTGTGGTATGACGTCAGAGAGTGGTTTAAAAAGCTCTGCAGGCCAGCTGTGACAGCTGTGATGTTGGAGACAAACTGCAGATAAATGAAAGTGGACTTCTTATTAATTATATATATATATATATATATATATATATATATATATATATATATATATATATATATATGTATGTATGTGTGTGTGTGTGTGTGTGTGTGTATATTTTATATATAATGCTTTGGAAATGCTTATAGAGCACTGCATGCATCCTTCTGGGTGGACTGTGTCGCCATGCATCTAGCCTATTATGGGATGCTTGAATGTTACGTAAGGGAAAGTCTTATGGGGAAGACAGGTGGAAGCAATGGGGGGGGTGTCCATTCAAAAAGCAAATAGAATCAGATACCAACAATCAGATCAGTGTGTGTTTGCGATGTAGAGATCAAGAAAAGTGCGCGTGCATGTTGTGTTTCTTGTGAGTACACGAGTACACTCGAAGTGGGATTTGATGTCTGAAAGGTTAAAACAGAATCATATCACGGTATCGCATGCCTTCCAGACTTGGCCGTGTGCCATTTGGTTTGGCTCACTTTTATTTTTCTCTGTATGGAAACCTACTTGAATCACATTAGGCATGAAGCATGGGTCTAGCTTTCTGTGTGTGCAGCCTGGCATAGAGTAAAAAAAAAACCCCAGACAAAATGGAAACGAGAGAGATTCACGTTGCAGCTGATGCTGCTACCACGGGCAGTACTTGATCAGACTGTGGTCAGGTGCAATCTCTTAACTTATTATGGGGAAAAAATATTAGTATTACCTATGTTAAGCAAAAAAATATTCCATGAAGGTTTATAGGCATGCAGAGATGCATGGTACATCACAGTAAGGCAGAGAGAATGAGAGGGAAGATAATTAAATACCATATAAAATGTTAGATATTGTTGGCGAAAATTCAATACATTTCTATTACACCGACGTTTAGATGATCTTATGTTAATGCAAGTAGCACATACATGAGCCTCATACAACTATATAATTCATTATCTTTTTATTGAGTTTCATTGACTTACACTATTAATAAAAAAAAAAATATCATACTATAATTTTTTTCCTACATTTTTGCTTTTGGACTCGACCTTCTGATCATTTTTTTCACACGTTTTTTGCATTTATAAATATGAATTTTATTACAATATCAATGGTTAACGTTCATATATGCAAGTTTAAAAAGATATTAAAATACAAAATGGTCATTTTGGCCCCAATACTGCCATTTGAGGTCCATATGGCTGGCTTACTCTTCACCCTCTGGTAATGGCACCCCCCCTGAGTGTGAGCATATTGTGCAAAAAGTGAGTATTGTGCAAAAAAAAAAAAAAAAGGTAGGATAAATAGGACCTGTTTAAGGTTGCATTATACCTAATGCATACTTTTCAAGAGGAAACATACTAAACAAATAGATTTAGATTAAAGCAGAATACATTTGTTATAGGTTCTTAACTGCATTCAGTAGAAGCTTAGATACATTTTTTTCCCCTCCCATAAGGAGTTTAATACCCACTTGAGATGTTAGTCTACCTTCAAAACCGTGCCAAAATGAAATTGTTAAATAAACGCTACTGTTACACCTCAGTAGTGCGAGATGTGATATGCTCTAATCTTTTTCCATTATTCTATATAACTGCCATAGCAGCAGAGTAAGAAATATATCATGATAATAAAGAAGTATATGGTCATTTTTATTGGCATGAAGATATCCATTAGATTTGGTTTACATTGGTTGGAGTGGAAGATCTCCTGCTATAGAGCTCTGACCTCAACCCTACTGAACACCTTTGGGATGAGTTGCATTGCTGGCTGCACTCCAGATCTCAATCACCTCACCTACACCAATACCTGACTTTACTAACACCCATGTAGCTGAAGGAGCACAAATCTCCACAACCGCCCTCCAAAATCTAGTGGAACGTCTTCCCAGGAGAGTGGAGGTTGTAACAACAGCAAATGAAGACTAAAAATGGAATGGGATGTTCATAAAGTATGTTCCGATCATAAGCTCCACAAACATTTGTCCATACAGTGTATATTTGAATAAGTATTGAGGTGGACGTTCCTTAATGCAGACCATTTCTAGCTCTTTTATATCTCGGCGTATGGCCTTTTCTTTTCTATTCCCGTTTCAGTTGAGTTCAAATCCAAAAACTTGAATGTGTTCGTGTATTAAAACCAGTTCTGTGCCACTTTAGGTGTATTTCCAAGTTCATTATTGCAGCCAAGCTGTAACCTTCTTACCACGGCAACCTGGTGCTGAATTAAAATATCTTGGTACTTAGGGGACTTTATAACATTCTTCCTAAACCCCCCTCTGAACAATATTAGGTGTTCTATACTTTTTTATACAGTTCTCAGTTTGTGAGTACTATGTTCTAAGCCTGTACAATGCACACAAAGATTCTATACTGCCATTATATTGGTTTATACAGTATATAAAAAACACATTAATGGCGATTGGAAGACATATGACTGCACAGCATTATGCAACAGTTTCAGTGTCGCATGTTCTGTAGACAGAACAGCGATTCTGTGCCCTAATAAAGGACTTTGTCAGGGGGTTGACGGTGTGTAAGAATGATGTGCAAGGAAAGCGTAATCTAATCTCTTGAGGAGGCACCTGGACGATGTAAGCGATGATATATTGTATATTAATCCCTGAAGCTCAGGGCAGCGCAGAACGGATCTGCAGGAATATAACCATGTGCTTCCACGCAACTCGCACCATTTCTCATAAAACCTTTCAATGTCTGCTTTACTGGATATACTTTAGGTATGTCGGTCTATTAACCTATTAAGCCAAAATGCAACACAAGCGAGTCAGAGGCAGGCAATACTTCATGTAGCCAAATGGTTTTCCGTGCAATACTTCAGCTGTCAAACGTTGCTCACGTCATTTTTTTGCAATTAAATTTGTGCTTTTTTTTCCCCCCCAACACCCTTTTCTTTGTATTGTTTATGTACCAACCTACCCCCATACCCATTTTCTAGCTTAGTGGTGAAGACATGGTGTAATAATAACCATGAAGGTTATCATCTTAAAATCCCTGAAGAGGCACTGGTGGACCCTTGTGCAAAATTTTGAAGCCTCAGCAACTTAGGTTTCTTTTTAAAGCATTGCTGCACAAAGATTACTGTAAAAACGAGAAAAGTAAGCATCACATTGGACACTCTTCATAAATATGACGTCCCTAAAGGGTTGCTCGTAAGATGTGCAGTTTCTTTGCTTGGAGTATATTCCAATTCACCATATTTCCATATTTTGACTCTATCCATTACAGCATTACTACACCAGGATCCTACTCTGTTCTCAGACCGATCATCTCAAGTCTTTTTGATCGGTAAATGAATTCCCAAACCAATCTCCTGACTCCAGAATGTTGTTTGCCTCACATCCACATGCTTGACATTTACAGGAGACACTCGTCTATTCACAGTTGTCTCATGCCGAGTCTGACACCTGTAGCTGCCTATGTAGGCGGAAAAATCATGCTCCAGTTGAATAAGCTGAATTTTCGGATTGCTATGTAATAAAACAAACCGACTTTTTTCCTCAAATAACAAATAGTGTCCCATCTCCGCCACACAAATATGTAAAAAATTAATGAGTTTTGAAATGCGATTAAATAATCAGCATTTCCAATCATCAAATACAATTGTGTATATAATAATATGTACTTTATTGGTCATTATTCACAAATCCAAATCCAAAACCTTATTTTTATGTTTAATTAGTGGTGTTTGAAAAGCACTGGGATTCTGGGAATTCCTTGACATTCCTGACCCATAGAAAATGAATGGGGGGTCTGACCCGCTGTTCGACTGCCGTTTGCCTGACACACCAGTACGACATATCCACTTGTCCAGGGTGGGCAGCAGATCACGCCCATACACCAACATCATCGATAACCCCAGGAACCATGGTTAAGGGGCAATCAATCACCCAATAAAAAATGAATGGGGCAGAAAACTTGTGTGTCACAGCTCGAAAAAAGACTTCGAGAGTGCGACATGCACATATGGCATATCCACTCGTCCGGGGTGCGGAGCAGATCATACCGTTATTACTCCTGTTGTTAAATACCCCCGGGAACTATGGGTAAAGGGGGCAAATTTTTATTTTTTTCCCCCTAGTATTAAATAATTCACTTCCGTTCATAGGCACTTTTCGGCCCCCTGTTCACCCCGACACGCCAGTACGACATATCCACTTATCCGGAGTAGCAAGCAGATCGTGCCTATATGCGCTGTTCTCATTTATACTCCCGGTAACAATAGGGCAATTCAGGGGCAATTAATCACCCTATAGAAAATGAACAGGGAATAAAACTCGTGTGCCACAGCTCAGCCCTCGAGCGTTTGACATGCACTTATGGCATATCCACTTATACAGGGGGCGGAGTGGGTCGCAGCAATATGCCCCTCGAACCCCGGACCTACTCATAATTCTGGGAATTTCGCGACCATCGAAAATGAAGGTGGAATCCAACACTATACTGTTCAGCCCACATTTGCCCCACAATTCCCTACGACATATTTACTCGGCAATGGTGGGCAGCAATTAATCACCCCTATTGAAATTAATAGGGAAACACCTAGGATTCATATACATTGACACACATAGAGTGAATGAGCTGGGTCAAAGCCCACAGACCCCAGGCATGCCATTCATCAAAGCAAACAGCCCGTTGGGGGAATTGCATAATGGGACATGCTCTTATCTCACACTTAATGGGGGGAAGGGGGGTAGGGGCAACAAAGAGGGCGGGACACAAAAACACACCAATGTTGACATGTGATAAATCAACGGACTCAGCCTAGCATAGGGAGTTACACTGTGGCTAATATAGTGACAAACCCCGGGTCATGTGATTCGGGAAAACAAGCGAGGTATCGAAAACGCTCATCTCCCGAAGTACGATTTCGTCTCGCAGTCAACACTTTTGCACCGTCAACTGCAAAGTTTTTGTGTAGGAAATGTCACATTCTAGTTTGCAATTGTTAAGTACACAATAAAAAGTTCGAACAATATTCAGAAGAGTATTTTTTTGCTGCAGAACTTCATGAATCCTATCTTAATCCTGTCAGATGTCCACTCATTGTACAGACTGGGGCCAAGCCTATAGAATTCAGGGCACAATTGCACACACACACATACAGACATATCCAGTTATACACTACAGACAATTTGGAAACACCACTCACTATACAGCAAATCTCTTTAGACAAACGAAACAAACCAGAGTAACTGGAGGAGTTCTAACTTCAAGAGCGATGTTTTAAAAGCAGCATGAGAACTGAATGTGGGCGCTTTAAAGAAACTGTGGAAAATTGTGGAAATTTGTTGTGTAGTATTAAACATAATAAAACAACACTGTTATTGTTTAACATTGTTAGAAAATCAATAATGTGACAGAATAAATACCTTTAATTTGTGAGTTCTGCACATGTATGACAATAATATACTGCCTTATATATAAAATAATAATAATAATACTGTTTAATATAATATTCTATGCAATTTAAATGTATTGAATACAAACAATAAAAATGATTGGGTGTAGCTCAACACTCATATTTGCTCATTTATGACTATTATGACTATTATTTTAAATTCAGGACAGTACACAACTATAAAAACATTTTCTATAGCTTTTTTTGTACTATTGCAATTTTTATGACATTAAAAAATATGCAACTATGCAACTTAATAAATTAATCAAATAAATGTATGCATACATTCAAAAAGGGTGTAATGTTTTTATTGATTCTGCCAGCTATAGAGTAAATCAATGATGGGATTTCAATTCATTCAGTTGTTTTATTTGAATATCATTTACAAATGTGCAGAGATGTAGATGTATACCCCAATTCCAAAAATTTTGGGTCTCTGTAAAGGTAAAATGTCAATAAAAACAAAATGCAATGATTTACAAATCTCATAAATCTATATTTTATTCACAGGACATGGAAAACATTTACCATTTTACAGAAAAAATTAGTTCTTTTTTTAAAAGTCTGGAAAAGGGTTAGGGGTTAGGATTAGGTTAAGCCTTGCATATTTGAGTAAGACAATGCTAACTGCATACTTCTAGGGTTAGGGTTATCTATTACAATAGCATGACTTAATAGTAGAAGAGTCTGGGTGCTCAACAGGCCTGCCTGC
This sequence comes from Silurus lanzhouensis, assembly GCA_039877035.1. NCBI lineage: Eukaryota > Metazoa > Chordata > Actinopteri > Siluriformes > Siluridae > Silurus > Silurus lanzhouensis. The sequence continues at coordinate 151,511 of JBCEWE010000487.1, forward strand.
AGTCTAGACCTTTCACTATTTGAAAACATTTTATGCATCATGAAATGAAAAATACAACAAAGGACACCCAGAACTGTTGAGCAGCTAAAATCCTATATTAGACACATGTGAAACCAAAACTTCACCCAAAACTTAAGCAATTGGTCTAGAGTTACACACTGGTAAACATGGCCCTGTTCCAAATCTTTTGAGCCATCAAAATCAAAACCTTATTTTATCTATCTATCTATCTATCTATCTATCTATCTATCTATCTATCTATCTATCTATCTATCTATCTATTTTTTTTTCTTTTTTTTTTATTGTGACTAGAATATGGATTTATGAGATTTGCAAATCATTGCATTCAGTTTTCATTTGTATTTTGCACAGTGTTCCAAATTTTTAGGGGAATTGGGTTTGTATTTACATCCCTAATGTGCAAACCAAAAGGCCATTGTGGTAAGAAAGAACTCTTTGAGACGACACAAGGATGAAACCAAAGAGTAACCAAAATCCTTGTCTGTGTGAAAACAGATAGCAGGAATATAAAACATTTACTCTTCCAAAAGGAGTATATTATGCAAACAAACAGTAGTATGGTAATAATATATTTAGGAAATACAATCGTTGGACTATCCGGAGCAGCAGAGGGTGGGTCGGGGAGAAGAAATGTGTGTCTAGTGAGAGAGAGAGAGAGAGAGAGAGAGAGATTATTAGGTATGCTCTTCAGTCAGTGTCCTATTGTTAAAGAGTTCTGTCTGAGGTGTTTATTTTTTATAAGAGGTGTTTTTTCTTTTCACTAAGAGCAGGGGGGCTTGGGCGCCGTTTCCACAGCTTTCCTTGTATATCTAGAGCTCTGAGGTGTGAATCCCATCTCTGCATTTGTGTATGTGTGTGTGCATGTTCTCCTTGTGCTTCGAGGTTTCCTCCAGTCCAAAGAAAGGTGCCGTTGGCTGACTAGCATTTCCAAATTGCTAGTTCTATGAGTTCTATAGGCTTGACCCAGTCTGTGTGGGTTAAGTGTTATCGGATATGAATGGATGGATGGATAGATGACTTATTGGGGATAAATAGAAAAAAGCGCTATAAAAATAAACTTGTAGTTTTAGTCATTTTAGTAAAAAAACACACATTTTAGTCAAGAAAGGGTAAAGCAGGCACAGTCATTGCTGATATCAAATAACATTCAGCTCAAATGGACAAATGACTGTGAGCAAATGCATTCTTCTTCTTTAATCTTTGTGTCCTACACAAATGGACAAATCAATGGACAGCCTGAAATCAGCAATAAATGCTGCAAGACCCCGGATGCCCATGATTTCGAACATGCAGTATTGAGTTTTTTTAATGAGCTAAATCAGCATCACTGCCCTAAGCAACCATTACTGCTCTCAGTAATTACACAAATGGAACAAATTAGCTGTCTGATCTGATGCACACAAAAAAAAAAAAAGAGAGAAAGAGAACAAACCTACGACAGTGTACATTTCATAAAAGTGCGCTACTGAATCCCTGGTGTAATAGCTGGGTACTAATATGACTAGCCTGGTTTTATGATTATGATTAAGTTACACTTCTGTCTCTATGCTCAGATCCAACATGGAGAGCCTGAGAGTCTTGTGTTTCAGCATGCTGCTGTGTGTTGGTAAGAAATGCATTTTTTTTTTTTTTTTTTTAAAGTTGTTCCTGATAATAATCACACAATTAGCCATATTTCTGTAGCTATATATATTGCTATGTGCACTAGCATTTGAAAGTTGCTTAGACAATTGAGTTTTTATTATTGATTTTTATTAACGCCAAGATATTTTTAATGAATGCTTACAGTTACAGTTTTTCTTTGAAATATTTGTTCGAATGCTTATTTATTTATCAGAATGTCATATTAATAGCAGTTTGTTTTACTTTTAATACAATTGAACTGATGAAAAAATGAAGTTTGTATAAAAAAAACCCTAAAAAGCTTGTTGAGAAGACGTGCAAAGACTTTTCATAAAACCTGTTAATAATGAAATTATTGATTTATGACCAATGTGATATTTTATAGGGATTTCATGGTGTATCTTCATTTTTATTTTTAATAGTACAAATTAGTTGACTGGTCAAGTGACAATAGAATTAAATGTTTGACTTGTGTGAATATTAACTTGCTCATTTGCGTCACTTTTCAGCTTTCACTGAAACTTTGAATGGTAAGATTTCTGCCTATGCAAATATACATAAACACATAAATCATTTTTTTTATTCTAAGTGAAACCACTTACAGTAATAGATCACTCTTGATGTGCTTTGGTCTTTCTCAGTGCACGATGAGGTGGTGTTCTTGAATGAGGATTTTCACATCTTGTTGCCTACGGGCCCTGCTAACTTGATCTTCAAGCCCAGGATTGGTCCAGCAGGTGACGGACTAGAGATGATGAAGGACGGGGTCGTGGTAAGCCCGCGGGTCAAGCTGAACCAGGCTTTGAGTCACCTGATTCTGGAGAATGTTGGAGAAAGCGATGAGGGACTATACGTTATCAGTTCCGAGCAAAAGCCTGAGGACACCAAACAGATCAATCTCATCGTCAGAGGTGATACTCAGCTCTGCTTAATCGAGTTTATTTCCTAGCTAACAAATCTCTTTTGATTGATGTCTAAAAATAATTAGCAGTGTAGACTTCGTCTTTGAGACGAGTAAATTGCTGGGAACTAAAAAAAACTTTATACACTGTGTTTTTGTTTTTTTCAAAAGTTTTTTTATGGAATAATTTCCAATTGATTATAACAGACTTTAAACTTTTTGTATAAAAAAAAAAAAAAAGCGATCTCATCAGCATATACTCAAAGATTATATACTTAATAAACAATGAACATGGATTACGTGGATTACTTAATTATCTGGATTTTAATGCTGATTTGCAATAATGCAAGATTGTTTGGTTTTTCAAATCTCATCCTGGAGTTATTATAGCAACAAATCTGTAAGATTAATTTAAGAACTGGTTTATTTGATGTGAACAGGATTAGATCCAGGAATTACAAGGTGATTTTGGAGGACTATTGCAGCCATGTCCTTTCCATTTTTTGCAAAAAACCTTTAGTGCAGTGCAGTACAATGTATTTTATAGATTTTCTTTTTTTTTTTTGTTAAGGAATCATTTACCTGATTCATTTGTTGGAGCCTTATATCAAAGGTTCAGCTCAGATAAGAATCAGAATCAGAGTACTTTATTGATCCAATAGTAATGCAAAAATATAAATATAATATCTATTGTTGAAAGTGCTTTAAAAATACAGTTGAATTGAATTAAATATTGCACATTCACTTGTTCCTAAGTTCTGTTTAGTCCTGTGGTGCTTTTGACAAAAAAAGAATCGCATGGGGAACACACCGTCTGCCAGTTTTCTCTAATTTTTTTATGTATATTTTTTTGTTTTTCCTGTCATTTTAAGTAGGTTTTTGAATATTCATTACTTTCAATCAATTATGAAGCTCTGCGGTGGTAAAGACCATTAGTGGTAAAGGACATTGTTTCACTGACCAGCCAATCGCATCGTTGCCAATGATGGTTTCTAGTATGGATACATATATCTCAATTATCTCAAACAACTCAATCAACTCAACTCAAAACTCAATCCTGCTATACTTATCATCCCTGCAAATGTGTTCAAAGTCCCTAACTAGACAGAACATAATTACTACAATTAGATGATTTTGGATGTTTTGTTTAATCTCGTCAGATATAGTTAGTGATGTACAAAGAATGAGCCAATCTTTGTCTGGGTCTTAACAACAAATTATTGGTCAGAAAATAAAAAAAAATGTAACAAATAGATAACATAGTAGAGTTTGGGATAGCTTAAAGGTTTAAGACTTGTGGGTAAACAACTTCCATACTTCTGGCTTCAGGAGTGCATTTCTTTCATTCTTGCACATTTTTGGATCAATGAGTTGTTCTTAAGACCAATAAAAGCTTGGAATTGTGCTTTTTGGGGCAATTTGGGAATAAAAAGCAATAGAAAATAGGGTACTGTGCAAAAGCACCTACATTCTTTAATATAACTTTTTCTTGGATGTTTCTTTACTTTTCAGTTGTGAATTACTGAGAGTGAAAAAAAGTATTTATTTAAGATTTTTAAAAAGAAAATTAAATGTGAAAAAATGTGTAAGTAGTCTGCAGAACAACTGTGGGAGATTCTGTAAGTCACTTGGAAAAGCCTCCATCCGATATGCATGTAAAAACATAAATTCTACTTCTTCTTCTTTCGGCTGCCCCCAATAGGGGTCGCCACAGCAGATCATCCGTCTCCATACCCCCCTGTCCTTTACATCTGCCTCTTTCACACCAACTACCTGCATGTCTTCCTTCACCACATCCATAAACCTCCTCCCTGGCCTTCCTCTTTTCCTCCTTCCTGGTGGCTCCATCCGCAGATTTCTTCTACAATATAACTCATGTCCCTCCTCTGCACATGTCCAAACCATCTCATTCTCGCCTCTCTTACCTTGTCTCCAAAACGTCCTACATGCGCTGTCCCTCTAATAAACTAATTTCTAATCCTGTCCATCCTCCTCACTCCCAACGAAAACCTCAACATCTTTAGCTCTGCTACCTCCAGCTCCACCTCCTGTCTTTTACTCAATGCCACTGTCTCTAATTTATACAACACCACAGGTCTTACCACAGTCCTATAAACCTTCCCTTTCATTCTTGCAGATACTCTTCTATCACAAATCACTCCTGTCACTGTTTTCCACCCACTCCACCCTGCCTGCACTCTTTTCTTCACTTCTCTAACACACTCTCCATTACTCCATTACTACACTGTTGACCCCAGGTACCTGAACTCCTCCACCTTCTCCACCTCTTCTCCCTGCAACCGCACCACTCCACTGCCCTCCCTCTCATTTACGCACATGTACTCTGTCTTACTACTACTGACTTTCATTCCGCATACCTCCACCTCTCCAGGCTCTTCTCAACCTGCTCCCTACTCTCACTACAAATCACAATATCATCTGCAAACATCATAGTCCAGGGAGACTCTTGTCTAACCTTGTCCATCACCACTGCAAACAGGAAAGAGCTCAGGGCCGATCCTTGATGCAGTCCAACCTTTACCCTGAACCAGTCTGTCTTTCCTACTGCACACTTCACTGCTGTCACACTGTTCTCAATCATGTCCTGCACCACCCTCACATACTTCTCTGACACACCTGACTTCCTCATACAATACCACAACTTCTCTCTCTGCACCCTGTCGTACGCTTTCTCTAAATCCACAAATACACAATGCAATTCCTTCTGTCCTTCTCTATACTTCTCCATCAACATTCTTAAAGCAAATAATGCATCTGTGGTGCTCTTCCTCGGCATGAAACCATACTGTTGCTCCCAGATGGTTACCTTTTCTCTCAGCCTGGCTTCCACTACTCTTTCCCATAACTTCATGGTGTGACTGATCAACTTAATTCCCCTGTAGTTACTGCAGGTCTGCACATCTCCCTTATGCTTAAAGATCGGTACCAGCACACTTCTTTTCCATTCCTCAGGCATCTTCTTACCTTCCAAAATCCTGTTAAACAATCTGGTTAAAAACTCCACTGCCATCTCTCCTAAACATCTCCATGCTTCTACCGGTATGTCATCTGGTCCAACCGGCTTTCCACTCTTCATCCTCTTAATCGCCGCTCTCACTTCCTCCTTTCTAATCATATCCACATCTTGCTTCACTAACTCCACATCATCCAACCTTCTCTCTTTCTGATTTTCTTCATTCATCAGCTGCTCAAAATACTCCCTCCACCTTCTCAACACATTTCCATCTCTATCCTTTATTGCTCTAACTTGCAGTACATCCTTCCCAGCTCAGTCCCTCTGTCTGGCCAATCAGTACAAATCCTTTTCTCCTCCCTTAGTGTCCAACCTGTCATACAAAAAAAAAAAAAAAAAAAAAAACCCCAACACAAATTCTACTAATGTATCTTAACAAATCAAAGGGTTTCACATATATTAGCCAAATACTGGCTGTGTTTATTGCATTACTGTCTATTACTGAATGGTCTTTAAAAAAAATTGTGGACAGAGTGTTTAATTTTAGTATTGTTTTTAAGTTTTTAAAATACAGCATTTTTTCACACATGCCTTGGTTAGGGGTTAGGGTCAGTAGTTAGTGTTAGGGGTAGGTTTGAGTGTAATGTTAGGGTTAATGTCTAGGTTAGGAGTAGGGGTAGGGTTTAGGGTTACTAGTTAGGTTTAAGCTTAATGTTGGTGTAGGGAATGGGCTTAGAAACTAGGTTTAGGGGTAAGAGGGTTAAGGGTGGTTAATGATTAGGGTTAGTTTTCGGGCTTAAGGGTTAGAGTTAGGCTAAGGGTTCAAGTGTTAGAAGTTATTAATAGAGTTATGTCCTGGGTTAGAGTTAGAGGTTAGATCTAGGAGTCAGGGTTAAAAATAGAGGTCAAAGGTTAGAGATATGTGTTAGAGTTAGAGGTTTAGAGTTAGGAGTTAGAGGTTAGAGTTAGGGTTTGAGTTACGGGGTTATGACTTAGAGTTAGGGGTTGGGGTTAGGTTGGGGTTAGGTTTAGGGGTTAGGGTTAGAGTTATGGGTAGAGTTAGGGGTTAGAGGTTAGGGAGTTGTGTTAGGGGTAGAGTTAAGGTTTAGAGTTTGTGTTAGGAGTTAGGGGTTAAATGTATGGGTTAGAGTTAGTGGTTATAAGTTAGGGTTAGAGTTAGTGGTTATGAGTTAGGGTTAGGGGTTGAGTTAGGTTAGGGTTAGATTAAGGGGTTAGGTTTAGGGGTTGAGTTAGGTTAGGTTAGGAGTTAGAATTAAAGTTAGGGGTTAGGGTTAAGGTTTGAGTTAGGGTTTGAGATAGGGTTTAGAATTAGGGTTTGAGTTAGAGGTTAGAGTTAGGTTAGAAGTTAGGGTTTGAGTTGGGGTTTAAAGTTAGGGTTTGAGTTAGGGGTTATAAGTTAGGAGTTAGGGTTTGAGTTGGGGTTAGAGTTAGGAGTTGAGTTAGGGTTAGGGGTTGAGTTAGGTTAGGAATTAGAGGTTAGGGCTAGGGGTTAGATTTAGGGTTTGAGTTGTGGTTAGAGGTTGAGTTATGTTACAAGTTAGGGTTAGATTTAGGGTTTGAGTTAAGATTAGCGTTAGGAGTTAAGGGTTGCAGGTAGTGTTAGGTGTTATGGTTAAATGTTAGGGGTTAGAGTTAGTGTTAGGGGTTAGAGTTAGTGTTAGGGGTTAGAGTTAGTGTTAGGAGTTAGGGTTAGGATTATCTGTTTTATCCAAATACAAAGGGAAAGTGTAAGATAAACGTATTGTCTAACCTCTATTAACTGTATGCTGCTACACAATTGTTCTTGTGTACAGTGTTTTGTAGCTACAAAGAAACAAATACAGCATGAGCCCTGAATAGTTTGAATTATTACAGGGTGCATGTTGTTAACAACATGGGGGTGTAATGATGCAGAAGTTAATTGCAGCTCTGCCAAAAACCACCCATGGTGCTTTCCTTTTTTCTTTGTCTCTGCATCTCGTCGACTTAATCCCCCTCTTTGGAAAAAACCTTTTTGTCTCTCTTTAGATTGCACGATGGAGATGAACGTGATGTATGGAGCCGATTTCCAGATTTCGCTGATTGGTGTCGCTACTCCTATTAGTGTGGGTTTTCGTCCCAGGGCTGTGGAGGCCAATCAGACATCTGATCCAGCAAAACAGCTCCTGACAGCTGATGAAATTTTCTTTGAGGGCTACGAGGGCCGCCTCAGAAGCACTGAGCAGCGTTTTGTCCTGAGAGGTGTGACTGTGGCTGATGAAGGCAGCTATACCATCACTGATGCAAATGACAAAGTAAACAAGAAGATCTGCCTTAATGTGAAAGGTGAGAAGAAGAAAGATTCCTGCAAATGTGGTTAATTCTGCATGGCTTTTTTTAGAAACACTTAATGGGTATAATAAAGGCTCAGGATGCTTGGCTGACTTCATCTTTGGATGTTTAGTACCCACTATCATGGGCATAATGATCATATAACATTAACAGTGTCTTAGTATAGTTTGAAGTGCTATTATCGTGTTTTTGGAGGAAAAATAAGAGACAGGACCCTGTGGAGGAAAGAATCGATGCAAGAATCGATTCTGGGTTTTATAACAGTCAGATAAGAAGGTTAGAGATGTGAAAAAATGTCAGATGATGTGCCTATAGAAGGCAGACAAGAAGAAAAATGGGGGTATGCATGAAAAAAAGAGAGAGAAGGACAAAAGCAACAATGAACAATGGGGTGAACTGATAAATTTTTTAAAATGACTCCTATCCTGACTGCATCTGTCTAATAAAATATTCATGCTCTCCCTTGCTTTCTTTCACTGACTTCATTTCTACTCTTTTACGCTTTTGCCTTTTGCATTTTTTTCTTCTATGGCATCTCCTATGAGGTCATTGTAACGAGTGAAGAATGATAATGTAACGTTGAGCATTTTTTCCGTTCATCTCTTCCATTGCAGAGCATCAGAAGTTTCTCAGAGTGTCATACGGGGGCACATTTAAGATGAATCTCCACTTAAACAGTTCCTCTGCCCGTCTGATCTACTCACCTGACTCCAGCGGATCAAACAACAACAACCAATTGGTGATTATGGAGAAGGGCGAGCTGAACCTGCCTCCAGAACGTGACCTGGAGGGACGATTCTCTGTGGAGGACACGGTGTGCATCCTGGAGAATGTGAAGACCAGTGATGCAGGACTGTATCAGGTTACTGATCTACAGGGCTTCACCGTGTCCAAAGTCTATTTGGGAGTGGAACGTAAGGAAACAAGAGCACTTTATCTTACTTTAAATATATGATGTGTTGTTTTATAAAAACTGTAACACCACGCCATGCTTATATGTGCTTGCTAAATTATTTTAGATTTTGTTACCTCTTTGCTCTTATAATAATATCTGCTCTTCAGGAAAGGCATTGCATTAGATATTATAGCCTGGCTGTGGGGATCTGCTCATTTAAACTTATAGTAAAGGGGTTGAGATTATGGCCACTCATGTTTTCCACTCCAGGCTTGATAAACCATTTCTTATGGACCTTGTTTATGCAGGTGGGTTAAGCCTTTCAGTTATTTTCTATACAATTGTGAGGTTCCAACTTTCTAGCAACAGTTTGGGGGAAGAATCACATTTGAGTTTGACGATCAGGTATCTGTATACTTTTGAATTGTAGGTGTGTTCAAATATTGTCATACCTGTGAATACCTTTATCCTAACAACGAAACATTGGAACAGGTCAATAAAAAGATCAGGGAAAAAAACAGCAATTATGAACGAAATATAACTTCCATAGGGCATTGAGTATCACAATCCACTATTTGAAGACGACTGAGCACACACTTATATCGGCCATTCTACAAGGTGCAAACAAGGTGCAGTAAGAATCAGAAGGTTGGAGATTTGCAATTAAATAGAGGGATGCACCACAAAGTTCTAATTTGAGTATAACTGAACATTATCTTGAAGCACATTTTTTAAGCCAATGCAGGTTTTGTACAAATATTTATTTAAAATTTTTTGTATAAGGAAATTCTTGTATAATTAACACACATACACATGTTTTGGTGAGTGTGGTTTTGAGTAGAACACTCACCCCCCTCTCTCTCTTCTTCTCTCTCTCTCTATCTATCTCTCTTGGTGTCTCAGCGTACAGGCTGCCTAATGTCTTTGTGGCAGTGATTTCTCTGGTGGCTTTGCTGGTGGTGCTGCTGCTAGTGTGTTTGGTGTCGTGTTTGGTGAAGGTGCGCAGAAGGGCAATGAAAGCCCGAGCCATCGAAAAGATCGCAAAAAATGCTGGCAAAGAGGAAGGGGGTGCCTTTAGACAGGTAACAAAACTACTGAAGGACACCAAACATTAAGTCTATCAAACACTAAACATTCATATGCAGCTATTAACTGAAAACCTCTCACAGCTCCAAGACTCGTAATAGACTATAGTCAATATAGTCAATGCCTGAAGCTCAGTGGGTTAGGAAGCAGTGGATTTAGCATTTTAGTGCTAGGCCTTTAGTGTAGTCAGCAGCACTGGAAAGATGTGTAATTTACAGTTGAATAGATCACACTGAAGACAAACCCAATGAACTCCCTAAGGCACAGATACAACAGAAAATCATTACATTACAGAGTTTAGACAATAATAAGTAGAAAATATGTTTTCCCTCATAGCGATATGAAAGAAAGTATTAAAAAAAAAAAAAAAAGAAGCAGCATGACTCATCATTATTGATTCACCATTTGGTCAATACTTTTCCCTGCCCAGTATGCGTCATCACCAACGATTCCCAACAGCTTCCTAATTCTGCACATGACAGTTGTTAGCCAGGAAAGCTTCAGTCTAGAAACAATGCTACATTGCTAAGTCACAGGCCAGCTGAACACATCCACATACATGATACAGTTATGCTCTCTTGGAATTGCCTTGCTGCAACTCCTGGACTACTCAATTGGCCACTTGGGAGCCAAACAATTATTTATGGCAAACCCTCAGAACAAATCAAACTGATTTTCCTCTGCCAACACTTCGATATATATATATGATCTATACCATTTTGCTTCTAATGGACACAGATGATGGTTAATACTTGATATCACTGACCTACTTTTTGAATGTCAAGGCTCATATTTCATTGTAGGTGTATTGATTATGTGGTTGTTGTGTGAAGTCCATATTGATTTTCCTCTAATGAAAACAAGTTGCTTGAACCCATGTTTTTTTAAAGATTTTTTTAATCACTTCCTACATTCCAACTATTTTTACCCCATGTTATCAAACCCCAAGTTGAAATCCCAGCCACACCAACAACCACACCTGCGCCCCTGAGCAAGGCCCATAAGCCCATAACTTCTCAGTTGTAAATGTAAATGCAGATGTTATTGTATTTATGCCAACACAAATGATTTACCTGTGATGATTGAAGCTCCCTGTCTGCTTGCAGGTAGTGAAGGAAGCATGCTCCCGCCAAACTGACGAGGCTCCAGCTCTGTCACAAAAAGAAGATATTACAGAGAAATCCCAGAGTACTGAAATCAGCATTAAGGTTTGTATCATAAAGACTAAACCAAGACATATTTTAGGATATTTACAATATTTTTAATGTGTCTTCCATTTCCCACCATATATATCTGTATAATGTTCAGGGTCTGGAAGTGTCTGCAAAAGATACAAGTATCCTTGAAAAAAACCTAGAGACCAGCGACTCAGGAGTAGGTTTTACTACTGCTGGTCTCCCACTGGACAGTGATACTGAGGCACTAACAGTACCCATTCAAGAATCTGATTTCCTGACATCCTCTGTTGCCTCTGATACCAAACCAACTGCCAAGCAAGACTCCAAACTTACTGTGTCTTCACCTCCCAAACCTGCAACAACCCCTGAGGTGAAGACGCCATCTGATACACAAGTTTCCGCAACTCTGAAACCTGCACCATCTCCTGAACCCAAACTCTCAGTAACGCCAACAAAAGAAACAAAAACCATCTCACCCTCTCCTGAGTCAAAACCGAGCTTGAGCCCATCTCTAGAACCTAAGCCTGCAGTGATACCCGCGGTTAGTCCTACGGCTAAAACCACCCCAGCACCAGAAGTCAAACCACCTCCAAGTCCTGAACCCCCAAAAGCAATTACACCAACACCTGACCCGAAACTAGCTGTCACTCCGACTAAAATGGCAGTGTCTCCAGCTTCTGATCTTACACCAACCAAACCTGATGCCACACCTTCTGCAGTGAGTCCAACACCAGCTGCTGCTGCAGCTCCTGACACCAAGCCTACCCTCTCTCTGACTCCAGAACCCAAACCAGCTCTCTCACCAACTCCTGATGAAAAACCAACCACCAACGGTACCCTTGAGTCCACCCCAGCTATAGGATCTTCTGAGTCAAATGCACTCCCTGCAAAAACCCCAGAGACTGAGAAAAGCTCCGCAAAAGTACCTGAGGTCATCTTACCCGAGGGTACAGCTCCAGAGGCTGAGCAAGCCTCTGCCAGCGATGGTGCTGCTTCCTCAGGAGTGGAGGAAACTTCTACCACCTGAGGTCCAAACCACTGCCTGATTACTGCACCCTCCACATGTCTTTTAACACCGATGACAATCGAGATCTAACAGCAAACAAAAAAAAACTCAACAATGTATCACGGAGGGCAATTTTACTCTATGAAAACTTCACTATAACTAACATCCACTGTAGATTTACCTAAATAATTCCTATCTAATCACTTTGTAACACATCCATAAACACTAAAGACATACCACTACAGGTATTCCATTGACTGTTTATCTGACGCAGGCTGAGAAAGACTGCCTCTTCCATGCAAACAAGATGTACAGATGCAACGTTCTTATGATACCTAAATACGATTACACTGCATGCAAAAAAAAAAACAACAACAAAAAATCAAGAGAATGAACTAACTTCAATTAATCTTTGATGTATTTAGAGACTGTGGTAGTGAACTGGGTGACGGCGATCATAGACCCCAAACAACTCTCTTTTTTTTGTTCATTCCCCAGAGACATTGGCTCAATGTGTTTCTTTTCAAGTTTTGGAGAATACATCGACGCTTTTAGAAATATCAACATAAGAAGAAATCTTAAAATAGCATTGAAGAGTATTAAAACGTATACTGATCTAAAAATGTTTACTGAGCTAAAAAAAATTTTGGGACTAGAGACTCTTACCAAGCCCAACCACAATACCTGGACCTTTCTGATGGAAAGATTTTTGGAGTATTTCCAATGAAAACTATTCCAGGCCATATTACAAATCCTATAAAACCATTTAACCGGATCCTTTCTCCCAATTTCAACACACTAGCAGACGTTTCCAACACAGGATTGACTTAAAAAAGGTAACTGAAAAAAGCATACTCTAATGTCATAACATTCCTTATTTCTAGTGCGAGTACTAGTACTTTCAGTATTATAGGCAAAAAACCTGTAGATTTAGATCTAACTGGCATGAGTCTGTTACAGTATGTGTACAATATGGCTGCCTATTTTTTAATTATGTAATGTTTGGTGAGGAACTACAGAAAGATTTTGAGTGGCCCCAGGTACTTGATTGAGATTGAGATTGCGATGAAGGGCAGTTACCACAGGGTTTAAATGCTGGTCTTCATCTTGGACTTAATGGAATACAGGGAGCTGATCATAAACCGGTGCTTTTACTCCAGGAATTTTAGGGAGCCTCGATTAGTCAAAGGATTGATTGATTTACACAAAAGTTTGACTTATATCTATCAGAATCAGTTTACAGAGATATCGGGTGCTTCTTGTGGAATCTGAACACCACTGCCCTCTTGCTGTTGCACCAGTAATGTAGGAAAGGAAGCAGTTCTCTGTGACCTGATTGGTCAAGACTTTCATTGTCTAAAAAAAAAGAAATGGGTGTGGCTTGCAGCTTGTTTACATGACATCGCGAGGTTAGATTTTAGCCCTGGGTAGATTTAGCTAATGCAGATGATTTTTTTTGCTAATGCGTCTACCTCGTATTGTAAAAGATCTTGGATACACTAAGAAGGCTAACTTTACTGTAGTGTACTGATGGGGGATAAATGGTCTAGACTGAGTTTCTGATTAAAGCACAAAACTTGTTAAGGCTTTACTACATTTCCTTAGGCAATTTGCCGACCTCCCTCTTCCCCCACCATTAGCTCAGAATGGCCTTGTTCTTTCTACACCTTTTACACTTGCACCAGTATTACGAATTGAAATTGTACAGCCACACGGCCTTCTAGTGTAACATAGTTTGACACACAATATAAGCGTGTTAATACTCGTTTTACCCACTCTAAGATAATTACTCACCTTGAGGTTATAAGGTTCTATCTAATTTCTTTTGGATTTTTATCACACTGTATAAAAAGATCTCAAAAAAGATCTCAAAAAAAATCTCAATATCGTAAAATCATGGAATGACCTGATAGAATCTTGTATTTCTAAGGTTTTAAACAGATCTGTAAAAAGGTTTGTAATCCATATTTAGAAGCTGTAGTGAATGTTAGCTACCAATATTACCAATATTAGCGAATAACCCTTGCAGCCATTAATGCTTTTACACTTATTTCTTTCTCTTTCTCCCTATCTCACTCTAACCTAAGTGCTATAGACCATGAGTCATTTTACTCCCCAACAGCTGGTCTGTCATTATTTTAAGAACGATTTAAGCAATACTACGAGTGCAAAAGACTATGCACACTCATGCACATTGGTCATTAAGGCAGGAGCTTCCAAACCAAACAAACTCTGCAAGGCAGTGACAAAGCATATGCAGTATACATTTTTTTTCTTCGAAAAATGTACACTTATTGCACACAGTATATAACGCATGCAATTATATAATGCCTATAGTTCCATTGTAATGATTTATTAGGTACAGAATGCATCACTGAAGTCGAGTGGCTGTGCAATGCATTGCATTCTTTAGAATTCATCAGGCGATCAGAAATGCTGTTTAATCAAAAAAAAACAAGGTAAAGGAATAAACTATATATTCTGTACATGAAACATTTGGTAATATGGCATGAAAACACGGGAACTCGATGAAATAATTCTTCCCCCCCACTATTCACTCTTAACAAAAGTTTCCCACTGAGTATATTCTGTATCCTGAAGTATCTGTACTGATTTTCTACAGCACATGGTAGTACAAATATATTGGTGTGCATCAGGGTCTACGCAGTGACAGGAGAAGGGTCAAGCATTTAATAACGCTATTGCCTCCGCACCAGACGAAGGTTAAGTGCCTTGCTCAGTGGCACAATCGCATTTAACAAAACCGAATGGGGGCAAGTGACCCATTCTTATAGACACCAGCTCTTGAAACACGGTTTGTTAGACAATGAAAACTTTGTATGATTTTGATGTAATCCATTCACTCACCTGTAAACTCTTCTCCCTGTCACGCGCTTTACCGTTACACCACGGCCAAATGAAATGCTAGTCAAAATAATTATATAACCTCTAGATGAGTAGTAGTCATAGTAACTGTGTTTGCTTAAAAACAACAAAAAAAAAACAATAGCTAAGTTAGAGCATGAACTCATTTTTCTGAACATTGCTAAGTGATAACATGCATCCCTTTTTTGTAAAAACAAAACAAAACAAAAAACCACAACAAAAAAATAACCAACAGTGCTGTTTTGTTCAATATTTAGTGAAAAGCGCTGCAATGATTTTTTTTTTCCCTCCACACGTTTGTAGTGTGTGCGCAGTATGTTTGTGTATTCAGTGTTTGGTACTTATATTGTATGTATTTACTACTAGCACCATAAGTATGCATTAGGTGGATGTGTGTGTGTGTGTGTGTGTGTGTGTGTGTGTGTGTGTGTGTGTGTGTGTGTGTGTATGTGTGTGTGTGTGTGTGTGTGTGTGTGTGTGGGTTCTGTGTTTACAAAGAAACTACACTGGAGAAATGAGGACGGCGAACGCCGTTGGTTGCTGGCATTTCACGAACCATAACATCCTGCCTAGCTGTTTCTGCTCTCTCGCATACACATGTCCCAAGACCTTACAGGAGGCCTCCCTTTTCGCTTTTCCTTGACTAGTTGTTCGGCTAAAGCATCACGAACGACAGGATGTGGTGTGCAATAATCGCAGTTGTTTTTATGGCGTCACAGTGCTGACTGAGATCTCGAATGTCTATTTACTGGAGAGTTGCTTAACTTTTTAGAGAGGAACTGGTCATTCGCTGAAACGTGATTTTTGCTGAAACGTGAGAAAAATAGCTGAAATAAAAAAAAAAAAATCAATCAATTTTAGGAACTATAACTAAAAAACTGTTTACAGATATCAAAAAGAGGTTGGGAAATCTGTACTTGGATTATCATTAGAAGATATTTGCAATACTTTCATGGTAGTTTTTGTTTATGTTGAGATTTTTGACACGCTGAGGCAACATTTGAATTGGTAGAAATCGAATAATGATTCAACTAAAATTTGAAAAAGCTAACAAAAAGAAATGCAAGAAATTTCAAAATAGATCAAGGTGATCTGCAAATTCAACAGACTATTTTATTGACTTTTTCTTTGTTATCATAAGCAATGTAAAAAAAAAAATGGAATCAATAAACAGTTCAGTGAAGAAGTCTTAGGCACAGGAATTGAGGATGCAATGAAATGAATATCTTTTCACATAAGGAAGAAGTATAATAAACAGGAATCAATGATATACTGGACCAAGTCAATATTTGGTGTGACAACCCTATGGTTTTAGGTATAATATGTGCAGTTTTATAAGAACATTGAAAGGGATGTTTTTGAAATGAAAACCAAATGAACGCAATATACACAGACCATTGTTTTGACTAATTTTACACATTTTAATATCCCTTACACGCTTATCAGGACACATTTCTATATAAATATGAGCTGTTGAACGATTATTAAAGCAAAAGTGCAGCCTGAAGCCTCATTCTCTGTAAACCCCAGTAACTACACTGAACTATATAGTGACATCCTGTACTTTAGAAAGGAGACTTGGATCTTCGAAGAGAAGTAATCATGGCTGGTCTAGCTGTATGGGACAGTCAAAAGTCACGTGTATTCGTGTGTGTGGTAAAAGCTTAGAAGATATATCGGGCATATGAAAGATCATTGTGACTATGAAGGTTGGTGTGTCGTTAGCATTGAGCAGTTATGTCTAAAGCAACCTATGGCGTGTGTGCCGAATAAATGGAATAATAGGCTGTGCCTGCAGGACGACACGAAGTTCCAACTGCCTCTATCTTGTGTCCATCAAAGCCCAGCCTCTATTCGAAGACCTATTTCCAGTTTGTCCATCTCTGTGGTTCTGTTTTGCACAGACACAAATGCACACATTTTGTGAAGGAACATGACATTTGTTATGTTATAATAAAAAGCAAGGTGTTAAAAAAGCAACAGTTTCAGACAGTTTTTCTTGCTGTTTATCTGTCCTGCTTCTGTAAAAACAAACATCCTCTGAAACTTTCATACTACAAGAGCGCACTCACGCACACACTCGGTGCATTGTTCACATAACAGTTCCTCACTGTAACTACAGTGTGTTCAGTTCAGCAGGTGACCATGATAATTATAGACAACATAAAGTGAACAATTCCATCGTCTCTCCCTTCCTATACTGTTCTCCCTTGCAACTTTTCTCTTTTTTTCCTTTCTACTACCCTTTAATCAAGTGAGAGATTTCAGTACGCCATTTATTTTCGCATGTTTATTTTGCATGAAAATACCTGACAGACAATAAATATTTCTTGCACATACACTAATAATAGAAAGAAGAAAAAGAAATTCTAACATCCAACATAGCAACAGCTATTTTTTGAGTTTCTTGTTGTGTACACTTTTTGCAAAATCCACTTCTAAGTTCTAAATTCTTGAACTTAGTAAGAGAAAGTCCATCTGCTCAATCTTTCTGTCAGAGCGAAGGATAGAAGATGGAAATAGGGTCGAGGTTCTTCCCGTCATCTGAGTCGCAAGGGTTGTAGAACGGGTAAATGGGGACGAGAATGGAATCCATGGAGATGGAAAAGATGGGTGCCATGGTAAGAGCGTCGTAGAATGAGACTTCCTCGCCGTCGCAGTCCAAGAAGACGCCAATGCGGGTGGGAAGAGTGGCTCTACGTATCAGCGTGGGCTTGGGGTCAGTGCAGGCCATGATTGAGCCGTTCTTCAGTGCCAACGTCCACAGTCCATTCGCTGTGGTGGATGAGTCCATCTCACCGCGGCACACATCCTCTCTGGCCACACCCACCCGCCATGCCGTCTTGCCTCGCACCTCCACCTCCCAGTAATGGCGACCGTGCATGAAGCCTTCTCGACCCATTAAGCAGTAGTAATAGTGGAAACGTTTCTTGTTTTGATCTGCAACGGGTTCCTTCTTTTCGTCAAAATGCACCGTTGAGTTGTTGGCAGACAGGGTCAGAAGCGGGTGAGCAGTCTCAGGGTCAAAAGTCAACGATGATATGTCTGTGCATGAGAAGGAGTTAGGTAAAACAAAAACACAAAATACACAAACATTAAATAAAACCTCTTGAATAAGGTGATAACTCCATAATTTGTGTGTGTGTGTGTGTGTGTGTGTGTGTGTGTGTGTGTGTGTGTGTGTGTGTGTGTGTGTGTGTGTGTAATTCATTTATTATTTATTCAGCCAATCACTTGGCATTAGTGAAATCCATCAAACCAAGTAGATATGGACCAGGCAATTCAGTTAATAATCAACCTTCCGAATCAGTGGTGGACAGTTACAAAGTAAATGTAATTTGTTACTTTTTTTTTTTCTTCAACTACAATTTGCTATATCAGTTGTTCCTATTTATTTATGAGTGGATTAAAAGCTTAACTGGGTCGAGAGCACACTCTGTTTTAAACTTGATCTGTTTGCTGCTTGGTGTTTCTACTTACACTAACATACAGTTCAGCATCAGTTTAACAGCAAGCAGAACATTTAAAGAGGAATAAATGATGGAAGAAACTGTTGACTCTAACTTGCCACAACACCTGTGGCCTTATTTGCATGATTTTTTTGAAAAACTTAAGAAGGTTTTGGGCTCTTGATCATTTTAATAAATATCGATCAGTGTTTGACTCATTAATATCATTCTATTAAAAGACTGGTGTGCTAAGAGTAACATTAGATCTTTTTAACATAAACTGAGTTGATTGTGTAAGAGTCTTGTGACAAAAATGTATAAATGATAATAAATAAATAAATCATAGTACTTTGGATACTTTTAAAAAGTACATTGCAAATACTTTTGTACTTTTACTCAAGTAAATGTTTCAAGGGGGCACTTTTATTATTTTACTTTTAATATTTAACATAGTGTATCTCTACTTTAACTCAAGTATATGCTTTGTGTACATGTTTGTCTACCACTGTTCAGAATGAGGGGAGACAATGTGATATCAGTGCTTGTTGGTGTCAGACAGGCTGGTTTGACTATTTCTATAACTACTGATCTCTCTGGATTTTCACCTAGAAAGTTCGTTAGAGTTTACTCAGTGTTGAGAGAGGAAAATGGAGAATGGCCAGACTGGTTTGAGCTGACAGAAAGGATACCCTATACTGTGGTAATCAGGAAGGCATGCATAACACTCTGATCCCTAAGACGGATTGGCTACAAAAGCAGAAGACCAAATTATGTTCCACTGCTGCCAGTCAAGAACAGGCTGCACTGGTTACAGGTTCACCAATACTGGACAGCTGAAGTCTGGAAAAATTAAGGTTGATCTGGTTAATCTAGATTTCTGCTGCGTTACACAGATGGCAGGGTCACAATTTGGAACCAACAGCATGAATCCATAAACCCAGCTTGCCTTGTGTAAACAGAAACAGGCTGGTGGGGGTAGTGCAATGGTGTGGGGAATATTTTTTTGGCCTATATTGGGCCTTTAATACAAGTTATTCTTCACTTTAATGCACATACAGACTACCTGAGTGTTATTGTTAACTTTGTGCATTCAATATTGACCACAATTGTCTTCTTTCAACAAGGTATTTTACTCTGCCACAAAGCAAACACAGTTTAAACTGGTTTTATGAACATGACTTTGAGTTCAGTGTTCTTTGGAATCAGAGGCCTTCCCACATTTGGGAAGAAGAGATTCACTGCATGAAAGTGCCCAGGAAAAACGTGCAGGAATTGTGCAATACAATCATGTTAACATACAAAACATCATGTTTCCAAAATCCTATGCAATCCATGTCAGAAGGAATTAAGGATTCTTTTTTAGCAAAGGAAGCCTCTATTCAGTATTAGTATAGTGTCCGTAATAAAGCATTAAGTGTATATTTGGTATATGTATGCAAACTGGCTAACACACAATTCATATCCCAAGCAGAAAGAAACCATGCTGTCAAGCACAGCTGTTAAACCAGTACTTGGGTAGAGACAAGCCTTCATGTGCTTCCATATTCTGTACTGAACAGGACCCACAAACTGTCCTGTGCAAATCTCACTGTCCACCATTGCTGGCCTGACAAAATTCACTTCACATCTGGCAGAAAAATGAAAAGAAAACACAAAAAAACTGAACGGAGATAAACCATCTTAGTGCACTCACATTTAAATGTCTTAATGTCTAAAAGCATTAAAAGTAGTATTTAAATTAAAACACACAAACCAAAAATATTAGTATTAGAGCAGGCAAACATAATGTGGCAAATAATAAATTATTATATGCACAAGTGTTTATTCTCAGTTGTACCCAGCTGTAAAAAAAAAAAAAGGACACAAAATGACTCCTTTACATATTCTATAACAGCTACATGGATGTTAATAGAAAAAGGATGTATTAATAAGGAGTGAGGAACAGAGGCTGGACTTGGTAATGGTTCCAGTGGGTTTAAATATTTTACCGTCATGTAAAAATACAAGTACACACTATTTTAATTGGATGGTTTTATGTATGAGGACATAATAAAAATTATCTGGTCCTTAGCAGGTCTTACAATTATACAAATACAACTTCACATGAACAGCAAATCACTGCTTCAATATGAAATAAGAGACTAAGTAGCAGCCGGCTGCTAATAAAATGCTCTTGATTAACTGATCATCAGTAAGTGTGACCCACCTCTACAAATGCCCAAGTTATAGTAGTTTGCTGTACTGGAGCATTAAGTTCTGTGTAAACATGACGCCAAGGAGGAAAGCAATCAGCAATGAGAATTTAGAGAAACAGTTATTGCTGCCCATCAATCTGAGAAGGGCTCTAAGCCAATAATTTACACACTTTAACCTGACTGAAATGCTGTGGACCTGAAGAGCTCAGTGCTCACAAAGATCAATAAAGACTGACATCAAAAATGATGTGAGAGACTGATACTGTGACTGTCATACAGAACATGACTACTTCAAGTTAGTCCTGCAAGATAGTTCTACAAGCTACTGAATCATAACCTGTACTTAGTTTTTTTGACACACATTATCAAAATAAATAATGAGACTGTATAAAATGTCATGTGTTGCTCAGGACCGGATGATTTTTATTATATCCTGATGCGTAAAACCATAAAATTAAAAAAGCGTGCACTTTCTGTTTCCACACAACTCTAGGGGGTTTAAATAAAATAGGTCATGTTGGTGGGTGTTATTGTGGGTTATGGATTCATTTAAATAAAAAACACTACACACTTACCTCTTTAGGAGTTCTTTGATTTCCTAAAAAAAAAAGTTTAAAAGGTAGAAATTGTGTCTTTTTTTTTTTTTACACACCGCTCAGGTCAGTATCAGCACTTTAGCTTTCATTTACAACCAGTTAATCATGTGATGTAAGCTAAACAGTGCCAGATAGCATCCAGCATGTTCTGTGGATCTGCTCCAAACCCTTGTGTGGTACCTCCTCCCCTCTGTACACTTAACAAGCTGCTCTTCGAGATAATGCAGTGTCGCACACATAAATTAACTACTAAATCCAGATAGTAAATACATAATAAAAAAAATAAATAAATAAAAAAACCTTTCGTGCATTTTTGATTTGCTCTTATGGAATCCTTAAGGTTGTATATATGTATGCAACAAGATGGTGAGTATAAATCTGCCAGAAGAACATTGTTATATAGAGAAGTAGACATTTGATATAATCCCTATATAAGCACCTTAAGGAGTTTGGGGCTGTCATCTTCTGTTAGTTTGGCGTTTAGAGTCTCGATGGCCCTTTCCAGGTCTCGGCCCTGCGCTGCAATCTTCCTCTCTCTCTCCTTCAGCATTTTCACTCGCCTATCCCTCTCCTTGCTCAGCCTTTCCAGGTCTCTTTCCTCCTCCTCGTCCAGGAAGTTGTGAAGGTTCTGGAACTCTGCTCGGATTTCCCGCTCCATGTCCTCAAACTGTCTCTGTGGGGATACAATGTCGGGCAGAGAGAAATCAACCTCTGATAAAATGTTTGAATGCAAAAGACATACAATTTTTTATTTTTTTTTAACTTTACTTTACAAAAGAATTCTATGTCTGTCTAATTCTGAAGATTTTGTGATTGCTGAGCTATTAATATGTTACTGGGGATTCACATTGGGGTAAAAAAAAAAAATGCTATCTGGGTCTTTCCTTCATATTGTAGGTGTTAAACAATTTAAAAAAAAAAAGCACATTCAACTCAGCTCTTGAGAAAGTCAAGAAAATCTATTTGGCAATACCATGCCATTTGATTATGGATAATAAGCCAGTAAAAAATTAGGCTTGGGGGCCAGAAGAAATTCAGAATGTCTGTTTGTGGGCATTTTCAGCTCCAGTAGATATACTGTATAGTGTATATGTTCGCAATGTCGATACTGATACGTTTCTTTTAATATACATCCTGTCTTTACCTCCACAGTGACTGCATCTGCAAAAGTCTCTTTCTCTGCTTCATGGCATTCATCAACTTCGTGCTTAATCTTCTTAATCGCCTGGATGAGCTTCTCCTGCAGGCGAAGCAGTATTTAACCACTAGTGCTTATTTAAAGTGAATAACAAAATGATCATCAATGTTCTTGTAAATTATAAACCTTATCATTAATCATAAACTGGTGATATGCTGTTGCCCTTCTAGGCACACTTTTAACAGAAACCCAGGTCAAAATGTGCATTGGTCTAAGCATACATCTCATCTTTCACCTCGAGGTGACACTTCAAAAGTTCTCTCTTACCTTCTGGTCATTGAGAAGAGACTTGCTGTAGTTGTTGTTTGTGTCCTTCATGTGATTGGTGTACATTCCAGATTCCTTGTCAGAGGCGAGCGAGAGGATGATGAACCTTCAGGATGTTACAGAAGAGAAAGAGGACTTGGTTAAAAAGTGTGTGTGTGTGTGTGTGTGTGTGTGTGTGTGTGTGTGTGTGTGTGTGTGTGTGTGTGTGTGAGAGAGAGAGAGAGAGAAGAGAGAGAGAGAGAGAGAGAGAGAGAGAGAGAGAGAGAGAGAGAGAGAGAGAGAGAGAGAGAATAAAAGCAAAGGACAAAGACTGTGAGTGTGAGAGTAGTATTTCGGCGGGGGGGAGGGGGGGATTGGGCCAGAAGTGTAACAAGACTGAAAGCATATGTTACATACATGCAGCACACGTACCCACATTGACACTCTAATGTCCCAGTCCATTATCATGCTCAGATTTAAATGGTAAAAGGCGAAAACAAGGGGATTAGGTTTATATCTGTCACACAGCACAACACATGCTCATATGGCCATGAGAGAAGGGCTTTCTATTTTTGTCTCTGCAACAAGAGACGACGTCAGAGAGGACAATGTCTCTGAAGCTTGTGTGTGTGTGTGTTAACAAGTGAAAACTGGGGAACATTATGCGGCACAATTAGGATCCTGTGTGATTAAAATTGTGTGAATATTTCCGTAAATGGAGCGATTGAGAGCGATTACAGAGCGATTTAGCGTTCTGCTGAGGACTGACGGAGGCATTTTTTGGCACCATTAGAAATCATGTCAATCAAAAGGTCAGCTTGTCAGTCCTTGTTTTACCAACTCACATTCCCAGCCCTCACCATACAATCTCCACACACACACACCCCTTGTCCCATCGCCATCACTTTATAACTCCTCTCTAGCCTCCTCCCTTTTCTCTTCTTACAGCTCCTACACCAACATCCTGTCAAAGTCCTGTCAGTGTGCATAAATATAACTTATCCGTACAGATGTATTATTCATCTAATCTTGCTCTTTATCTCTACGGACTATTCTGAGTCAGACTTGGGTATGAGCTTAGAAACTCACTCTTGCAATGGCTTTTACAGGCTAAACTTTCCAGAACATTCTATGGTAAAATATCAGTGTTTATTAACTCATGCACTCATCAAAGCATGCGTTACTCTGCATTCATGGATAAAAGTGCATCTATATTTATTAAACTTTTTTAATAATATTGTTTTCCTTTAATGGATTTAAATACTGATATATATATACACACTGAGGTACAACATTGAGTAAGTCTACAATGAAATGTCTCTAAAACTATATAAATAAAACCGCATTAAGTAAATCTAACGTGTTGATAAATACACGTCACAAATTCAATTAGAATTTTACAAAAAAAAATGTATTGTCCAAATGCAAATTCAACAAAAGTGCCTCTTCCGGCGCACGATTACAACGTATGCGGAAGTAAACACATCGCGTTTGGCCGTTTTGAGTTCTTCATGTGCGGTCATACATTTCAACTGGGTTTATTTCTTGTACGTCTGTAATTCAGGTCGGCATCTTGTCTTTATTTTTGGTCATTGCAAATGTATTTGAAGTAAAAAAAAATGTAATAAAATAATAATTTAGCGATCTGGATAATTCAATTAAATTTTATTTGTATATCGCATTTAACAATGGATATTGTCCCAAAGCAGCTTTATAGAGATTAAAGAGGTTATGAAGTTGGAATGTAAAAGTCTAGTGCTGATAAATGTATCTCTAATTAGTGAGCCAGTGGTGGATATGAGGAAGAAACCTTGATAGGAACCAGACTCCTCATCTGGGTGGCACCGAAAGTCCATTCATTACAGTTCCATTATTATTGGGGTTTACTGGTCAGTGATGGATCCTTAAATGCAGAACTGTAGTCCTAAGCTGTTACAGCAGACTGTTTATTTAAATTACAGTCCAAATCCATGCTCACAGTTCTTGAGCTGCTTAGAAACTTCATAGATCTTTAGACTGCTCATGTGGATCCATCCTCAGCTGCATAGCTGTGGAGAGAGAAGGTGGCCATATTGTTGCATGAAAGTTAAAGACCGTAATTGTTTGTTAAGAAATTCATTAGTGAGACGTAAACACGTGTTTTGCAGCAGATCCTGCGTCCTCATCCGTGTTCTTGATTGCGAGCGAGAGGAACAAGACTTCTACATCCTCTACATATACATTGTATTTGTATAATAGGTGTGAGCATCTACATTCTACTAAACCCTGATGTCCTGTTTCTCTGCAGACATGAACGGCCAAGCCGAGTTAGATGTGGATTACAAGCGGAAGTACAAAAACCTGAAGCGGAAATTAAAGTTTTTGGTGTATGTAAGTAACCGCAGTTTTACTTTTCTTTTGCTTTACCGGGGGTGTGATGGAGGATGTGACTTTGTCTGGTTTCATTTTAGGAGCAAGAATGCTTTCAAGAGGAGCTCAGGAGAGCACAGAGAAAACTCTTGAAGGTCTCCAGAGATAAAAGGTGATACATTTTTCCCCTCAATGTAATAGACACACTGCCTGGCTACACGTTTTTCATATTAATGGAGCTACACAGTGCATCAGTTAAAACATTAATCACTGCAATCTCCATAGTCTCTGATGTATTCGCAAATTTGAAGCCCCCTTCTCCAGGCACTGTGTGTATTTGTGTATACACTGGAAACTAATGACTCTCATCTTATAATGTGTCTCAATGTGCCTCAGTTTCCTCCTGGACAGATTGTTACAGTACGAGCGTGTGGATGAAGACTCATCAGGTAAGTCTTTTCTTCATCACCATTGTTTCTTCATTCCTTTCCTTAATGACCAAAAGAGTCTCATGTGTGCAGCCTATAAAAGTCCCTGAATGTGTCGTACACATACTTTGGTCTTTAGTGTCAACCCGGAGAGATTCTTCTAGCCTGGTGGTTTTTTCACTTAGTTACAGAACCACATTTATGCACTCAGCCTTCCGGAAACTCTAGAGACCGCAGTTCCTGCAGCAGTGCTTACTCTAAGTGCTAAAATTTTTATTCTGTGGAAAGATGATTGCTTGATGCTTCATTTTGGTAATTTTGAGTTTGATAGTCGCTGGTGTGTGATGATCATGAGATCCGGTATCATAAAACTTGAATGATTATCACACTCAAAATGCTCTGGTGTATATGTACTCATTTATATATACACCGATCAGGCATTACATTGACATTATAACATTGAGAGATGAAGTGAATAATAACTGATTGTCGTGTCATTATGTCATCTGTTAGTGTTACTATATATATATATATCTATTAGTGGTTTGAAAAAGTTGATTCTGTTTTTAATGTTTCAGATCATCAAAGTAATGTAAATATTAGTAAACGTTTACACAAGTGAGCACAACATGCAGTTTTTAAATAAAGGTTTTTATTATTGAGGGAAAACAAAATCCAAATCTACATAGCCCTGTGTAAAAGTGTTTGCTCCCCTGTTAAAACTGTGGTTTAAGGGGGGGCAAACACTTTTTCACACCACTGTATATGATTGCACCGTGTGTAAATTTGTTGCTCTCAAAAGGGCAAAATGCACAATATATAATATCTATAGACACGATCCACAGAACGTTCTTGACCTGGTAGCTATTCTTTCATGACCTGGTACTAGTTTGCAATCCAGTGCTTGGGGACCTGATCTAGAGCATTCAGGATGCTGGTCCTCTCCTCTCTTCTCGATGGAGCTAAGAAGGTGAACCCATCAGTGCAGAGCTCAGTGGCTCAAGAAATTGGCTTTATTTTGCCACAGTAACGTTTTCATGCTCTACTTTCACCGTTTTCCTCATGCACACGCGATTTTTTTATTTATTTTTTTCTGCTTCAGAGTCAGTGTTCAGTTTGCTTCACTTCCTGCTGCACTTTCACATTGTCAGCTTGTGTGCCTTTTGAAGACTTATGCTGCAATTAGGGCAATATCAATATTGCTGCAATTAGAGGAATATCTACTGTGCAGCAATTAGAAGGCTGTCTAAGTGCTTGTCCAGGATCAGCATCGCTAATGTGTGATGTCGCTAATGTGTGATGACTTCCGCTGGTCCGATGGAACTTGACAGAACAAACAAATTACGTTGTATACTGCAAATACAGCACTTTTTTTTTTTTTTACAAAAGGTTGTAAGTTTAACAAATTCAATAGTTATTTTTAACAATTTATAAACCTCGACTCAGGTCAAAATATGAATGCTAATGTGGACTGAGGTACACGACAATCCACTCCATTATTGTGTATTATGATGTCATTATTTGATTACTACAAAACCACTAAACACTGCGGTCATGTTCCAGACTCAGACGCAACAGCCTCATCAGACAGCGAGGGAGAGGCTCCGAGAGAAAGAGAACGAGAACCAGGAAAGAAGTGAGTCCCATCCTGTGTTCTGATGGGTATTGACTTTTGTCAGTACTTTTGCTTTCTGCTCTTTTTTTTATTATTATTATTATTATTATTTTATATTATTACCTTTCCATTCGTACAGATAATGTGGAGTGAAGTTAAGGGGGGGAAGCTTTTGATCTATTTTATTTATTGATTAATTTTTGTTTTCATTTTATTATAAAGAGGTTGAAGGCTGTTGTTGTGGCAAAGATTTAAAATGTTTCTTTTTGAATGTTTTTTTCAACAATCAATGTAGTGCAATATCAGTCATTTTTATTGCTAATATATGAGAATGTTTGAATCATCTGTGCAAAACTGGAAATATTGCAAAAAAACTGCATTTATAACCATCATGATTCTGTAATGTAAATCACTGTCACACAGTTCGCCATCATCCACAATTGCAGTTTTAAACTCTTATCATGCAAAAAAGAAGGTATGCGTGAACATGGTCCTTCTTCTCTGGGGTAAAGTTTCAAATGTACTGATGCAAAGTGGAAAACTGTTCTGTGGTGAGACAATTCGAATTTTGAATGTATTTTTTGGAAACCATGGACACCGTGCACTGGACTAAAGAAGAGAGGATCTGGCTTGTTATCAGCACTCAGTTCAAAAAGCCACGTCCCTGATGGTATTGGAGTGCATTCGTGCCCATGGAATAGGCAGCTTACACACTTGGAAAGGCTCCATCAAACATGAGAAAACATCTTTTTCATTGAAGGCCTTAAACAAGAGCATGCATACTGCATATAGCATGATGTAGTAGGAGAACGATGCTGAACTGCCTGAAGTCTAGACCTTCCACAATTGGAAAACATTTGGTGCATTATGAATAGAAATAGAATAGAAAGTGGATTTATAATTTGCATAAGATTTATAATTGTTTTCTGTTTTTATTTACATTTTACAAAGTGTCTTTGAAATTATGGTTTCATCCAAACATCCTGTCTAACCTCAGCTTTAATATGTGTACACTACAGAAGGAGAAGTCCTGCAGGTCCATCTCTTGCTTCGTCCTCGTCCCCGCAGCTCTCTCTCCTCTCACGGCCCGGAGCGAACGCTCTCCAGGCTTCGGCACCTGCGCAGTACCTCAACGCGGTAAGGCGCCCATACAGCGCAGCCCACATCACTAACCTCATCCCATTTCAGTGTATTGCTTTAAGTTCCTTTTGACATTTTTAATTCATTCATTCTTTTCTTTCTCTTTTCTGTTGTGTCCTGTCACATCATCTGCTTATTTTTGGACCCATTGTCTTATGGGGTGGGGACTGTGCGTGCGGACATGGCCGTGTGTGTGTGTGTGTGTGTGTGTGTGTGTGTGTGTGTGTGTGTGTGTGTGTGTGTGTGTGTGTGTGTGTGTGTGTGTGTGTGTGTGTGTGTGCGCGTGCGGTGAGCAGTTACCCTTCCCTCCTGACTATTTGGCTCCCTCTGCTGAGCGAGTGAGGAAAGAGAGAAAACCAAAACCACCCAAACAGAGAAAAGAGTCTGCAGGAAAGGTGAGAGAGAGAGAGAGATACCGAGGGGGAAAAAAGAAACAGGAAGTCTGAAACGGCTTCCACTGTTTTCTGTCTCGTCAATGAAACACCCAATATCTCTATATGTGCTGGGTTAAAGGCGGAAATAAATTTACAAACTCATAAAATTTTAGAAGGATGTGTAAACGATGGCGTATTTTTACACTTTTTTTTTTTTTACATTAGATATTAAAATGAATTGCATGTTGATGACCTATCTTTAAATAAGTTTTTAAGTGCAAAAATATTTGAGGATTTGCATCATTGAAAATAAAACAATTACATTCATTTATTATAAAAGGCCAAAGCCTGTACTTACAAGTAATGGTACATCAAATATTTATTGTAGGGTTTAAATTGCTGATTTTCTGGAAGTAATACAAAACCATATATAATTCATTATAAATATAATAGGCATTAACATTTTTCTTAAAAAAAAAAAAAAACCAAGAAGGAAAAGACTAGCGGCCCAAAACCTGCCTCCAGCATGACAATTGCTCACATGGGTTGGAGAGGAATATCTTGAGTGGCCTGCTGTAGAGCTCTGACCTCAAAATTGGAACGCTGACTGCACCCCAGGCCTCCACCAGCATTTCCTGACTTTATTTACATCCTTGTGGCTGATTGAGGAATCTCCACGAGCACACTTGTGTCCAGAAGAGTGAAGGTTATAATAACAGCAAATGTGGATTAAATGTAGAATGGGATGTTTAAAAAACACATACCAATCTAATGGTGAGGTGTCCTTATAGCGTGTATAGAAGTATTACAACAATAATTATTATTATTAAATATAATAATGTAGGTTACCTGATGAACACATGTTCTAATCGCTGTTCTACTTGTGTTCTGTCCAAAATATTTGTCGGTGGAAATTTCCATCCAGATGCAGTTATTTTTTAAACGTGACCAGAGAGAGGACGGAGCATTGCATCTTGTCAATGCTATATATAAACAGCGCGGATGAAATCCCCGAAGAGCAACGCGAAGGTCCATTAGAGCGAGGATGTGGGTGTGGAGGGGGGAGAAAAAAACAGGATGAAGCAGATCCAGAAGCGAAGTCAATGCCTCTGTGGCATTTATTCGAGCGGATTCTTACATTACTGTCCTAAATCTATCAGATGGAGAAA
This sequence comes from Silurus lanzhouensis, assembly GCA_039877035.1. Lineage (NCBI taxonomy): Eukaryota > Metazoa > Chordata > Actinopteri > Siluriformes > Siluridae > Silurus > Silurus lanzhouensis. The sequence continues at coordinate 181,171 of JBCEWE010000487.1, forward strand.
ATGGTTAAATAACGAATATTTCACATTCATTAGAGTTGAAATCCCAGCGTGTGATCACTAACATGACTGACTCATTATGCAAATAATTCTTTCACATCGTTGTTGGGTTTTTTTTGTTTCTTTTCTCAGGTGGTATCTCCGTTAGGATCGAACTACCCAGCAGGTGGCGCGGCGGGCGCGGGTTCGTCCGGGCCTTTCAGCTGGGTGCCGCGGCAGATGCTGAGCGGAGACGCCGCCGAGGAGGAAGGAGAGAGCGAGGGAGAAAGTGACGGAGGAGACGAGGAGAGGGGAGAGGGAGAGGAAGCAGAACTGGTCATTGACATTCCTAACGAGTGAAGAGACGTCAAAAGACTCTAGCGTGAATACGGCGAGGGGGAACGCCAGTTATCCAGCTGCGGATGGTGCTTTGGAGAATTCTCTCTCCTCCACCACCTGTTTTTTTTTTTTGTGTGTGTTTGTTTTACATGTAAAATAGCAACTCTGCTCACAATTCAAGCTGCAGTACACATAGGATGTGATTTTAATTTGTGTGAAGGAAAAGCACCCGGAGGACCTCCTTGAAAGGAGTTTGTAGTAGTTGAATCGGAGGGTAATGTCGATGCTCGGATCCAGCGGACGCATCCATCGTTCCTGAAAATGTTGATCAGGACGAATTTAAGGACTGAGTGTCATAAACTCGAAGTCGCTTGTAATGTACACGGCTGTAGATGTTTGGAAAGAGGCACATCTGTAAGTACAGATTCAGGATCAGGTCCATCAGGACCCTGTATATGGCCAAAAGTATTGGGACGGTAGCGTGAAATTTTCCTTTCACTTAAACTAGGAGACCCAGAGCAGTTCCAGCATGATCATGCTCCTGTGCACAAAGTCAACTCCATGCGTTTACATGGACTGGAGTGGAAGATTTTGAGTGGCCTGTTATAAAGCTATGAACACAAACCCGTTGAACACCTTTGGGATGAATTATATCATTCGACATCCAGCAATTGTGGTGGTGTGGTTTTTTTGTGAGTTGGAGGAAAAATGTATTAAAGTGAATGAATTGTAAACTGATTTCTATGGTTAAAACAATGACCTTTTTTTGTGTGTATGAACTCCCTCACCACCATCAGCACCCCAAAAACTGAACTGTTATACAAGTTCTTAAAAGTTCAGTACTTTTTAAGTACAGGCTGTGGTCAGAAGCTGTTTAAGTGGAAATATGAGGTGCAGAAGAGAGTATAAGACTATTCTTGAGAGCTCTCTTGTGCACCTGGTAAAAATAGGGGCTTTTAAAACCCACAAGATTTAGCTTGTTATATAATTAATGCAATAGCACCTTTTTGTGCAGCCAAAAACCCCCAGATGTCTCAGTCTGCTTTTAATGGTACATATTTAACATTCTGGCACAAATTCAGTCTTCAACATCAATGAATTGTCTTTCTTTGTTTATATCATTTATTGGATTATTATATACAGTGATGTGAAAGTGTGTTTCTGATTTTTTATTTTTTTAATGTTTCAGATTATCAAACTAATTTGAATAATATTAAAAAAGATAACACAAGTGAACACAACATGCAGTTTTTAAATGAAGGTTTTTATTTAAACAAAATCCAAAACTACATGGCCCTGTGTGAAAAAGTGTTTGCCCCTAAACCTAATAACTGGTTGGGCCCCCTTTAACAGCAACAACTGCAATCAAGTGTTTGCGGTAATTTGCATTGAGTCTGTTACAGCGCTGTGGAGGAATTTTGGTCACTCATCTATTCAGAATTGTTGTAATTCAGCCACATTGGAGGGTTTTCCAGCATGAACTGCCTTTTTAAGGTCATGCCACAGCATCTCAATTCAGGTCAGGACTTTGACTAGGCCACTCCAAAGTCTTTATTTTGCTTTTCTTCAGCCCTTTAGAGGTGGACTTACTGGTGTGTTTTGGATCATTGTCCTGCTGCAGAACCCAAGTTCACTTGAGTTTGAGGTCACGAACAAATGGCCGGACATTCTCCTTCAGGATTTTTTGGTAAACAGCAGAGTGCATGGTTTTATTTATCACAGCAAGTATTCCAGGTCCTAAAGCAGCAAAACAGCCCCAGACCATCACACTACCACCACCATATTTTACCTGTTGGTATGATGTTCTTTTTCTGAAATGTGCACCTTCCAAAAAGTTAAACTTTTGTCTTATCAGTCCACAGAGTGTTTTCCCAAAAGTCTTGGGGGATCATCAAGATTTTTCTGGTAAAACTGAGACGAGCCTTTATGGGTTTTTTGCTCAGCAGCGTTTTTCATCTTGAAACTCTGCATGCAGACCATTTCTGCCCAGTCTCTTTCTTATGGTGGAGTCATGAACACTGACCTTAACTGAGGTAAGTGAGACCTGCAGTTCTTTAGAGGTTGTGTTATCTTTTACTAACATTTAAATTAGTTTGATGATCTGATACATTAAAGTGTGACAAATATGCAAATAATTAGGAAATCAGGAAACACACCCTGCCATGTCAGTGTCACTGCTGTATTATTAATGATCCACTACCCCAGTACTGTATTCTTATCTTAAATTAAAAAAAAAAAAAAAAAGGTACGTTTTCACCGTTTTATGCCTTTTAACCTTCCTACAACTTCTAGTTCTAAAACCTGGACCTGAAAAAGACTTATATTTGACATTACATGTCACAAAGCTACACATATGATAAATACAAAAGTGGAGTAAAAAAAAATTATATATATATATATACTGCAGTTATTTATGAATCAGAAGTTGTTCAGGGTTATGAAATTATTGAATGAAACCACTTTCATCACTTAATCTCGTCACTTTTGTTGAAATGTTCTTCACTTGACCTGTTGCCATCCGAAGTAAAAAATGTAGTTAATTCAAATTCACCAGCATGCAATTATTAAAGTGGTGTTTGGGTGCATTATACATTACTGGTCAGGAAAGGCCAAAATGGTGCTACGGTTCTAAAAACGCATCCCAAACATTCATTATTAACAACAGCAAAGAGTGGCTCATCATTGCAACACTGCCTTAAAGCCATCTTCAAGACACTTAACATGATGCTACCACCACCGTGCTTTACCTAAAACCTACACGGCACACTGTATATTATCAAATGCTCCATATATTTGGGTAGCAGTTGCACTTGCATAACTGGCTCAGGATTTGTGAGCATTGGCTTAAAGTTATACAACTAGAGAATTTCTTCAGGTTTCACGCGTATGTGTGTGTGTGTGTATGTGTGTGTGTGTGTGTGTGTGTGTGTGTGTGTGTGTGTGTGTGTGTGTGTGTGTGTGTGTGTGTGATCAATTGAGGCAGTTTTTCCTCTAATGAATAGATAGTCAAATGGGTTTTAGATTTATGCTTAAATGTACACAAACATTCATAGCTGGGTGTGAGGTATGAAGTATAACTTGGTGTATTAAGCATGTAAAACACACACACACACACACACACACACACAAACCCAGAAAAACATAAGATTCTGAGGGTTGCAACCACACCTATCTTGCCCTACAGCTCAGACTCCAGTTCAGACAGGCAGTTCTGCCGTGAAGGGTTGCAACACACACACACACACACACACACGCACACACACACACGCGCGCGGCTTACCGTTGTCATACCTACAGAGCTTTGCACAATTCTTCCTGGTATTTGGCAGCCAGGTTTGGAGCTGGTTTCAAACAGTCGTTTTTATGAGATCTGTCTGGGAGCTACTGCATAATTCAAAAGCAGTAAAACTTTGCAGTGATGTGTGTTTCTGAGGGCATGCCTCTTGTTTTCCTACAGAACACACAAGCAATTCTGGTGTCCTGCTCAAATATGGTAAGAGAGCAGGTGTGTTTTTCTGTTCCAGCACCATTATAAATGACAATATTGCTTCCTCATGGATAGATCTTTATTTTTCCCCTGAAAAGTTCGAGAAGTAGGGATGGGCGAGGATGAAGATATCTCACGTAGATAATACAATCCACATGTGTGCGAGATTGTGAGATGGAGAATATGTGAGCTGAATTAATGGGTGTGTGTGTATGAGAGAATGCTGATTTACAGGTAACAGTGATAGGCGTGAGAGGGCGTGTGCACAGGTTTGTGTACATTACAACCGAATCACCACCAGAGGAAGTGATTTATTGACAGAAAAGAATGAGACGGGAGAGCAGGAGGGGTAAAAAAAGAAAAAAAAGAAAAGAAAGAAAGCACCCAAGCGTAGTCGAGAGAGCAAGGAGAGGGAGAGAGCATAGAGAGTGGGAGGGAGAGAGGAAGACAGGGTGACTTGCAGGATCTTGCCTTGTGTAATTGCTGCTTCAGCGCTGTCATTAACAGCCATTGCCAGACTGCAGAGAGAGTGTTTTGGCCATGGCGTGTGCAGCACTGAGGAATAATGTGTGGGAGCTTGCAGTGCTGATTCTGGGCCTGCTCTCTCTGGCTCACATTGTCACAGCTTCCGAGTGCAAGGAGAGCTTCTACAGAAACACACCCCCACACTGGGTCACTGAGTCGGGCCTGGAGAGGCGATGCCACAACCTGGGAGCCGGGCGCACTTTTGCTTCACTCTCCCACCCGGGACACCAGTCTCACATCTATACGGCTCTGCACCTCGGCCAGCACAACGCATGGGGCAAAGGAACGACAAAAGAGTTGGTAGGATCTGTTTTTCTTATTGTCAAGCTGTACAGTAACAAAAAAAATTACCTTCGAAATCAAATCAATGCATGGTTTAAGGAGATACAGATGAGAAACAAGTCAAATTATCTGCTAGTGTGGTAAGATCATTACATTGGTAAGGTTTTCTTGAAATAAGGAAACATATCTGGTGTTAGAAAAGAACTGAATGTCTTCAAATAAGCATTAAAACACTGCAAGCAGTCTACAGAACTTACTGGATCAACGTTGAACAGTTTGCTTTCCATGCGAATAAGATCTTAAAACCAGACTAATCAAGGAAATTGCTCTTAATTTATGAATAGTCATCATTATATATTGTCTCAGAATGAGACAAAAACGAGATTAAAATCAATATCACACGTCAACAATTATTATTTGTTCAAATAAATAAAGCTAAATCATTACTTGCTGCATTTTTGTTTATTAACAACATATTCAACATGAGGAAATCAAACTACAGAACAATTCAGTAAAAAAAAAGCCATAAGTACTTTGTATAAGGAAGTCAGTTCCAAAAAAATTAACCATAATGGATAATTTTTGGAAAGAGACTTAATACTGCGGAGCCTAATCATTTGTTATGTTGTAAATAAATGTGTTGGTATTGATATAAAACAAGAATTAGGAATAAATGATACTAATGAACAAGCCATAAGTGAATATTTGACGGTAATTTACCTCAAATTTAAATTTTTTTTCTAATAAATAGATTATAAGCTTTACTAATTAAGTAAGAAAAAAGAGATTATGTCAAAACAATCAGTAATTTTACACAGTCTGCTCTTGCACAGTACTTATTCTTAAAATAAGATCAATAAGATTTTTATGGCTAGAAAATTTTAGTCTTGACTAGAAGAGGAGTTTTTGCATCGTAACCGTCAACTCTAATTGAATTGCGCTGCTTGGTGCAAAATCACATTTGCAAAAGCTTTTGCCCCCTGAATTTGACTATACGAACTTCCTGACAATCCTCTGGCTCTACAGAAGCAAACGAGTTTCAAAAATAAAACGAAGTTTGCAAAATTGCGAAATGGAGCGTGCAAAAAAATATATATATTGTGACAAAAAGCTGACTTGGGAATAGAACAAAACACACACTACAGCGAATGTCTTAATGACCCTTGTCAAGTTTAATGAAAGGACCCATTTAGAGGCACTGCATACATTTGCGTCTCAGAACAGCCTCTGTCTTTTAGCCACAAAGGAAACTTTTCTTTTTTTGCGACTTGATTCTGTGTAGCAGTGCTGAATGTAATAGAAAGCTGTATAACAAAGAACAGGCCTGATCTTTCCGTTTTTGAGATTTCTCTATGTCGTGTAATTCATGTTTATGTGTCTCTCAAAAGCATGTGCAGGACGAGACAGGCGTCCTCGGAGGAGAAGATCATTTTGTCCCGGGATTGTACAAGAAGGACCAGCATGTAGCTTCATCACCCTCACCGTCTACTTTCCATAAACTGGATGCTCTAACTGCAGAGCTGGTGGAGAGCAGGATCACGCCACAGTGCGTTAAGGCAAGTGGGAGCGTGTATGTTCAGAGTGGCATGGGTGGCCTGATCGAGACGAAGGAGGACGTGCTATGGTCGGCAGTGTGCTGCGATGTTCCTGAAGGAGCCGGAAGCTTCAGTATAGGAGTGGTCCTTGAGGGTGAAGGGGAGATAAAGCTGATGAGCGTGAAAGAGCTGGAGGAACTGATGGACTTTAAAGAGCTTTTTTCAGGTGGATGTGGAGAGACAATTCTGGAAAATGGGGCATTGGAAGTCGGTGAAGTTTCACACACAGATGAGTCAGACAAAAGCAATGATGAGAATGAGGTATCGATAGAAGAAAAGATAGAAGAAAGAACCCTGTCTGAACCCAGTCTGGAAGAAAGCAGCAAAGAAACCGAAAGCCAAGAGGAGAGCGTTGTCCTCTATGTTCTGTCTTCAACCATATCTCTCCTGTTTGCTCCTCTATCTCCGGTTGTCTCCACCCTCACTAACTTGCCCTTTCAAATCTGCTATGTCTTGCAAGAGGACGCAGCCGTGCTGACATCGCTGCCTGGTGACAGTCTTAGTTTGGTTCAAAACATGGGCTCTGGTGTCGTTTCGGGTGTTGAGAACGTAGGTAGCATCGCCTATCAAGTGGGTGAGCATGGCGTCTGCTCACTGTATACATTAATAAGCACATTAACAGGCACGCTCATGATCTCCTGCCAGGAGGGAATTGCCGGTACAGGGACGCTAATGGGTGATGCTTTGGGGTTGGTAACCGGTGCACTTGGTGAGGTCTGGGAATTTGGCTCAGAAGTTGTAGGGAGCATGTGCCAGGGATTTTGTGGGTACTTGGGTGTAGTAGGCACAGAGATTGGCGAACAGGGCATGACAGTAGGTAAAGGAATCGGCAGTCTGGTCTGGAGGGGACAGAAGGGACTTGGGCATGTAATAAATATGGTTGTGGGCGTCGTTGGGGGAGTGTTCGGAAACATGATGGAAAACATTCAGGAAGCGGTCACTAAAGAGTGAGAGAGCATTGAGGTATTTATTAAGCATGAATGCATGGATCTGGCGCGGATCTTCCTACTTACACTATTCCATCATGGTCGGGGTCTCGCTGCACGAAAATGCTTACATGGACTGGCTTTTACAGCTCTTAAATCGGAGGAGTGGGCACTGACATGAAGATTTGTGTGGATTTGAGATCTTAGCGATTGATCTTATACACTCTTTGTGAAGTTGGTGTGCATTCAGTGCATTCAGTCGAATATGGAAAGGGGAAATGATTCAAAGGTTATGGATTACAGAATTTCAGGTATAATGCAAATGATTTTGATGCGAAAATTGAACAGTATCATAGAGACCATGAGGCAAGCTCTTGTACAATACAACACAGTTCAGTCTCCTCATTGTTAATCAACTTTCCAGCTTTGCTTCGGTGGAATATTTGTACAAACTGCCCTCGATATTAAGCAGGATATCAGAAAAACCTGTAACAAATGTAAAAAAAAAAAAAACAGTGTTCAATGTCCAGTCATCTCCTCAGTAAAACTGATATATGTAATCACCAACTCCAACTTGATTGATGTCTAAATAAAAGAAAGGATTGTGTCATGGATTTTGAATGCCAGTGTCATCTGTTCTGATATGTATTATTATTATTTTTTTTTAAATGGACATTGGAGAAATCTACAGCGATCAGGCATAACATTATGACCACTTGCCTAATATTTTGTTGGTCACTTTTTTTGCTGCCAAACCAGTCCTGAAACGTCAAGCATTACCAGTATTAACAGGATAGATACTTTTGATAGATACTGACCACTGCAGCCTGAGAACAGCCCACAAGATCTGCCATTTTATAGACGCTCTGACCCAATCGTCTAGCTGTCACAATTTGTCTTTTGTCAAACTCGCTAAATTCCATTTTTCCTGCTTCTAACACGTCAACTTTGAGGAAAAAATTTCATTTGCTGTCTAATACTGTATATCCAACCCACTAACAGGTGCCATGATAAAGAAATAATCAATGTTATTCACCCCACTGGACATAATGTTATAACGCCATAATGCTATGCCTGGATAGTGTATATTGGTGGAAAGTGCATATAGGTGAAGGAATGCTAATTAAAGGGAAATATTATACGGTAGGTCTATCTTTATGTCTAAAGGATTCCCCAAGGGTTCTCTCTTTAAACAGTAAAAGGTTTTAAAAGTGTTCCTTATGATAGGAAGGCACATCTATAAACATACAAACAGAGATCTATTATATTATATTGGAAAACTGCTAATTCATGATTATTAGTGTATACATTAGTGTGTACAGCACATAAATGAGACATAAAGGGCTCATAATATTTTCTTACAATTAGTTTTATTTAATAATTGCTTATTAAAGCATAACACCAAAGGGAACAGTAAAGGTAAGGGGAATGTTTCGTTGTTTATTTTTTTACAATCAGTACTTATTTGAAAACATATAATGCTCAAAATGCACTACTTATTGGTATTGTTTTGAAACAAGATCCAATGACCTTGCTCAATGACATACTGCTGCACATTTATTCAGCTAGACCTTTCTGCAGCCAGAGAATTCCAATACTGTCTGTGGTCACAAACGACATCATGAGCGAAATTTAAGCCCTTTGACTAAAGTTATAGCTCTCTGATTGCTTTTCAACGATTGATTAGCCAACAATTATAGCATGTATAGCTCAGAGTCTGGCTGCTTGGCCCCAGGTAAAATCTGTCTGTTATTCTACACATTTTATAGATGACGAATCGCAGAAAAAAAAAGGTAAATCTGTTGATGTGTGTACAATCAGATGGAAGCATTGGTGCAAATCAGAACATCAGAAGGAAATAGTTCTTCTGACTGATCATCTACATTCTATGATGAAACATTTTTCTCCTGATAGATTTGATCTCTTCCAGGATGATCCCATTCCATCCACAGAGCAGAGCACCCTCTAAACTGTTTGATGACCAGGTAAATCGCAAGCTATGACTTTCAACCTATGGAACATCGAGGGGAGATTTGATCACTCATATGGATTTGCTAGTACAAAATCTTCAAAACAACAGCTAGGGAATAACTGCATGCTATTTATCCCTGCAGTACATTTCTACAGGTACACAGACTTCTAGAATCAGTGCCAATGATGCATTTGTTGAAATTGGTGACTCCTTACCAAACCACTCTTCATGTTGGTTTTCGTCACTATAACCCCCATATGTGCATGATAGGGGTGTGATGTTCTACTGTTCTTACTCCGTTAGTTCAAGGAACCCCAGGGTGGTGATAAGAAATCATCCTTGGCTGCACAAAGTGGCCTCCAATCGAAGAAAACACTATCCAGAGGCAGGCCAGGATGAAGTGGGCAGATCTAAAGTACTTTGAGGGACACAGGTTCTTCTCAACCTACACAAACCATGTCCACATGCACTTTGGGTCACTTAGTTCCAGTAAAGGGAAATGACAATGCTATAGCAAACAAAGCCATTCAAAACAAATGGCAAAAGTTTGAAGAAGGCTCATTTATGGGCATGATGGTCAGGTGACTACAGACATTTGGTCATATAGTGGTTATTATTTGACTGTATTCTTGAGATTGAAATGCAAAAAGAAAGCAGATACACAAACTCATTCTATTGCATGGCATATGACTTAAACCTTTCAGTTTTAGACATAGATGTTCCACTGCTTTTTCTCAAGTTCTTTATAAGAACTCAGACACATGTGAAATCAGACTAGATCAGATTTTTATTTTTTATAGGGACATGGAAACAAATTACACGCTGAGGTTTAACAGCTAGTTGGGTACTGTTCATGTTTCATAGCTCGAGAATTCCTGGTTTTATCCTAAGTTGAGCTAAACATGGAAACTCTGCATAGTTTCTCTCTTAGGTAAAGTAAACCATTGGTGTCAAAATTCTATACTGGGTCTAAGTAGAGAGCCAAAGACTAAACATTTTATGAAAAACAAAACAGAATACAGATTACATTGCAAAAATAAAACTAAGTAAAAGCAGTACATGCTGTTTATTTGCACAATTGATGTTTCTTGGCTGTCAGTTCAATAAAGTTTCGAGGTTAGGGTCTGTGCTGTGGCAACTCTCAGGATAGAGTGAAGATCTGCATCATTGAGACTACTCCTGTGTATGCTTTTGTTGATCATAAATAACTCAAAGATATGTAGTGTACTTCCAAACATGCAGAGGCTTCGAGCGGCCTGTAGGTGGAGATGAGGCATCGTTTTAGGAATGAAGCATGGAAACTGTGCGTGCCACGCCCACAGAATCAAACTTTGACAGTTATGATATATATATAAATATGACATTACCTTGTGCGCCTGATATGATGGATCTGTAGGCGGGAAGTAGCCCAGGGGTCTTAAGTTTGACATGTCTGCTCTAAATAACAAGTGTGAACAGGTATGTGAATGTGTCCTCAAAGTGCCCTCAAATGGACAACACACATTCACCTCAATGTGTCCAGTGTTTTCAGGCCGATATACAATAGTGGGCTGTCAGGGCTAGCAGGGCCTTATCTGCTGGCCAAACCTTTATCAGAATCACTGACTTACATTTTAATATGTAGTTTTCCTTTGCCATTTTCTCATCCTTTGAAGGGATATTCAGAAAGTGCAATATTCAAAGCTCACAAACTGCAAAAATCCAGTATATATTTGAAAAACTATAATTTGATTAATCGGTTATCGGCAAGTGCGGTCCATTGTGGCTATCTGTATCTGTAAAATCCATCGGTCGACCTTTAGTTGTAAGTGTATGTTGCATGCCTTGATGACAGGAGTAGTGCGGCTTCCATTTAAAGCACTGTGGCCCAAAGCCAGCCATTTTCACTGTCATGATGGATGATAACGTTCTATTCAGAGCCGAACTATTCCTACTCAGCTTGTCTTCTACCAAAGAGATGAAGCAGTAGGAAGTAGGAACAGGTAGGTTAATAAAATAATAAGTTAATAAAAATAATATTTTTCTTTACAGAGTTCATTAACAACTGAAAATAACCACAATTGCTAACTTGAATTCAACAGTTCCTTTGTGGTCTGTGGTGTTGTTCAGTGTGTGTTTAGTGTCGTGTTGTACAGGTATAAGGCGTGTGTGTGTGTGTTATGTTAGGGGAACTGGTTGGCTTATCTCTTTTCTGGTAGAATTAAGAAAGTAAAAACAACAGTGATGAGACTTGTCTCTGTCTCTCTCTCTCTCTCTCTCTCTCTCTCTCTCTCTCTCTCTCTCTCTCTCACTGTCTGTCTGGCTTTCTCTTTTTCTCTCTTTATCTCTCTGCCTGCTTGCCCTTGTCTATGTCTGTCTGTCTGTCCATATCTCTCTCTCTCTCTCTCTCTCTCTCTCTCTCTCTCTCTCTCTCTCTCTCTCTCTCTCTCACACTCTCTCTCTCTGCCTGCTTGCCCTTGTCTCTGTCTGTCTACCTCTTTCTCTCTCTGTTTGTGTGTCTGTCTGTTTATGAGCTTAGAGAAGGGCAGCAGATAGCTGCATTAATGATTTAATTTTGTCTTTGTTGCTCATGTATTCAGTCTTTAATTCAACAGCAGTTTAACTCACAAAACACAACGCAAATAAGAGTACTAGAAGTCCAACATTGGGCAAAAGAAAGATGATGCAGACAGAAAAAAGTAGGCAGTTACACCTATCTGAAGCATGGGAACATTACCTGTGTGTGTGTGCGCGCGAGCATCCATGTTGCCTAATAGTGATGTGTCGTCTATGGACGATTCTTTGATTCTTTTGATTCGTCTATTTTGAGTCTTTAAGACGTCTTTAAGAGTCGTCTCAAAGAGTGATTCGTTTATTATGTAAGGGAATGAGCAAAATCTCCCTAGGTTATGTAAAGGGAACAGAATTGAGTAATTCATCATTAGTATTGAATAGTCGTTAAATAGTACCTCATGATTCTTCTAGTCCGAATTGTTTTATTTTATCCCGTGACTCCCACATATGCTATGCAGTGCATTACACAAGATACTAGGACATTTTAAGGGGCAGTGGCCCAAACGACAAAAAGGGAAACTAAACGGGTGGATGCTTGTCAGAGGTGGCAAAAGTACACACATCCTTCACTCAAATAGAAGTACAGATACTCATGTTTTAAAAGATGTTGGTAAAAGTTGAAGTACTGACTACACTTTTTCATTCAAGTTAAAATATAGCAGTTTGGCCTCTGACATGTACTTAGGTAAAAAAGTAACCATTACTGCTACCTGTTTCAGTGTCATGCTGGTAACTGGACATGACATCATATTAATATATTAATACAAAAGATTTCAAATTTTTTTACCAATTGAATGTTGCCTGAGAAATAGAGAAGGATCAGTCACACCATGAAGTTATGGGAAAGAGTAGTGAAAGACAGGCTAAGGCCATCTGTGAGCAACAGAGCACCAAGAAGGAGAAAAAGAGGAAGGCCAAGGAGGAGGTTTATGGATGTGGTGAAGGAAGACCTGCAGGTAGTTGGTTAGAAAGAGGCAGATGTAGAGGACAGAGTAGTATGGAGACGGATGATCCGCTGTGGCGACCCCTAATAGGGGAATCCGAAAGAAAAAGAAGTTACCTAATGAATGTGTCCAGACTGAACATCCACCATATAGAACACAAGCAGAGAAAAAATGATGATGATCAGGTGATCAGGAATGTCTCTGTTCTCAGTCATGTTTCCATCGCTGACTCTTTCTGTCTCATCTACATTAGCTATACTGTACTTCTTGTTGCCTTTCTGTCTTGCTCATTGTGAGCTTAGTAAACTAGCCTACGTCTGTGGTGTGTGAGAGTCAAAAAGAAATTGTTTGATGAGCTAAAAACAGCACGCAATGAGAAGAAAAAATATTGATCACCAAATAGATTAAAACTAAAGTAAAGAGTTTGGTTTAAAAATGTAAGAAGTAGTAATTACAGATATTTGTGTAAAAAAAGTAATGAGAAAAAAACCCCCAGAAAAAAAAGTAAACTGCTTGATAAATACAAATGATCCAGTTGTTACAAATATACATCTGAAAGAGAAGACAGCACACTTTGTAATAGTTTCAGACGTAACTGTAGATGTTTTGATAGCACACAATTACACATTGCTGATAATTACAAACTATTTACTGTTTTACATTTTGATACCTCATTATTTATGATTCGCATTTACACATTATTTCTAAGAATGTCAATATTTCGTACAAGTTGTTAATACGTTTAGAAGACAAATCATTAGTGACAGAAATACAAAAAAAAACTAATGACTAAATTAGTGGATCACCACTGACTGTAATCAAGTCAAGTCAAGAAGCTTTTACTTTTGATTCATTTCAACCTTTTATAGCTGACACAGTACACAGTGGAATGAGACATCACACAACATAAAGTTACATAACAGAACACAGAGCTAAGGACTAAAGTGAGTGTCTTCACCACATAAAGTGCATCGTGTGCAACCGAGTGCAAACAGACAACACAAGAGAGTGTGGGGCAGATACACATAACACAAAATAGCACCGACCAGTAAAAAAAAAAAGAGTGTATTTGTAAACATACACACAATGTAGTGCAAAAAAACAGCAGTAGCAGCAGTCCAGATGTGCAAAAACAGCAAGTAACAGTATAATATGATAAAATATGAATATACTATGGGTAGTGGAATAGATTGAGAGGCGTAATGAGTGTGTGTTGAGTTCAGGTTGTACAGTTTCGTAACACACAGCGTGTTAGTGTGTTTTGTACAGTTCAGTTCTGTATCAATATGGTAACAGAACATTTTGAACTTAGTGAGAGGGGCATTGGCTCTAGCCACCGGGCCACCCTCCTGTGCATGGCCCTGCAGGGAACAGAATTGAGTAATGGTTGATCTCATGAGTCCTCTGGTCAGAGTCGTTCGTTCTTTTGTAATGTAACTCCAATATATATGCTATGCAGTTATACATACATATATAAATGATTGGAACTATAGTCAAACTTCATGTATGTAGACCTTTTGGGCGATTTGTGTATTATAAAAATCTAACATTTTATTTGATTGTATATTTGATCATTTTTATGAACGAGATTCAAGTCAGTAAAATGATCCGGTCTATCCATTGTTTTTAGCAGATTTACCTGGAAACAAAAAAATATAATTTCCGATTGGCTTCTACAGTAGATGGCATTTAATTCTGTATTATTATTCTGTATTCTGTAGAGACAGCGATGAACACGGCAGAAGTACTTCCTCTCTGCATGCCTGCACGTTGAGCACACTACAGTTGGGACATTTACATATAGGTACACTGTTTAAGAAAATCTGCCTATTTTAAAAATGTTAGTTTATTTTTCAGTTGTTTTAAAAACGGGAGTCAAAAGGTTAGTGCCATCATCTTTGAAAGTCCAGTGTAGGTTTCTGGGTCATGGAACAGAATAGGCCCTGGGCATCATCACAAAGTATAACCCCAGTCTATTAGTCTAAAAGGTCATAGTGCAAATACTAGTGCCATATTATTATACCTGAAAGCCTATATTTTATGAATTATTCATGATTCACAATATTTATGACCTGGCCAGTGTAGAAAAGATGATGCAAAAGGAATGGAAAATGTCTAAAGCTTCCTCTAAGATGCTGAAACATTCTTTCGATTTGAGACGCAGCCGGATGTGTTTGTTGCATCAGTCGCTTCTACTTTACGCCAGTCGTTACGTCGGTGTAGCACTGCTTTACGGCAGCTTTGGAGCTTTCTTGTGACGCGGCTGCATGCTGGAGGAGGTTGACGGCTCTCATTACTGCGTTTAAAGGTGGGTTTATCAGCACCAGTGCAACTCTCAGAAAGCCCAAGATCCATGTGCACTAACGATCTACACAAACCGCTGCATTAAGTCTCTTTCCAAAAGATTCAGGAACTTCTGCAGGCTCTATACTGCTGCCAAATGAATGGACTTCAGAGTGTGTTGTGTTGTTTTGTTCATTGTGTATTGTAGTGTGTATTTAGTGTCGTGTTGTACAAGTATAAGGCGTGTGTATTATATTAGGGAAACTGGTTAGCTGAACTCTTTTCTGGTAGAATTTGAAAGTAAAAACAACAATGATGAGACTGATATCTCTCTCTCTCTCTCTCTCTCTCTCTCTCTCTCTCTCTCTCTCTCTATCTATCTATCTATCTATCTATCTATCTATCTATCTATCTATCTATCTATCTATCTATCTGTTTTCCTTCCTGTCTGTCTGCCCCTTCTCTCTCCCTCCTTCCCCCTGTCTGTCTGTTTTTCTTCCTGTCTGTCTGCCCCCCATGCTCTCTGTCTGTCTGTCTGTCTCTCTGTCTGTTTTCCTTCCTGTCTGTCTATCTGCGCATCTCTCTCGCTTTCTCTCTGCGTCTCTCTGTCGGTCTTTTTGTCTTTCCTCCTCCCTGTCTGCCTGCCTGCCTGTCTCTCTCTCTCTGTCTGTCTTTATCTATTGCTCTCTGTCTTTATCCCTCTCAGTCATGGACTCCCTACACGTGTCCTCCAACCCTGACGACATCAGGAGTTTGCTGGTCCTGATCGCTGCTGAATTCTCTCCCAGCCGCCCACGTTTGTGTGCTAAGGACAGTCCAGCTAATGTTGTGCATTCGCACCCCATTTTGGTCCTGGGAGGAAGTGAGGGAACGGCGCTGTGCGGTGCCAGCGCCGTCAGCTGGTACCTGGCATCCGCAGGCGAGAAGGTGGGCAACGATGCCAAGCAGCAGAGCCAGGTGTGGCAGTGGCTGAGCTTCGCAGAGAGCGAACTGATTCCTGTGGCCTCTGCTGTGGTTTTCCCTCTGCTAGGTGTGACAGGCATTGACAAAAAGGTGGGACCCAGATTTCCTGATTCATGTGCTGACTTGTATTATTGTAACTATTATAAATTGTATAATTATGATTAAAAATTCTTCCCCCAGCTTCAGCAGACTTCCCATGGAGAGCTGCTGCGTGTTCTGAAGATTCTGGATCAGAGTTTAGAGCCACGGACGTTCCTGGTTGGAGAGAGCTTGTCTTTGGCTGACATGGCTGTCGCAACAGCTGTGCTTCTGCCTTTCAAATATGTAAGTCTTTGCATGAAGGCAGTTTGCGTGTGTATTCCGTAGGGGTGACCCTGGATAGTCAAAGATTCGATGCTTCAATAGGAGGAGTCTGATTACCAATATTGTAGTCGAACCTTTGCGGAGTTGTTCTGTCATTTTGGATATATGAGGGCGCTCAATGTCTGATTTCACATAACTACCGGTTTTCTTCTAATAGATTGATAAACAGACTATTATTATAATGCTGTGAATAAAAATCCAACCTCCCCGTGACAGATTTCGGTTTTACTTAAATATATACCAGCATCTGGGAGATTCTGTAATTGAATATTCCATTTAAATGTAATTCTTTGCGTTAATATGTGATTGAGCTTCACTCAAAAGCCCAATGACACTCCAGACTAAGACTCGACAAATCGGTGTAAACCCTTGAGAAAAGGACACCCCTAATATTCCAGTGTGCTTGATTTTGGACGGGGTCTTCCCTTGCTGTTCATATGGATTAACTGCTTGACTGCGATCGTACACCGTTCATTCTTAAGAAGATTAATTTTTACTGCATTTTTGCACCCATATGTGGTTCTTCCCCATACTGTTACCACAAAGTTGGAACTTTTCCCATCTCTTTCATAAAGAGAACCAAATCTGCTCCAGCATGACGGTGCCCCTGTGCACAAATCCAGCTCCATGAAGATATGGTTTGCATGAGTTGGAGTGGAAGATCTTGAGTGGCCTGACTTAACCCTGTTGAATGTCTTTGGGATGAATTGGAACGCTGACCGCACTCCAGGCCTCCATATCCTACATCAACGGCCTTGGGGCTGAACGAGCACAAAATCTCCACAAGCACACCTAAACGTCTAGTGGAACATCTTCCTAGAAAAACGGAGGTTATTAGAACAGTACCGTAATTTCCGGACTATTAAGCGCACCCAAATATAAGTCGCACCCACTGAATTTGACAAAGATTTTAATTTTTAACATAAATAAGCCGCACCTGTCTATAACTGAAACTAATGAACTTTACACAGGCTTTAACGAAAGACAGTGACTGTAACATGGCTTGTATCTAAAAAGTAGCCTACCAAGAAAGTCATTGTTCACTGTCTTCCTCCTTCCTTTCACAACAATTTCTCTCTGGAGTTTATCTTTTGGCATCGTCATGCGTTTAAAAATCACCATCGGTGAATCTTTTCTCCCGATGACGTGCAGCTCAGAACACAGGTGAAGTGTGTGTTTTCATGCCCGGTTGTTTTCAGCGTGACGAATGATTCGCATTTCCTGTAGACAGTGCGAGTGAGCGGCAGGTCAAACGTCAGAGGAACCTCATCCATATTTATGATGTGGTGCGGCCCGATTCAGTGCGAGCGCATCTGATTTAATATAAAGAGTTTTATTGGTTAACCTGAACCCGTTCAGCAATATAATTGGTCTAATGTTATGGGGCTCAGTTTTTTTGGCTTGAAGCTTGTAAAACCGGGAAAAACCCAGGAAAAATCCATACATTAGCCGCTTTATTGTTTAAGCCGCGGGGTTCAAAGCGTGGGGAAAAAAGTAGCGGCTTATAGTCCGGAAATTACGGTAAATGGTGTTTGTATGTAGAATGGGATGTTCAAAAAGCACATCAATAAGATCATGAAATGTATGATCAGGTGTCCAAACACTTTAGAAACTTTAGTGTGTCTTCTCATGGTGTTTTCTTTATTAATGCTTGTAGCATGTGTAGGAAGACTCTGTGAGGCAAGAGCTATTATTTCTTTCATTTTTTAGTGTAGTTGTTGATAATGTGGATATAATGATCAGTGGAAGCTCAGAGGTAAAGATGTTGGATTTCTAGTTGGAAGGTCATGAATTCAAATCTCAGCACCAAGTGGTTGCCTCATAGTTGATATTCGCTCTGGATAAGCGGTGAAACAATACACACACACACACAGGTCTTATTAATTTGCTCTTCCTTTCTGGAACCAAAAAACCCCAAAACCTGGGTTTAAACAGGATGTAACGAATTGCAGGAGCGATTATTATACATTAGGTTCATGTTTATTCTGACGCCCACGCGCATGCTTTAAAAAGAAAGGGAATGCATGTGAGATCTTTATATGGTGCAAAAAAAAGCACAAATTCTGTGCATTTTTTTCAGGGGACAGTTATAGCGAAATGACATCTCTCTCGATAACACTTTCCAGAATGCTGCACAACAACATCATCGTCTGATTCAGGGAATTTGATTTCTTGCTATGTCTCTCTGCAGGTTTTGGACTCTTCAAACAGAAAGTCACTGGTGAACCTGAGCAGGTGGTTTGACACTTGCGTGAACCAGCCTGAGTTTTTGAAGGTTTTGGGTAAAGTGTCGCCCTTTGAGAAAATGGTGCCCGTGATGCCCAAACCGAATTCTACCACCACTGATCCTGCTGCAAACAATACGTCCAACGGAACAGCTGTTAGCGGTGAGTGTGTGTGTGTGTGTGTGTGTTAGCATGGTGAAGAGATGGTCGCTACGCTTCTTCCTGCGCTATTTCAAGTTTCAACTTACGCTGTCGGGGAATGTCATAATATTTTAACAAGTGTATGAATGTTCTTTGTCTTTTAACGTTTTGCTTCACCGGGTTCTTGTCAGGTCCACCAAAGACCGAAGCTCAACTGAAGAAAGAGGCCAAGAAGCGTGAGAAGATGGAGAAGTTCCAACAGAAGAAGGAGATGGAGGAGAAGAAGAAACAGATTCAGTCACAGTCGGAGGTGAGAGCGATGGACTTTCATGTATTTTCGGTTTCTCTTCTGTTTGTATCTGGATTAAAAAAAAAAAAAAAAAACGAGAATCTTTACCGACAGTGGTTTCTAGAAGTATTCCTGAGACCATTTAGGAATGCCAATGACACAATCATGCTGATGAGTGATGCAGTGTCGTCTAAGGGCCAGAAGACAACAGGGATCCAACAAAGGTCTTTGTCCTTGTGCCTTACTCACCGAGATTTCTACAGTCTCTCTAA
This sequence comes from Silurus lanzhouensis, assembly GCA_039877035.1. Lineage (NCBI taxonomy): Eukaryota > Metazoa > Chordata > Actinopteri > Siluriformes > Siluridae > Silurus > Silurus lanzhouensis. Next base: position 200,306 of record JBCEWE010000487.1, read on the forward strand.
ATCTTTGGATGTACTGTAGATGATATTTGCAAAGCCTTAGCAATTTGATGTTGAGGAACATTGTTTTTTAAAGTATTCCACAATCTTTTTACATACTCGTTCATGGATTGGAGAGCCTCTGCTCATCTTTACTTCTGAAAGACTCTCTAAGACATCCATTTTATAGCTAATCATGTCACAGACTTGATGTCAATTAACTTATTTAGTTGCTAGATGTTCTTCCAGATGAATCTTTTCAAAATTTCTGGCTTTTTGAGCCTTTTGTTGCCCCGTGGGACCCGTTCCTGAATTCGGGTTGTACATGTGGTCTAATGAGATGTGAACAACAACAGTGCGAATTATTTTTATTTTTTTTTGTGCTTAGAAAAAAGCCAAACCTGAAAAAAAGGAACTCGGTGTGATCACATACAACATCCCCACCCCGGCCGGAGAGAAAAAAGGTAGGTTTTGCGTATAATTTTAAACCTACCTATTGATGGAGATGTCAAAACATGTATTTGTAACCTTCTTACATTTACTGCATATTGTCTCTGATTTTCAAAACCGCTCAGACGTGCTCAGCCCTCTGCCGGACTCGTACAGTCCTCAGTACGTGGAGGCAGCCTGGTACCCTTGGTGGGAGAAACAGGGTTTCTTCAAACCTGAATATGGAGTAAGAAACGCGTTATTCCTTTTTTATCAGGTGCTTAATGTAAATGTTTTTCCCTCACGATTTCACTTTTTCGATCTGTTTGTTTATTAGCGGAAGAGCATTAGCGAAGCGAACCCTCGCGGTATATTTATGATGTGCATCCCTCCTCCTAACGTGACAGGATCTCTTCATCTGGGTCACGCCCTAACCAATGCCATTCAGGACTGCCTGACCCGATGGTAAAGATTCAGTTTCTTTCTAGTACGAATTCATGTGCCGATTGTGTATTAGTACATTGGGTGTGTCATACGATTGAGTGTTCAGTCTTTAAAATAGAATCCAGTTTGGAGCAGGGTAAGTTTCTGTTTTTAAACAGTTCACTGTTTTCTTTCTTCACAGAATGTTTCGGATTCTACCACTATGTAGGTAGAAATCCACAACCATTACAAGGTCTGTACAGCTAGGTTAAGGAGGTTAAGTACAGTTTGCTCTCCTGTAACCCAGCTCAGTTACCTTATGTAGTATCCACGATGTAATTTATCATTAAGTGATTGATTCAAACGATCATTGGCAACTTCTTGTTACCAATTTGTATGACTTGGTTATATTTAACGCAATGACAGACTAGTTCAGACATGTGACTTTGCTGTGCGGTGGTTACATGCCGTGGAAGAGCACCACAAATGCATTATTTGCTTTAAGACTGTCGATGGAGAAGTATAGAGAAGGTCAGAAGTAGTTGCATTGTATGTTTGTGGATTTAGAGAAAGCGTACGACAGAGTGCCAAGAGAAGAGTTGTGGTACTGTATAAGGAAGTCCGGTGTGTCAGAGAAGTATGTGAGGGTATGTGTGCAGTAGGAACGACAGACTGGTTCAAGGTGGAGGTTGGACTGCATCAAGGATCGGCTCTAAGCCCTTTCCTGGTTGTGAATGAGTTTAGGTACCTGGGGGTCAGCAGTGCAAAGTAATGGAGAGTGTGTTAGAGAAGTAAAGAAAAGAGTGCAGGCAGGGTGAAGTGGGTGGAGAAGAGTGATAGCAGGAGTGATTTGTGATAGAAGGGTATTTGCAAGAGTGAAAGGGAAAGTTTATAGGACTGTGGGGAGGCCTGTGATGTTGTATGGATTAGAGACAGTGGAATTGAGTAAAAGACAGGAGGTGGAGCTGGAGGTAGCAGAGCTGAAGATGGTGAGATTTTCATTGGGAGTGACGACGATGGACAATATTAAAAACAGTGCATGTAGGACGTTTAGATTATATGATCTTCTGATTATGATGAGAATACACTAGAAATCCTACACACGAACATGGTTAGACATCATGGTAGCCCAAGATCTGTTACTGCAGCTTAATTTGTTTCAGTTTGTTTGCATCATTTGAAATTGGTCCTTTCATCACATACACAAACTAGAGAGAAGCACAGGACTGATGGCAGTACCCCGGTTTTCGAGTTAGCCATAGGTTTTGGGATAGAGGTATGTCACAATGCACAGTAATGGTCCTGACAGGACATGGAGTGAATAATAATCAGCTATAGACATAGATTGAGGATGGTATTAGGACATCCAAAATGGAATTTTGGTCCTTCGAGGCTTCTATATAATGCAGCACACTGTGGCGAGTAGTACAGCAAGTGCGTGCAGTATTTATGTCAGTAGCACAAGGCAGCTCAGTGACCTAGCAGCTGTCCTCCTGTGTGATTACGCAGGCACAGGATGAGAGGCGAGACCACGCTGTGGAATCCAGGCTGCGATCATGCCGGCATCGCCACTCAGGTGGTGGTGGAGAAGAAGCTGATGAGGGAAAGAGGGATGACCAGACACGACCTGGGCCGAGAGAACTTCATCGCAGAGGTCTGGAAGTGGAAGAACGAGTAAGTACAGTTTGAAGGGACACGGGAGGTGGTTAATGTGAAGTGAGGAGTCCTGGGGTGCAGTCATGGTTCCAATTCATCCCAAAGGTGTTAAACTCAAGCCATCTGTTCATGGAGCTGGCTTTGTGCATAAGGACAATGTCATACAGCATTTAAAATGCCTCCCACATCCTATACAATCATGTGTCTCCATTTTTGTGGTGACAGTTTGAGGAAGAACCACATATGGCTGGAAAAGTTGGGTGTCCCAATACTTTTGTAGTGTATGTGTACATTATTCTGTCAGTACACCCTCATGTAGCCGGTCTGTCTGGTTCAGTGATGAGATGATCTGCCTCTGTTCTGCCATTAGAAAGGGAGATCGTATCTACCACCAGCTGAAGAAACTCGGCTCTTCGCTCGACTGGGACAGAGCTTGTTTCACTATGGATTCTGTGAGTAGAAGAAAAAAAAAACACCCTTTCGGATAACTCTTTGAGACAGTTGGGCTTTAATCAAACAGCAGTAGGGAGTCGACTCATTTTAGAGCTTTGTTTACACCCTTCATTACTCTTATTTATTCTATTGACCCAGATGTCTTTTCATTTCCACATCAGACCACAATGGAGTAGTGTGTAATGATGGAGCTTAAATCTGATCGTCAGAGGAAATACGTTATAAAATATAGAATATGTATTTACTTTTATTGATATAAATAAAAGGACACAAACTAAAAATTGCATAGAAAATGTATAATACATATGTCTGTGTGTGGCATTGCTTTGGTCACAGGTTGTTTTTTTTCCCCAACCATTATGCTAGCATAGTAATTATAATTGTACTGAGGATGTGCCTAATGCTTTAAAGATACAAACATAATTAGTGTAATATTTATTTATGAAATCAAAATTTTTCAAGGGTGCCATTAGTTATGTTCAGTCTAGCCCAATGCCAAACCCAGCCTGATACTAAAATTCTTACTTTGTTTATTACTTCAATTCAATTTCTTTCCTCATGCTGTTTATATGCATGTGTGCGCAGAAACTGTCCTATGCTGTTCAGGAGGCATTTATTCGTATGCATGAGGAGGGCGTGATCTACAGGAGCAAGAGACTGGTCAACTGGTCCTGCACCCTGAACTCCGCCATCTCCGACATTGAGGTGTGTTCACTGACTTCTGACATCTGTACCTTTTGGTGCTTAATAACTAAATGAGTCCGGTTGGTTCACCGATCAGTTGACCAAGCCGATGTTGTTCTTTTGTTGCAAATGTGTGAGTATATTGTCATTCGTTTTTGCGTTGCATTAGGTGGATAAGAAGGAGCTGACGGGCCGAACGCTGCTTCCCGTGCCAGGCTATAAGGAGAAGGTGGAGTTTGGAGTGCTGGTGTCCTTCTCTTACAAGATTGAGGGATCAGGTAAGACTATATGGAGGATATATGTTTGCTTTTTAAACCCCATTCCACATTTGCTCTGCATTTGCTATTCTAATAACCTTCACTCTTCTGGGAAGATTTCGGAGTGTGTTTGTAGAGATTTGTGCTCATTAAGCCACAATGGTGTTAGTAAAGTCAGGCACTGATGTAGGTGAGGTGAGGAGGCCTGGGGTGCAGTCAGCATACACATTCATCCCAAAGGTGTTCAAAAGGGTGGAGGTCAAAGCTGTTCCACTCCAACCCATGTAAATGATTTGTTCAAAGAGCTGACTTTGTATACAGGGGCACTGGGAGAATCCCAAGAGATCATCAGATTTCTAGTATTTTTTGTATTTTTCTTTTTCTAGTATCTGTCTTTTGTGAAAGAAGTTCTATAAGATCAGATTTGTAGTGTAATTCCGCAGTCACACATGTAAAAACAACAGCATGTCAGTGATGCATCTCTAGAGGCCGCTCTCAGCCGCTCTGTCAATGGACGCGACCTGGAAAAACTATCGGTTTGGGTTTTTGCCAATAGTTCCTGCAATGGATTATCGTTGCCGGCAAAAGCGATGAATCTCTCTACCTATAATTGTCATGCTGGAAAATGTAATGCTTCTGCATCGAAGAAACGTTCTTGTAGAACCGTGAGTCCCTGAAACTGAGGCTTCCGGATACTTTTTAACGTAAAGTGTATTTTGTGCTTTCCTTGGATAGATGAGGAGGTGGTTGTAGCAACCACACGTATCGAGACCATGTTGGGCGACACAGCCGTGGCCGTGCATCCTAACGACTCCAGATATCAGGTAAATAAACAACCAGGTCTCTTTTTGGTCTCTTCTGTCCTTATTTTACTTCTGTTCGGCTTTTACACATCGCCTATTTCCAATCAACTTCTATATACGCCTAAAATCTCGATCTTATGGATATAAACCCATGGGCATGCGAACCTATGAGCATTGTCAAAGTCTTCATTTGCTTCCTCTGCTTCTACGGTGATTCTGACTGACAGGGTAATAAACAGATGATCATTTTGCTTTTTCTGTTCCGGGTTTGTTTGATCAGAGTTCAGTCAGATTAATACCATATCCTTATCCTGTATGTGAAAGGAGCCAGTGTTCCTCCACAGATTCCGCATCCTCTTTCTCTTTTTTTTTTCTTTAGCACCTGAAAGGAAAAGTAGCAGTTCACCCATTCTGTGACCGCAAGCTGCCCATCGTGTTCGATGACTTTGTGGACATGAACTTTGGAACAGGTTAAAACACACACACACGCACACACACACACAATCACACACAATCACACACATGTTCAAATGAAAACATCTGCTTTTACATCAACAAATGTTTACACAAGCACTATTTACTATTGTATGGATGTTTGCTCACATGCCTTTATGCAGTGTCCTAATTAGTTCAGTGTCCACAGAAATCTTGTGTTAATCCTTGTTGTTTAATGGAGCACCTTGGTCCTGGAGGAACGTTGTTTCGGTTTCGCTGTGTACTCTACTGTACATAGCTGAAACGATTTGGCTTGAATGAGAGTCCTAAGGAGCGTGTGCTTTTAATAACTCTGTGGTTGATGATTAAGATCAAGCTTTATTTTAGGAATGGTGCTGTGTGCTTGTCTTCCTGTGCTGATTCACTGGTGAAATTGAGGTGAAATGATGATTTATTCTTTGACTGAGCTCTTTATTATTGGCGTAGGTGCGGTGAAGATCACACCTGCTCATGACCACAATGACTACGAAGTGGGGGAGAGACACAAACTGCCCTTTATCAACATCCTGGATGAGAATGGCTTCCTCATTAACGTTCCTCCTCCATTCCTGGTACAAACACATGCACACTGTGCGCTAATGGACAGTATATACACCTTGTATACACGCACACACACACACACACACACACACACACTCACTCATACACACACACACACACTCACTCACTCACTCACTCACTCACTCACTCACACTCTCTCTCTCTCTCTCTCACACACACACACACACACACACACACACACACACACACACACACACACACAAAGCACAGATACCAATCATGCACACACACATTCTGCCAAAACGCATACCACACACACACACACACACACACACACTGCACACACACATTCTGCCCAAACACACACTGCATACATACTGCACACACACATTCTGCCCAAACACCTACCACACAAACTGCACACACACACACATTCTGCCCACACACATACTCCACACAAACATTCTGCCCACATACCACGTGCACACACATAATTCCGAAACACATATCCCAAACACATACCACACACACTGCACACACACATTCTGCCCAAACACATACTGCACACATACTGCACACATACTGCACACATACTGCACACACAAACACACACACACACACACACACACACACACACACACACAAATTCTGCCCAAACACATACTGCGCACACACACACACACACACACACACATATTCTGCCCAAACACATACTGCACACACACACACACACACACACACACACACACACATATTCTGCCCAAACACATACTGCACACACATTCTGCCCAAACACATACCACACAAACTGCACACACACACTTGGATCGTGTGTGTGTGCTTGTAATATTTCTTGGTCTTTATAATAAGTAGCACCTTAGAAAGATCTTAGTTGTGCTTTAAAATATAAAGCAATAGAAATATACTTATTAAAGACACATGATCATCTTTTATAATCAATCACAGCTGAACCCCAGAACCCCACTGTACAAGTCTGATATCCTTCGGTGCAAGTATAAGGAAGAGAGTGAGGGCATGTGATTTTAGAATTAGTTTTATTCTGATTATAGTCTTTACATAAGTATTAAGTGTGATTTGGTTGTTTGATTCATTTATTTTTAAGAAATGATTTGTAGCATGTCTTTCGTAAGACGAATAGAGATGAACAAACACACACAATAATTTGTTGTTCAATTAGACTAAATAATTGTTGTTGTTATTGTTGACAGGGTATGAAGCGCTTTGAGGCGAGGAAGGCTGTGCTCCAGGCCCTGAAAGACCGAGGCCAGTTTAAGGAAATTAAAGACAATCCCATGGTGGTGCCTGTGTGCAGGTCAGTGCATCAAGCCCTCAACAAACAACATACACACTATATTGACTAAAGTTTGTAGACACCTAAACAAGTATGTGCTTTCTGAACATTCACATTTAGTCCTCGTTTGCAGCAATAACAACCTCCACTCTTCTGGGAAGATTTTCCAGTAGATTTTGAAGAAGTTTGTGCTTAATTATATACAAGGGTGTTTGTAAAGTCAGGTACTGATGATGGAGGCAGTAAGGCAGGTCTTGTTTTATTCTTTATTTTGAGTGCAGTAACAAACAGCAACACCATTTTTTTTTTCCTTCCCCTTTTTTAAATTCTAGAATTCTAGAATACAAACAAACAAATAAATGAAATTACATAAATAATTATAATAACCTGGGGGAGGTCAGATATATGCTTTTATTTATTTATTTATTTATTTATTTATTTATTTATTTATTAAATTATTTATGCTAATTGAAGGTTGGTATAAAGTAGTAGTAGAGGCTGTAGGAAAAAGCATTCTAATTTCCAATATGAAATAGGGGAGAAGTGTTGCAAGAGAATTTTCAAAAACAATTTCCATTCAAAAAGTGAAGCACATCTGTTCTATACTTCCACAAAGTCTGGGCACAGTTGCCCTACATATTCAACCCAATTAGACCAGAATCCTGTTTTAATGTCAATGTTGTAATAGAATGAGAAACGGATTTATACAGATTGGCCAGGCAGAGGGACCGAGCTGGGAAGAATGTGCTGCATGTTAGAGCAATAAAGGATGGAGATGGAAATGTGTTGACTAGTGAGGAGAGTGTGTTGAGAAGATGTATTTCGAGGAACAAACGAGGAAAATGAGAGAGAGAGAAGGTTGGATGGTGTGGAGATGGTGAAGCAGGAAGTGGATAGGATTAGTAAGGAGGAAGTGAGAGCAGTGATTAAGAGGATGAAGAGAGATGGCAGTGGAGTTTTTAGAGAATGTGGAGGCTGAGAGAAGAGGTGACCATTTGTGAGCAACAGTATGGTTTCATGCCGAGGAAGAGCACCACAGATGCATTATTTGCTTTGAGAATGTTGATGGAGAAGTATAGAGAAGGTCAGAAGGAGTTGCATTGTGTATTTGTGAATTTGGAGAAAGCGTACGACAGGGTGCTGAGAGAGGAGTTGTGGTATTGTATGAGGAAGTTAGGTGTGTCAGAGAAGTATGTGAGGGTGGTGCAAGACATGTATGAGGAATGTGTGACAGCAGTAAAGTGTGCAGTGAGAACGACAGACTGGTTCAAGGTGGAGGTTGGACTGGATCAAGGATCGGCTCTGAGCCCTTTCCTGTTTGCAGTGGTGATGGACAGGTTGACGGACGAGGTCAGACAGGAGTCTCCCAGGACTATAATGTTTGCGGAAGATATTGTGATTTGTGGTGAGAGTAGTGAGCAGGTTGAGAAGAGCCTGGAGAGCTCAATCAATCAATCAATCAAACTTTATTTATAAAGCGCATTACAACCACCAACAGGAGCACAAGGCGCTTTCCAGTAAAGCAAAAAATAAAATTTAAAAATAAAATAAAAATTTAATTAAAAATAATATCTAAAACAATTAGGGGGAGTGGGTGGAGAAGAGTGATAGCAGGAGTGATTTGTGATAGAAGAGTATCTGTGAGAGTGAAAGGGAAAGTTTATAGGACTGTGGTGAGACCTGCGATGTTCTATGGTTTAGAGACAGTGGCATTAAGGAAAAGACAGGAGGAGGAGCTGGAGGTAGCAGAGCTGAAGATGTTGAGGTTTTTGTTGGGAGTGACGACGATGGACAAGTTTAGAAATGAGTTTATTAGAGAGACAGTGCATGTAGGACGTTTTGGAGACAATATATAATGTCTTAATGTGTGTGGTGCATATATGCAGTCGCTCTAAGGACATCGTGGAGCCCCTGCTGAAGCCTCAGTGGTACGTCAACTGTGGGAAAATGGGGAAGCAGGCAGCCGATGCAGTCAGGAGCGGAGAGCTGAAGATCATCCCAGAGCACCACCTGAAAACCTGGTTTAACTGGATGGATAACATTAGGTGAGTTCTTGTCAGGGTTAAAGCTGACGACATTTCGCATTTCACACCTTCACTGTAACATTTTCCACTGCTCGTTATGACACATGAGGTTCTCATTGTTCCATCAATCACAGTGTCAATAACCTGTTGTTTACTCCCGATTGTGTTTTGCACGTATTCAGGGATTGGTGTATCTCTCGTCAGCTGTGGTGGGGTCACCGGATCCCGGCGTATTTCGTCACTGTGAACGATCCCTCTGTGAAAGCTGGAGAGGTGAGCAAAATGCTCTGGTGCCGTCACGACCTTATGTTCAAAAGGTTGTGTACACCAGGCCAAATAATTGTCTGCTTTTTGAACATCCCATTATAAATTTAGTCCCCATTTACTGTTCATTTCCTCCACTCTTTTGGGAAGATGTTCCACTGGATTTTGGAGTGCGCATAGATATATGTAGATGTAATCAAGTTTATTTCTGTGAAGCTGATTGAATTGATTTCCCTAATACACTAAATCCTACTCTGTGCGTTTGAAGGACGTAGATGGTCATTACTGGGTCAGTGGACGGTCAGCGGAAGAAGCCCAAGAGAAAGCAGCGAAGCGCTTCAACGTCACCGTAGACAAAATCTCCTTGCGGCAAGGTAACGTCATCTTGACCCCATGGGAAGCGGTTCAATCGGTCACTTGTGGGCCCTTGAGCAAGTCCCTGAACCTTCAACTGCTCGGGTGTATAAATGAGAGGATTGTATGTTGGTCCTCCTTTACCGTCAAGTTCCTTCGTACAATGCAGTGATCATAAACCTGGAAAAATCTTTTTTTTCTGTTTGTGTTTTTTTGATTGATTATGTAAAATGATTATATATTTTTGTTTTGATGCATAATGTTTAAATGTGTATGTGTGTTAGATGAGGATGTCTTGGATACCTGGTTTTCTTCTGGGATCTTTCCCTTTTCCATTTTTGGATGGCCAAATGAAGTAAGCCCATGTCAGCTAATTATTTCTGCTTTTAAACCAAGAAGAATATGGCATTTTTGTAAAAGTGTGTGTGTTTTCTGCAGAACGAGGACCTGAGTGTATTCTATCCAGGCACTCTGTTGGAGACAGGCCATGATATCCTGTTCTTTTGGGTGGCTCGTATGGTCATGATGGGCCTCAAACTTACAGGCAAACTTCCTTTCAAAGAGGTGTGTTTATACACAGGTAGTCCCCGAGTTACGATGGTTCGAATGTTACAATGACGATAGCCATGCGACCAAAAGAAAAAACATTTAAAGGTTTTAAATGTCTACCCTCTACCATGTACATATATACTGTAAAGTTTATACATTATGGTAATGTAAATTGCTCCGTGTGGCCAAATTATGTACTGTGATTTCAATTACGGTACACGGCCCCCATCATCATTATTTGAGTTTCCTGGCTAGGCTAGACCATGTCTTGACTTGTGATATATTTATGATGCATCATTGTAACTTGTGATATAAGTTACAATGATGCATCATAAAACCACTGTGCTCTTGTGTAGGTGTATCTGCACGCCGTGGTGAGGGATGCCCACGGCAGGAAGATGAGCAAGTCTCTGGGGAACGTGATCGACCCTCTGGACGTCATCACTGGAATCTCACTCGAGGTACAATAAAGAAAAAAAAGGCTGATGTATTTTTTAAGCTGCTTTCTAGTTGAAGTCTGGGGTTATTTTGAAAGTATTTGAAGCGTAATACACATTTGAATTGGACGAGTTTGTTGTATACACTATATGGACATCAGAGCATTAGCTTACTATGTACTTTTTGAACTACTGGCTGGCTTTGTGCACAGGGATATTGTCATGCTGGAACAGGTAATTTACAATTGTGTGCCTCCAGCTTTTTTCAGAACAGTTTGGGGAAGAAGTGCATATAGCAGGAAAAGTCAGGTGTCCAAACACTTTTGGACGTACCACGTATCGACATTTCTGTTAGATTCAGAAGGTGTTCAACTTTATATATGCTTTTATTATATTTTAAAAAAGGATTATTGTATTTTAAATGTATCTAATTAGCTAATAAAATGTGGGATTTTGTGTATATAATTGTGTGTGTGTATATATATATATATATATATATATATATATATAATACAAAATACAAAATACCACGTTTTCAGGGTCTTCATTGTTTTTTTTCTGAGCTGTTTGTGTATGTGTGTGTAGGGTCTCCATGCTCAGCTAAAGGACAGCAATTTGGACACACTGGAGATTGAAAAGGCTAAACAAGGACAGGTAAATTTCCTCTACTTTAAAATGGTCTTGCATCTAGTTAAGACTCCTGCTTTGAGTGCAAAATAAATATTTCCTTTTTTTTTGGGGGGGGTAGAAATCTGATTACCCCACCGGAATTCCAGAGTGTGGAACCGACGCTCTCAGGTTTGCCCTGTGCGCCTACACCAGCCAAGGTAACACGTTCTTTAATCAGAGTAAAACCTCCTCTATTTACCTTCCTTTCGAATCACAATTCAAAACCGCTCTCGGCCTCAGGACGGGACATTAACCTGGACGTGAACAGGATTCTGGGCTACAGGCATTTTTGCAATAAGCTGTGGAACGCTGTGAAGTTTGCCATGAGGACGCTGGGCGAGGGCTTCGTGCCGTGGGAGAAAGCTCAGGTGAGAAGGTTTAATAATGCAGTCAGCCCCCGACTTACGAATTTTGACAGATACGAACACGGCCACCCAAAAAAAATCCAAAAACAAAGAAAATCATAAAAATAAATCTGAAGAAGAAGAATCGTGCGACTGAGACATGTCAGTCTCACTCTTCTCGACTTACGGAATTTTTTTTCTGGTCCCTATCTATTTTGTAAGTCGGGGGCTACCTGTATTTAAAAAAAATATATTTGAATAATGATGCAATTATGAGTGTATAGCGATGGCTTGTGCATTTACATATGTGGTGTAAAACGTGATTTAAAACGTTGCTCGTGCGTGTTCGGATCCCTCGCGTGACACAGCTGTGCGGCAGTGAGGGCGTGTCCGATAGGTGGATTTTGTCGCGCCTCTGTGCTGCCGTGGCCCTCTGTGGAAACGGATTCCAGGCGTATGATTTCCCAGCGATCACCACAGCTATCTACAACTTCTGGCTCTATGAACTGTGTGATGTTTATCTGGTAATATACCTGCTCCTTCAATTTTTTTTTTCTTCTTACAGAATTGCCTCTCTTCATTTTAACAGTCATGATAGAAAACGAATGAAATTCAAACTGTTTCTAGGAAAGCGTGAAGCCTGTGTTGAGCAGAACAGACTCAGAAGGCCTGAAGCAAGCCGACATCTGCAGGCAGACGCTCTACACCTGTCTGGACGTGGGGCTCCGCCTCCTGTCTCCCATCATGCCTTTTGTCACCGAGGAGCTCTTCCAGCGGTTGCCACGGAGACAGCCCCAGGACAGTCCCCCGAGTATCTCCGTCACTCCGTACCCTGAAGCTTTAGAGGTGAGCTGGTCAGAGGAAATGGATGCACACAAATGATTATTACTAATCAATGATCTGAATATTGAGGCTTGGTAAATGGTCTCGATGATGTGAATTCCAGATGCAGCGTAGTAAATAAAATGCTTAAGATGTGGTCTCATAGAAAATAATACAAAGTATCCACCAGGGGGAGCTAATGTTCCCACTTCTAATGCTGAAGCCTAATGCATTCCTGCAGACCCTTAATCATGTTATCAGGCATTAGGTATCTAAATAAAGCATCTGTATAGCTTAGGTGTCGCTCATTGGTGAAGGTTCAAGGTTAGTGATCGGAAGGTAAGGAATTTAAGCCATAGAATTGGCCCATGCGCAAGGCCCCTAACCCTCTCTGCTTCAGTGGGCACTGCATCATGTCTGATTCTGTCTTCTAAACTAGAGGTTGGCGGATTCATCCGTTTTGTTGATTAATCATCACCGACGGTTGCTTGCTGGAACTATCGTCTCTGTGCAAAAATCCATAAAGTTATTTTTTCCAGGTTGCGCCTGTGAAGGTCCACTGTCACTGTATGAGTGCGCCCTCTAGAGGCAAATAACTGAAGCCATGGGCTGTCTTTTCTTGGGATTAAACCTAAGAGGCCATGCATTATAATATTTGTTTTCTCATGATCACAACAGAATTTTCTTGGGACCTCGATATCAGTGAGGTCTCGCGATCAGTGCTTAATGTTTCTGTGTATTCAGTGCACGAGCGTGTTCTAGAGAGCATCATCGTGGATAATGAACATAATTATTTGTGGCAGCACAAAAACAATAACCACAGATGTTATGGTTATTATCCACAATGCTGCTCTCTAGAAAATTCCTCGTGATCAGTACTTACATTTTTCTGTATCTCTGGCATGTTCTAGAGGCAGCATCATCGCAAGATTCATGGATAATAACCATGTTATATTTTCCATGATGCCGCCTTTATAACATGCTCTTATGCCGAACACACTGAGGAAAAACTGAGTACTGAATATGAGGAACCAACAATCGACTTTCGTTATGTCGAGATGATGAGAAAAGGAGGTCGTAATCACGAGAAAACAAAGAAAAAAATAGAATGCATGGCCTTTTAGCGTCACCTTTTTATTTATTAATATAAATTTTACTTATGAATACAGTATATTCATATTTAACTTTTTATATATACATTTTAGTACTATTTTACTTCTCCAGTATCCATTTTAAAAACTATTGGTGGGTTATTTGGTTACCAGTAAATCCAATCTAACCTAGCTGTCCGTATTAATAAAACCCACACACTGTTCCACTTCTACTCTGAGCTCAGCTTCCTAATAAGCCGGGATATAAGAGGAAAGATTTTACTGTGCTGTACTGTATATGTGTATATATTTATCAGATTTTTTTTTTTTAAAGAATATCATAGGATTTTGCACCGACGCAAAGAGGAAGTGGTGGGAAGTGGAATGTGTTGTGGCATGCTGGGGGGGGGGGGGGGGGTTCAGCTGTTTAATCACTGCTTTTATGGTTTGTTCTGCAGTTCTGCTGGCACAGTGAGGAGCTTGACCAGCAGATGGAGTTTGTGATGACTGTAGTCAGAACCATTCGATCACTCAGGGCTGATTACAACCTGACCAAGACACGTGCAGACTGTAAGAGCACTCTGCTACACACATACAGGAAAAAAACATATATATATATATATATATATATACAGTGCCCTCCACAATTATTGGCACCCCTGTTTAAGATGTGGTCGTGGACTTCTAAAAAATTCTCCTTTTTTTTTTTAAAACAACATAGAACCCAAATGCAAAAAAAGAGAAAAATCCAACCTTTTATTTAAGTACATTACTTTGGTGGTAAAAAAAATCACACATTTAGAAAAGAAAAAAAAAAACTTGAAATCATGTGTCCCACAATTATTGGCACCCCTGATGTTAATACTTTGTACAACCTCCTTTTGCCAACAAGACAGCACTTAATCTCCTCCTATAACATTTCACAAGATTGGAGAACACAGAGAGAGGGATTTTTGACCATTCTTCTTTGCACAATCTTTCTAGATCATCCAGTGTCCTGGGTCCTCTCTTATGCACTCTTCTCTTTAGCTCGCCCCACAGGTTTTTGATTGGGTTGAGGTCTGGGGACTGAGATGGCCATGGGAGGACCTTGAGTTTGTGACTGCTGAACCACTTTTGTGTAGATTTTGCCACATGTTTTGGATCATTATCCTGCTGAAAGACCCAATGACGACCCATCTTCAGCTTTCTGGCAGAGACCATCAGGTTTTTATTTAAAATATCCTGGTACTTCAAAGCGTTCATAATGCCATGCACCCTAACAAGGTTCCCAGGGCCTTTGGAAGAGAAACAGGCCCACAGCATCACAGATCCTCCACCATACTTCACGGTGGGCATGAGGTGCTTTTCGGCATACTCATCTTTTGTTTTACGCCAGACCCACTTAGAGTGTTTGTTGCCAAAAAGCTCAATCTTAGTCTCATCTGACCAAAGCACACGATCCCAGTTGAAGTCCCAGTACCGCTTAGCAAACTCCAGACGTTTACGTTTGTGAGTGTTAGTGAGAAAAGGCTTTTTCCTTGCATGCCTCCCAAACAGCTTGTTGGCATGTAGAGAGCGTCTGATGGTTGTTTTGGAGACTCTGTGACCCCAAGATGCCACTCTTTGATGCAATTCTGTGACGGTGAGCTTGGGAAATTTTTTTACTTCTCTTACCATCCTCCTCACTGTGCGTTGTGGCAAGATAAACTTGGGACCTCTTCCAGCCTTGTTTGTCACTGTTCCAGTTGTTTTAAACTTTTTAATGATTCCTCTGACTGTAGATACCGGCAAGTTAAGGCGAGTGGCTATTTTCTTGTAGCCATTGCCTGACTTATGAAGGTCGACACACATCTGCCTTACTTGAATGGTGTGTTCTCTTGTCTTTGCCATGTTGACAACTGGGTAAGAGAATTAGGCCTCTGTGTCACGTCATATTTATACCCCAGGGAAACAGGAAATCATGAATTACTAATTAAAAGTCCCTAGATACCCTGACCAACCTTAGCAACTACAGAAAAATATATATATAAAAAAAAAAAAAATTACATTTTTCAGAGGAATTGTTAGGGGTGCCAATAATAGTGGAGGGCACTGTATATATAAAATATGGGCAAATAAAACAATTCATTTTGATAATCTACTAACTTTTTTTTTTTTCGATTAATTGGATACAAAATTATATTGTTGAATTTGATGACTACACTAGCTCGAGGTATTTGTATAAAAGTGTACTTAAAAAAAAAATGCAAAGGCCACATATTGAATTTAAGTAGCGAATATTTGACATTTTAAAGCATATAGTAGCTGCTTGTGTAGGAGTGCGTGGGGGATTTCTCCTTAAACAAATTCACTCATGCTGGTTCAAGAAGAAAAATATATATAAATACAGCATTCGATTATACAAACTGAAACAATTTTGCCGCATGTGTGTATATATAATACATTTGTGAAATTTGCTAATACAATTAAATTGAAATCGGTAAGTAAATGAAATACAGCTGCAAATGCTCGACTCAAAACTCTGGACTAAAATCTGTTACAAGATTGTTGCCTCATATATTTGAAGCTACCGCATCCAAAAGGCATCCCATAGAGTTGTGGGCCTATATAGGTGGGAAAGGCGGGTGTCCCAACACTTTTGGTTTATGAATATGCATCTGGAACTGAAAACGGAAAGAGAATCACGTTATCACGTCTAGATCATAAAGCTTCTGAAAATCCAGCGTTCAGAAATGAAAGGAACCCATTTTCCTGTCGTGCGTTTTTTTCCTCTCAGGTTATCTGCAGTGTATAGACTCCACTACGGCGTCTCTGGTGGAGGAATACAAGCTGCAGATCCAGACTCTCTCCTACTCTCAGGCCATCCACCCAGTCGCAGGGAGTGAAGGCACCATTCCAGACGGCTGTGCTGTGGCCATCGCTTCAGACAAGTGCACTGTTCATCTCATGCTAAAGGTGAGGAGTGTCATTATTTACAATGGGACATGCTGGTTATATCACCACGTCACAGCATCGCTCTAACGTACAGCCGCAGTAATTATGATGATACTCCTTTTGATGATCATTCCCATTGCAAATACAACTCATGATTAAATAGAGGTGGAATTGAAACCTTCAACGCAACACACGTTTATTCACAACGTCCATTCTTTACTCAGATATAGAAAAAAATTTATTAACTCCACCGAAAAATCTTTTTTAAACACTAAACATTTGTTTTACTGGAAACATAGGAAAAGTTCAGTTTGGTGTCCCGATGATTTACGTCATTCAAAACACCGTTATTACTTGAAAACCTTCGGAAGAAGATGAGTTTGGTTTCATTAGTATTAAACAAACATTTGCATAAAGTATCAATATTTGTCTATAACCATGTTGATTTGAGTATTTAAAAATTTTAAGTATTAATTTAAGTTGCATTTAGAACAGATATGAATGTGTGATTAATTACAAGATAACTCCTGACAATCGTGCGATTAATCACGATTAAATATTTAAACAGCCCTAATATAAATATATATACACATATGTATATATGTATGTGTGTGTCACCACCTTTTCTTGTTCTTGGTTTCTCCTCCCAATTAAACTAGATTTGAAATAAAAATTGGAAGTGTTGATATGACCTCTGTATTATCGCTGTGTGTGTGTGTTGATTGATTGCTATTTCTTCCTCATGTTCCCGTCCTCTGCACCAGGGTTTGATTGATGTAGAAAAGGAGGTGGCCAAACTGACGACAAAGAAGGGCGAGCTGGAGAAGCAGATGGAGAAACTGGAGGAGAAAATGAAAAAGAGCGACTACAAGGAGAAAGTCCCGCTGAAGGTTCAGGAGCAGGATGCTGACAAGGTAATGAAGATGGGGTTGTTTTGATGCATTCACACTGTAGACTTTTTAAATACAAATTGATTGGAGCCAAATATCTAATTCTAATCTCTCTCTCTCTCTCACTGTACAGCTGAGACAAAGTCAGATCGAGTTACAGAAAGTGACTGAAGCTATGGAGAACTTCAGAAAGATGATGTAATGCTTCTTCACCTCTTCCTTGGGTATATTTTTTACACGTCGATGGACGTCTTGTAGTCTGTAGCTGTGAAAGTGCGTCTCTGCTGCTTAACCGCTGTCTTCTAACATCAGGAAAGTTCATTAAATATTATCTTTGAGTCTCTATTATCTTGAGTTCTTTATAAAATGTTTTAACCTCCACTACAAAAATGGCCTCTGATCAGCGAAAGGGTTGCACACCATTTATATTTAACTTGCACTATATCGACTTGACAAAAGTTTGTGGACACCTGGCAATATGATTGGGATGTTCAGAGGATACATGGCAGTCCTCCTTTGCTGTTATAATAACCTCCACTTTTCTGGGAAGATGCTCCATTAAACATTGGACCTATAACTTTGTGGTAGCAGTTTGGGGGAAGAACCACATTGGGCTGGAAAAGTCAGCTGCCCCAATACTTTTGGTCATTGTGAATATTTAAATGAAAAAAACAGGAGTCTGTAGGAGAAACTGCATCGAGGATTGGATCGAGCAGGCTGCTGGTTTTTACAGGAATCACACCAGCCCTCATCTTTGTTAGGTGTTTTTTTTTTAATACAGTAATATTCAGCTTGGCCATGACTCATAAATAATAAACTGCTCACAAAAACTGAGGACAGAGAAACACACACGAAGCAAAAAAAAAAATTAAAAAGTAAAAAAAGGGATTGGCCCGGTACCTTCCGAAGGAACGTTTGCATTAAACGCTTGTTTATTTTAAGCCTTATAGAAGCACCAAATTTAAACGTCCAAAATTCTTCAAAAGAAACATGCAGACGTCCAAAAAAAAAAAAAACCCAACTAAATCGAACATTTCAAAGTTTAACACTAACATTCCACAGTTTCTCAGTGCTTCACTTCGTGTAGTCTCTCCATTCCGGTCTCTATTTCTCTTTCTTGCTGGCTTCTTGGAGCTTCGAGGGAACATGAAACTCCGAGAAGGGGAGAGGAGTGCAATGCGTCGTCTCGAAATTCCTCAAGTACTTTCGAGCCTACGGAGAAACGTTCAAGAAAAATAAATAAATAACCCAAGGGAAAGTCATCACTGGTCAGCACCATTTTGATGAAGTGATTACTGCACTGATTAGTACGAGGAGGTATCAAAAAATTATTCAAGTCACAGGGAGCACCGATCTTCATGAGTCGGTGTGCCTAAATACATCGTCCTGTGTACATCGGGAGCTGCGCACAGATTTGGCTCCTGTGGACTTCACCCTCTTATGAAGCTCACTGTTTTGACATTATTGTGGAGCTCCATAACGAATCGCTTAAAAGCTGGACACGCTTCGAAAAGAAGACCTCCGGGACACATTCAAAAAGTGCCAAGACCACTGGGAGCGCTGTATTGTGCAAGAGAAATGTTTTGAAGGTGATCGGGTGTAAACGTAGATGAAAGTTCTTTCTTTTAAACCTTTTGATGCCACCTTGTATGTTTTAATATTTTTTGGAAAAGGGACCATGTATAATTTTTAGCATAAGCGTTTTTATTTGATACCTTGTACCGAATTTAGCCAATGGCTAGTTTTCATCCATGGTCCCTTGGCAGGTGGTAATAAACAAACAAACGCACACATACAATAACACCTTCCGTTAAGTCAGTGTTTACCGATTTGAGTTGATTTTAAATAAGGTTTTAGTTTTATTTTAAACTTCTCAATAGATGTACACATAGTTGTCTTCTGGTAGAGTAAAAGAAAACCAGTGAAATTGGGTTAGGAACTGTCCAATGCATTATTCGAACCTGGAGACATAGTGGTGAACCGTGATCGAGGAAGAACTGAGGTGAGTTGGTGAGGTCAGCTATATATATTCTAAATAACCAGGTTTTACATGATTTCTTCATATTTCTAGATCACAATGCCAGGATTCAAAATGCTCAAAATGTTCAGGAATCTTGGGCTGTGCTGGAGAAGACTTTGAATCGAACTCTGGATAGAAAAATTTATGTTGCTATATTGCATATTGAAACTATGCCATGTCGAAAGCATGGTGTGTTTCATTTCTGCTTGTGTTTAGAAATGCATTTGAGTAGGAGTAATATTTTCCCCTCACCAGAAAAAGAGCGAGCTGCGGTCGGCCTTCGAGATTCATTTCCTCTTGACCTGTAACACACATGAGAGCAGATAACAGATCACCCCCATCCCCCACCAGGTGTTTATACGCTCTGGATAACTCATCAATTGTGAGATTAAGCATCAATATGCGATGTGTTCGAGTAGCAGAGTTTGGAAATTTGTGTGCAGCAGCACCTTCAATGATTATGAAGGAAAAAAAAAAAGAAAAATACAAAAGAATGATTGAAAGAAAGGGGGCTAGGACTGATTTCGTTCTAACCCAAGGTTCGCGTGAGATAAAAACCCGAAGGAGCTGAACAATTGACCGTTCTTTGTCCCCCCAAAATGCTTTTGTAGGTAGGGGCAACTAAAAGAAAATGCATCCAGCTACCCATGTCTTTACGAAAAATAGTTGGGCACAAGTTCTTTATCATTACCACTATCGATGGGACTAGAGATCGACCGATAGTGGATTTTACCGAAAGCTATGTTAGGTTGGATGGTACTTGCCAAAAGCAGATGAATCAATCGTTAATTAAAAAAACAGTACTGAATCATGAAAATGTGGCAAATGACAAAAGAAGACACTTTGAATAAACAGCATGGCGCACCAGTGATTCGTCTCCAGAGGCCGCTTGTTGAGATTATTAAAGAATGCAACCCGGAAAAACTATCAGTATTTTTTGCCAATAGCTCCAGCAATCGTCTTTTGGTGCCGATTAATCAGCAAAACCGATGAATCGACCCACGTGATATAATGCATAGCTCATCTTTAGTGGGTTTTCGAGCTAATATTCTACATTTTGGTTTTTTGGCGTCCAGTCCAATCTTTGGCCCTGTGCATATTGCCGTGACCATGTTTTAATAGTTTTGCTGTAAATCCCACACCCAGCTTCTGTGGTTAATGTTATTAAACACATTACTGAATATATAGTAGTGATCAGTTTTCTTACCAAAGAATGTAGCGTCTGTGTCTGTTTGAAAAGTCTGCAGCACAGACAGACACCAGTCATCGTCCACCTGATACCCAGTGTATACAGACTCTTTAAAAAAACAAAAACGGGATGGGTCATTTTTATTATTTTATGCACTACAAACAAGCAGGACAAGACAGGGAATGTCACACACACACACACACACACAAACCTCCATCCTCTTGTGAACCCGCTGCAAGCCACTCTCTCACTGCTCGGATGCCGTCCTCCATCATCACACTTGGATACCTGAGTCGCACAAAGAAACCGGACATGACGTTACACTCTGTGTAGAACTGCGAACGTCGCCGAGGTAAGCGATCATGCATGTTAAAGGGAATTCCGTCTTGAAATTTTTTTAACTGCTCATCAGCTGAACAACGGCTGATTTAAATGTCAAGCAATCAGATGGATGGTGACTATTGCTGATGGTGAATAGGTACTGTAATATACAGTGATGGACAAAGTACAAGTATTTGCCTTCAAATGTAGTTAAGTATATATAATGTTATAATGTTCCTTTTATCATTTTTGTCACAAGACTTTTTATGAATCCACTGTTTATGTGAAAAGACTCCGTTACTCTTAACACATCAATCTATTAATAGAATGATATTACTGGGTCAAACACTGATTGATATCATGATGATCATGAGCCCAAAACCTTTCAGCTTCAACAACAACAAAAGAAAAATCATGCAAATAAGGCCATGGGGGTTGTTAGGAAGTTCGAGTCAGGCGTTTCTTTCATCATTTATTCCTCTCAAATTATTCTTTTTGATGTTGAACTGATGCTGAACTGTATGTTGGTGCTGAGTAGATACCACCAAGCGGTAATCAAAACAAGTTCAAAAAGAGCGCGCGCTCGACCCTGATTGTAAGCTTGCGCGTGTTTGACCTGTCAAGTTTTTATCCACAAAAAGGGACGAGTAATTATGCAAAAAGTAGTTGAGTAAAATGTTAAATATTTGACTTTGAAACATCACTGATTATCTCATTATCAGAAGCAGGAAAAATGGACGAGCGTAAGGATTTTAATGAGTTTGGCAAGAGCCAAATTGTGACGGCTAGACAACTGGGTCAGGGGTCGCAACATACAGCTGTCACTTAGTGTGTACTCACTTTTGTTGGCTGTATGTTGAGTTATTTTTAGAGGACAGTAAATCTGTACTGCTATACAAGCTGCATATTGACTACTCTAAAATATATTCAAGTTTCATTTCTACAGTATTTTCCCTTGAGAAGATATAATAAAATGTCTGTTGAATTGTGAGGGGTGAACTCACTTTTGTGAGATATATATATATATATATATGAGAGAGAGAGAGAGGATATAAAGTAAAAATTTTCTCCGACCTGTGCTGGAGTATTTTCAACAGTAAGTCATTTCCTCGGTTGGACATGATGTCCTCTGGTCCTCTGCATCAAAGCACAGAAAAAAAACTTTCAGTGCTGTGAATTGGTAAAAAAAAAAAAAAAAAAAATTCATAATCCCAAATCCTGATTAGAGATTGTGAGCGCTTACGTGGTTGTGATGATTTCATCCTTGGTTCTCCTGATCAACAGGACTGGTCCCTGGTACCTACACAAGAAGACGTCACGCTCACTCACCTACACGAGTTTTATAAGAAGAAACGAACGTGACGCGTACAAGGTCTTACTTGCAAAGCTGTTCGGCGTTGTTCAGGTTCATGTACTGCCGGACTGTGTGGGTCACCAACGGCCCTGTTTTCCCCCAAACACAAGCACACATCGAGCGTTGTGTTACTCTACACTACTGACTAACATCGAAATGCGGACGTGATGAATGTCAGGACACTTACTCCAGCTGTCGGGCATGACCTTTAAGGCCAGGGGCAGGAGGTCATCGAATGAGGCGTCCAAAACCAGCGCACGGATCTCGGGGTATGACATCACTGCCCAGGTGGCTGAAGGTAGACGAATGAAGAAAAAAAAAAAACGTGTACACAATTACTTTGAGTCAAACTACAAGGATTGTGCCTTATACGTCACCTGTGTACAAAAAAACATAAGTGATCTAGTCACTCACAGGCCACTTTGACAGGAACAGATATATAGCAGCCAGTCCATTCCAGGTAAGACTTCAGTGTTCAATGTGATCTGATTAATCGAGCAGTCAAATTGGAAGATGGTGCCAGGTGGGCTGGTTTGAGTATTTGTGACCCCTGTTAGGGTCTTGAGGAATTTCAACAGATTTCAACATGTCAAGATTTTACACAGAATGGTGCACTAAACAAAAAACAATCTGATGAAAGAGAGTTAAAGAAACTCAGATGAGCACCAGCTACACCCGCAGAACAGTTGAAGTCTAGGAGAAGAGCAGCCAACAGTGTACTGGTGTTCCTATTAAAGTGGCAGGTGAACATTTTTTTTTTTTTTTTTTTTTTTTTTTTTTTTTTTTTTTAAAGAAATCTGCCTACCTGTAAAACCTCCTATTGACCAGGCGTACACAATAATGTCACTCAACTGAAAGCCTAGTTTGTGCACAGCAAACTGGATCACTACGTCCATCGCGTTCGCCTCGTTCTGAGGAAACGGCACACCCTGGAACGCAGACGTGAAACACACAGATGGTCAGCTCCCGACACTGAGATAAGCACCAGAAACCTGAGAGACTGGTTTCATCATCTGACTTACTGTACTGCCTGCGAATCCTGGGTGATTCCAGCCCAATACGGAGTAGTCACCTGAGAAAGAGGTGGAGGGGTGAAGGGGAAAAAAAAATCAATCAACTACTTCATAAGTTTCAAATTTTTTTGTTTTTTTTAAATCGGTCACATTAACACTCACCATCCAGTGGAGTGCTCATGCAGCCAACCTCATAGAAACCTGCGTTCCCTTCACAGCAGATCACCTGTAAGGAAGAAACTATGGGATTTTTAATGCTCTTTGGGATATTATGCTTTTTGGGTTGTCTGCCTGTAAAAGAATCAGTAGGACTTATTATGCAAATGATTTTGGAAATCGGTCCAAACAATTGACACAATCTGCAATTGTACTTATTTACACAACCGGCAATATTATTTATTTACCATCACTACTATCAAAAATATACACATGCGCTATTTTTACAAAAGTATCGGGTCAGCTGCTCATAAGTACAGTATGTGTTTTGTTTTTTTTAGCATTGCATTCCACATTTTGACCCAATTTTCCCTCCACTCTTCCGGGAAGATGTTCCACTAGATTTTTTAGTGTGCTTATGGATATTTGTGTTCATCAGCCAGAGGCCTGGGGTGCAGTCAGCTTTCTGATTCATCCCAAAGGTGTTCAGTAGGGATGAGATCAGAGCTCTGTAGCAGGCCACTCAAGATCTTCCTCTCCAAAGCATGAAAACCAGATCTTCAAGGAGCTCACTTTGTGCACAGGGGCACTGCCATGCTGGAACAGGTTTTGGGTTTTCAAGTTCAAGTGAATGTAATATTTTATTAGAGCATATCTAAAGACGTACAATTGAGAGCCTTCAGCTTTGTGGTAACAGATTGGAAATGAACCACATACAGCAGGAAAGGTCAGGTGACCCAATACTTTTGGCAATATAGTGTGTACTTTTTTTTAAATGTTTGAAGTATATTTAACTACATAAATAACTTCAGATTTGGTCACCAGTTATGTTTCATCAGAAGTGAATGAAGTACATAATTTGGGTAAAAGTATGCGCTCTTGAACGTACTTGGGTATCAAAAGTAAAAGGTTTATGAGAAACTGATTGGACTCACTGATGCGTTTCTATTCTCCTGCACATCATCGCTTTATAAGGTGAGACTTTTCTATAGTCACAGACACACCACTCTCACCTGAAACCTCGATGTTACGCTAATGCCCTCGCCACAGCTTCTCATTTAACGCAATTCTTTATTCCATTCAAAGTAGTGAGAAGCGGCTTGTTCTTCTGTAATGTACCGGAGTAAAAAAGACGTAGAAACGTATGCTTTAAAAGTCAAAGTTTCCTGAAATCAAAAACTCTAATAAAGTATAAATAGTACAATCCTGTCCATCGCTGCGTTCAATGTTGCGGTTACAAAACGAGGGGCTTTTATCAACTCTTCTATGTACTGCCTCTGAGTGTTTCCTCTCTGAAATTTACAGAGAAAAGACGGTACAGTTTTACCTCTGACTTTCCCCCAAAAATCGTATTGGGACGAAAAATTGCCAAAAACGTGCGGTTCATCTCCTCGGAGCAGACGTCGAGTTATAGACAACTAAGCAATAACCGATTATAGCTGAGAGTTTAACAACGCTAGGGTATAAATAGTTTGGGATTTATTTGAACACAACTTACCAGAGTTTTCCCATGACTTTTGTTTCTCCTCCGATCCACAAAAACGGTGTCGATTTGGTTTCCATCGCATGCCACCAGCTTGTTTCTCTGACCGTCGTACTACAAGTAAACAAAGAAAACAGGCCGAATTGAAAAAAATTATTATAATATTAATAATAACAACATGCGTATATGGTGCCAATACTGTTTTTTTTTCCTAATGTGCATGTGTTTTGAAGTTACCTCCTCGATTAGCTTAGCCCTCCCCTGTTGTAGCATTGACCTCATAGCCTTCTGCAGCAGACCCACAGAGCCTGGGTACAGCATCCTCCGGCCAAAAGAGTGCGCTATCAGATAGCTGGAACGCAAACGCACCGTTCCGTTACGCACTTGGACCCATCACCCAAACTCACAGGTATATAAGATATGAAAGACTGCGGTGATATAAAGAGCTTTACGTCTTGTTTGGCTGGAAAGAAGGTATATTTTGGATAAGCGGGATAACCCATGCGCATTGATATGGAGAAGCCTTGAAATATTTGTGCACTACAATGACATGTTTCCCCTTATCAAGAAGCGCTAATGACTAGCACCATTAGGTTTGCTTTTGTGACGTGAAAAGCGTGAAAAGCAAACTAAAGCTCCCAGCAGTTTTTAGACTAAATATAACCTGAACTGATTAGAGACACAGCTCTGGAGCAACGTGTTAAAGGCGTGATATTCCCTGTGTGAGGAAATCACACCGCAGGTTTGAACTTCACGTGAAGTTAAAGGCAAGCACATATGATATTTGTCATAAGTAGGTCAAAAGCCGAATGTAGCAGAAAGCCAAACGGTATAATGCACGCATTGGCATGGATTTTCCCGATGTTATATTTGGATCTAGAATTCAACCCGTTGTAATTTGCACACAGAGATGAAGCGGTGCAATAAACTCACGTTTGTTTGCGTTTCATTGCATAGTTATTAGAAAGACAGAGAGAGATTGTGTGTGTCGAGGTCACGTTTCTCTGCTAATAATGAAGCTGGTGGTGGTAACTCCATGTGCCCTTTAAAATGTCATGCAGAAATCATCCGTTTCGCTCAGTCTCCGTCTCACTCTGGATGGAGCTGTAGCTGTATGTTTCTATGGTTACAGCTGTCTATAAGGCAGTGCGTTCATTTACATCTCTGCTCAGACTGACTCTGACTGCTTGCTTCCAGAAAATTCAGGCCTCAGTATTCAACCAAACATCATTTTCTATATGGTTATTTATTTGTAATTGAGTCCATGTCGAAATATTTAACATCCAATTACGTACCATCAGTCGCCGGCTCGGCTGAAACTTTTTTTTTTTTTAGGTCAAAAACAAACAAAGGTGTGTGTGTGTGCCTGATAGTGATATTACATGTAGGTAATATTTCCAAAAGTTGTTCTAGATCTACCGACCCGGTTATTTTTATCCATTCGGTCAATTCTGCAGTGCAAACGTCAACAACAGCTTATACCAGAGTATAAGCAGGATAACTTGCTGCTAGATATCCTTCCAATTCACGTCGTGTGCGATTTGCCTTTCTGTGAATCGTGGCAGTTGTGTGCGCATTACCCGATGATGTGGCATGGCAGAGTCCGTAGTGAAGTCAGCAGGCTGTCTGCTGCTCCTCTGTGTTTGGGCTCTGGCTTCAGCAAGGACACTCCTGCCTTCGACAACTTCCTGTCAACACGCAAAGACCCTGTTATCACCTCCAGTAAGTCTACTTCAACATAGATTCCTCTAAGCACACAACCATAAGTATATACAGTGGATATAAAAAGTCCAAATCCAAAAAAGGTATGTATTGGTATCACTAAGCGCACACCACACCCAGGGCATTATGCTTTAAGGCTACTATTCTTCAGCCGGAACTGTATCACGGTGGAGAGAATCATGTATAGTACTCAAGTTGAAGTGCAAATTCAAATTGTTGTTTTGTTTTTCCATGAGGGACATGATTTTTTTAAATTTGATTACCCATTATACATGCACACTTACGGATTGCTGAATTCTGTCCAGCTGAAATCCGCCGGCCAGTGCGTGAAGTCGAAGTCGTAGCTGGCGAGTTTTTTCTAAACGGGACGGAGCACAAACAGCGCCAACGGAGGTGTGATTACATCGGGGCCTGATTGCATCAGCATGCTGGTCTCGATGGGAATGTTGCTAAGAAGTGCTTGTGGCCTCACCTTGTTGCTGCTTGTGTGGTTCTTCTTGGTCTCCTCCAGAATGGTGATGAACTGGTGATACTCTGGGTTTCTCCAACGACCCCAGCCTAGCGACAACCCGAAGCAAAAACACAAGCGACATACGGGATGTTTTTATTTATTTTTTTGCTTGGTTTGCTTTGAACTTTTTAGTACAGGTCATTTCCGATGAGTGACTGCTTTTGCTTAGTGTTTAGAAGAGAAACAGGTGAAAAATGAAGCGCTCACCTCTCAGACACGCGACTCCCAGTAAACACACCAGCACCGTGCCAATGTACTGGCTGATAGGGATAAGCTTAGTGCTACAAATATAACCTGAAACAAAGAAAAAATATATCACTACAATATTCCATGTGTTTAATGCAACAACAACAAAAAAATCTGTATGATGGTATATTATCTTTTAAACAGAAATGACTGGTGAACTTTAAGAACTCATGAGTGAAACCTCGGAAGGAAGCAGCCTCAAAAGGGAACACGTGCTCTTTTGGTTACACTGGAGAGTCAAGTATGCGAGTGTAATGTGAAAAAAATTTCGATGTGACTCTCAGACCACAGGACAGCCTTATAGATTACAGGAGCTATAGAAGGTTGTCCAAGTTAAAGGGAAATGCAAATATGTTGTAATTTTTTTTTTTTTTCAATTGCGATATTAGTTCCAGTGACATTGGAGGGCAAAATAATAACGGGTACGATACATACTGTAATATGGTCTGAACTTGTAAACTGGACTTTCGCATTTAATGACAATTAAACGTGTAATGCTGCAGACCATGATTACACTCCGACCAGAGAACCCGTTTATTAACCACTTGTCGTTCGTTGTCCATTATCGGTAGACAGCCTCGTTTTTTTTTTTTGTGTATACACCCACTTGACACGGGACTCAAACATCTACAAGGAGGCGGACGCGCACGCACATACGGACGGCGCTGAGGTGCTATTCGCGAATGGCATTAGCATATACGAACCGACTGCTATGATTAGACTTGATTAGGCCACCATTATAATCAGCGCTCGTGGTTGGAAGCAAATGCAACCTATCAACTCTTCGCGCCGAGAAGAAGCAATCAGGCGTCTGCGACCCTTGATTACCCGACGCAGGAGGTGGAACGGAGCAAAAAAGTGGAGCGGTTGGAATTGTGCGAGAACCGGATCTGCGACGTGAGCGGTTGTATACCTTTCCTGTAGAGATAGCTGAGAATGAGAGGCGAGCTGTAATAGGAGAGGGACCACAGCACTGAAGCCTGGAGGGAAGAAAAACACAGTTTAATTACTTTCAGGACTCTTGGGATCAGCGCATCGAGTTCAAGCCAGAACATTGAAACCATGTGCGTAATATCATATAGCCCCCATATTGTGCCCCCCAAAACAGCTCTGACATGTCCAAACCTGGACACGAGACCTTGTGCTGTGGAATGTGGCACCAAGACGTTTTGCAGAAGATCTTTTAAATCCTGGAAGGATCAGATTGTTTGTCCAGCTCGATTGGACTAAGATCTGGGGAGTTCAGAGGCAACACCTGCAACCCTTTATTGTGTTCCTCAAAGATTCCTGAACGGTTTCTGCATTGTGGATGTTGAAGGCACATTATCCTGTTAAAAGAGGCCTCTGCTATAAGGGAACACTGTTACTAACTTGGTCTGGCATGCACATGCACCCGGCCGTCCACATGATATAAAAGGTTCTTTAGTTACTCCATGGTCCAGTTCTGGACTGCGATGCATCTCCATACACAGCCATTTATCATGCATTGTTTGTTTTGACTCCTTTTTATCAGAGCCAACATTAACTTTTTCAATGGTTTGTCCTACAGTAGCACTTCTGCAATATCAGACCAGACCTTGGACCACTTTTGGTAGAAGATTGATGGTAGAACCACTGCATCCCAGGTACACCGCACGAGATCTGCGGTTTTGGAGATGCCCTGACCCAGTCGTCCAGACATCACACATCCAGCCCTTACCCATATATATATATATATATATATATTTTTTTTTTTTTTTTTTTTTAATTTTATTTATTTATTTTTTTTTATTGCTTTTCACACATTAACTGTGAGAACTGACTGTTCACTTGCTTATTAATGTATTCCACACCGTGTCAGGTGCCAGTGTAATGAGATAATCAATCTTATTCCCTACATCTGTCAGCGGGTTTAAACCTCATTGCTGTTCAGGTAATAGAAATACAATGAACATTCATTATTATAAATACCCAGAACAATACCCAGGAAGCTGACCGGAAAAAAAAACAACTATAGAACAGTATCGAATATATTGTTGTAACCAGAAACAGCAATCATTCTCAATCCTTTCCAGATGTAACATGGCCTGCATCTCAATTTCGCCCGCTGAGGAAGTTCAACCTGCACACAGGATCTGCTCACACAGTTCTACTCAGCCGTTATCAAGTCTGTCCTGTGCACACTACAGGAACTGATCACACTACTGAACACGTCCAGAGGAAGAAAAAGGGCTCAGAAAATCACCCTGGATCCTTTTGTCGTCTGCCCGACGCTACAGAGCACCAAGCACCAGGAAAAGTTTCTGCCCCTGGTAATTTACCTCATAAACACTTAAACGCTCTCCCCGATGTGCAATACCACTTTTCCTAATCTAAAGCTGTACTTTTTTGTGCAATAATATTCTTTATTTTATTTATAAATGTGCAATAACATTTATTCTTTTTTTTATATATAACATTTTCCTTTTTTTATCTCAATTTTACTTAAAAAAAAAAAAAAAAAAAAAAAAAGTGCAACTGGAAGCTTCTGTCACCAAAACAGATTCCTTGTAAGTGCACACACACTTGGCAATAAATCTCTTTACACACAATACCACTTGAAAAAAAGAATCTTCTCAGGACCATGTAAAACAAATGCCATGCAGCTGTGAGTGAGTCACTTACCCAGCTAAGGATACTGTCAGTGTGTCTTTCCAAGCCTCGTGGATGGTAATCCCAACCCTGCAAATCAGAATTAAGTGTGAATGAACTGACAGCCTTCCACTTTTTTTTTTTGGAACGCTAATACGTTCATGCATATATTAAATCAGCCAAACAGGTGGCAGCAACACCAGATACAGGGTTTAGTTAATAAGCCATGGGAATTCAGTGGGTAAAAACACCTCGGTGAGCAGAAAAGCATCTCCGCATACATTAAACATCCAAGCTCAGTGAGAAAGAGAGAGAGAGAGAGAGAGAGAGAGAGAGAGAGAGAGAGAGAGAGAAAGAGAAACCAATTGTTACATCCGTGACCAAAAGAAAAGCATGTCTGCATGCATAAAACAAAGACGAATACATTATGTTAATGAGAGCTTCATGAATAAACATTTTTATAAGTATGATCAATGGGATTCACATTTATAAGTGATGTGTTTTACAGTTAAATGGGCTGCAGAGGTTTGAGACTCTCTCCTTAACTGATAGATAGATAGATAGATAGATGATAGATAGATAGATAGATAGATAGTCAAATAAAAAATCACTTGTTACAGCTGTGGTCAGCAGAAAAGCATCACCACATGCATAAAACATCCAAACTCAACCATGATGCATTATTTCTTGACCTGATCAGGAGGAATTGACCTTATATTGAGCCTAATATTTTGTCAATGGAAACTTCTGGAATATGATGAATAGGATGCACACTTAGAAATGATGTGTTTTAAAGTGAAATGGGCTGCAGAAAGGTTTGAATCTCTGCTTTATTATTTATGCAGTATGACCGGTATATACAGTGCACTTATATAGTGTGTAAAACCCGAGTTTCCCCGCAGCACTTATATAAGACCTGGTGAGAGTCACAACATGGTTTCATTTTCTACACAGGAACATGAAGACCTTTTTTTTTTTTTGCACAATTCAACCATGTCTTTTTATTCCTAACCCTAATAAATACTCTGGAAATCAACCGTATGTCATTTTGATTTGTAATAATATGATTCTTAGAGGTCACTGTGGCAGACCTTTCAATCTTTTCACCCGGTATTAGCATGCTAGCTGCAAACCGAAAGCGCATACTTGTGTACTGTGTAGTATGTAAAAAAAAAAAAAAAAAAACAGTTTGCAGTGGTAACCTGGGATACTAGCACACTACCGAGTACAGTAGTGTGCTGAGAAAGAAGTAGTGCGGTAGTGTGCCGTTTAGGACGCAGCCGAGCCCGGAATTTAAAATAAAAAAAGGAGTTTTTATTATTATTAATTTTTTTATGAAGGTGTCAAGTGCGTACCCTTCTTCCTGCTCTGCTCTCGGGTCGGGGGTAGTCCTGGGACCGATGGATCCGGTGCAGACTGGGCCCGATTACGCAGCGCAGCCATAACCAAACAGCCATTATTCCTCAGTCGCCAGCTACGGAAGCCCATGTGGCGCAGCGCGAATACGCAAAGTATTCACCGAGTCTACAGTGCACTGGCTTATCCTGAACGACTTCTTCCTTCGTAGAGAGACATTTTCGGTCACAGCAGCTATGAGAGGAGAATCTTAGTCGATTTTTAATCGATTTTTAGTCAAGTCGAACTTTCAACATTAGTGGCAGGGGTGTGCTTAGCCCACCCAATTTTGCGTCTTGCGCAGAAAATAACCCAGAAAATACCAGCATGATTTCTGGTAATTAACTTCTGCATGAACTTCTGATTGGGTGGGCAGCCCACATCCAAACCCAAAGCCCCACCTCAGCAGTGTTGAATAGTTTTTCCACACACTACTTTCAGAATATTATTAACTCCTCACTATCTTTGGGTCACGTCCCTAAACCCCTCAAGTTATCAGTTATTGAGTCCCTCATTAAGAAACCTCATTTGGATCCAAATAAACTATATTACAGACCCATTTCAAATCTTCCATTTCTGTCTAAGATTTTAGAAAAGATGGTGTCTGCCCATTTATGTTTCAAGAAAACAATATCTTTGAAAGTTCCATATACACCATAACCTTGTGCTCAAGTACATCTAATCACATGCACATTATTAACTTGTGCTTGTTAATATCATAAACAGCAGCCACACTAATTTCTCTCCCCATCCCGAGGCATCCTGAGGTTGCGCCATCTCCAGTCACGTCCCACCTCATGACGATTATGGACCTTTTAAAGAAGTAGATGCCGACCCCGCAAACGTCCCTTACCATCTAGAGACGTACCAGTGCCAATTGGATTTCACTTCATGTGGAGTTTGGACATTGGACCTCTTTAAGTGTTTGAAAGCTCTGGCATGGAGAAGCTGGTGTTGGATCTGTGATGATCGCAAATGGTAAGCTATTTTATGAGTTGCTCAGTAGCTCCTGGTTCAATAACCTCAAATAAATATAAGACTGTAGAATGGACATTACTCATAATCTTACATTCTGGTGCTGATGTTAGTTCTCACTTTCCAGTGTTTTGTATTGTTTTAAAGATTTGGGTTTGTATGGGTTTTGAGGATTTTGAGTCTGGTTCCTCTCAAGGTTTCTTACTCATAACATCTAAGGGAGTTTTTTTTCTTGCCACAGTTGCCATGGCTGCTTACCAGGGATAAATACACATCGCTCACCTTCACTTTTAAATTCTTAAAAGCTGCTTTGAGACAATTTCCCTTGAGAAAGGTGCTATAGAAATAAACTCGATCTTGACTGTTTAGTTATATGTGAAATTTGAAATACTATGAAAAATTTTAATACTAGTTATTGGGAGAACTGGCTTAGGTCCC
The DNA here is from genome assembly GCA_039877035.1 of Silurus lanzhouensis. Classification (NCBI taxonomy): domain Eukaryota; kingdom Metazoa; phylum Chordata; class Actinopteri; order Siluriformes; family Siluridae; genus Silurus; species Silurus lanzhouensis. The sequence continues at coordinate 233,088 of JBCEWE010000487.1, forward strand.
CTGGTGGTCTAGTGGTTAGGATGCAGCGCTCTCACCGCTGTGTCCCGGGTTAGAACCCCAGTCAGGGAACCAATCCCAGCCACTCTTGGTGCCGGTCCCAAGCCCGGATAAATGGGGAGGGTTGCGATAGAAAGGGCATCCAGCCTGAAAACATGTGCCAAATCAAACATGCGGATGATCCGCTGTGGCGACCCCTAATGGGAGAAGTCGAAAGAAAGTTTATTGGGAGAACTGGATTAGGTGTTGGGGCCATGACCACTGATTGCCCACCTATTATTTGTCCCAGCCCAACTTATTATAATTGGCTAGAACCAGGCCTGAAGGTGTTTCCAGTGTCTGTGCTTGCAAACCATTAGCGATACATCTGCTCCATTATGTTTAACAAGAGAAATGAGAGATATCTCATTGAGAGATAGAGAGAAGAAATGTCATACAATGCCTGTCAGATGTCAGGAACACCCATACTTTTATTGTTCTTAAGAGAAACATGCATGTTCCCGTTGTTTATACACAACAGTTAACTGTTTTGACCAAACAAATATAAATGTACAGATGTTCAACTTTATTTGCATTGAAAAGTCCTTCCTTAGCATTAATACCAGCTTTACACCCCGGACAGTTTGATTCTCCGAACATTCAGCTTAAAAAATTTTCATGCTTTAAGTATAACTTGCAAAAATGCTCTTCGCTAGTTGAAGATTTCTTTCTGACCTTGTGATCCAGTTCATCCCAGAGCAGGTCAATTGGATTTAGGTGTGGTGGCTGGGCAGGTCATTCCATGATAAATAACACTCAAGACTCTAAACAAAATTTACAAACAAATGCTTCAGGTCATTGTCTTGTTGTATGGTGAAGTTTAGCTGTAGTCCAGAATGAATTGCATGGTGTTAAAGTATAAAATGGTAGCCATGTTGGTTTAGTATTCCTTTCACCTGAAATAAATCTCCAACCTTCCCTCGTCCAAAAAACCTCCAAACTATTAAGCTTCCACCACCATGTTTGACTGTGGGGGTGAGACAGTCTGCTAACTTCTTCTCTCCTGTACCCTGTCTTACATAAGTTCTTCTGTTAGAGGAACACATATCAAATTTGAACTCATCTGTCCACAGAACTTTATGTATGACAATAACTGTGCCTTGTAAACCTCTGGCTAGATTTATCTTTGTGCTACTTCCTGAGTATACTGAGGAGGAGTGTCCCACAGGCCCAAGACAATCTTTTGGTATACACACACACACACACACACACACACACACACACACACACACACACACACACACACACACACACACATATGGCTACTCCAGTGTTAAATTCTATATCTGGTTGCCCTAACTAGATTATATAGAAAAACTATTGGTGGGTAAGACCTAAGGTCTATTAGAATCACTGACTTAGTTTTAATATATGTTTGTCTATGAATATGTATTTAATTATTCCCAATACTCTATTATCTTCATTCCAAAGCATTATTTTCTTAGTTAGTTAGAGTTTCTATTCAATCAGATTTCAGCCAGGGTTAAAGAAATCTGACACGAGCCTTCAGAATCAGCAGTGTGGGTGCGATTAGTGTAATCTACATGTTGTTTGAAGCTGTTGTTTTAACCAATCGGATTTCAAGACATGGAATCTACATCTGCACGTATATCCTCCATGTTTACTTCGCACATTGAACGATTTATGTATGCAACATATTTTTTTCTCCTCTTCTTGCATTCGCACTACTCAATTTAAATTTTGTACATCTTTTAATGTAGTTTTTTTTTTAAACTTATATCCTTGATAATTTATGTCATAGGATTTGCTGGAGGATTTACAGTCCAAGAATTTCATTGTTTGGTGTAACAGACCATGCTGTACTAAATCATTCAGCTCAGGACACCTAATACATTAGCTAATATGATCAAATAAATCCTTATAATAAAGTGCTATTGTAGAGTGTTTCTGTGCCACCCCACAGTGACTATCTATGATATATATGATTATCTTTCAAACAATATCCTATCCTGACCTGCTGGGGGGCCAGGACCAGCAAAGGTGTAAACAACAGTGACCTCCGGCACGATCACCCAGCCATGTGTTCCTCTACTCATTTCCTACATTTCCTAATTTACATTTAAAAACTAAACCCTATCTACTTTTTAAATAGAAGAACAATGTAAAATATCTGGGCAGAGTTTGCTCTGAGTTCTTTCAGACTATGATGAACTCAAAGTGCTTCATGTAGTTTGTCTGCTGATAGAGGGCGCTGGAATCCTGGAATGTAAGATGTAGCTGTGGAGAAGAGCAATAGAACAGCATGATTTGCCACATCTTACTTCCATTTGGAGAAATTGTAGTTTAAAAGAATCCGATCATTAAAGTTTCATCATTGGGAAACAATTATATAAACATTTATTCATTTATAAAAAAAATACACAATTCTCAGGATTTGCCGTGAAGAATGACAGAAAATCTGTTAATCCAATTGTGCAAAGCTGTTGCATCACACCAAACAAGACTCGAGGCTGTAAGTGTTGCCAAAAGAGCTTCCACTAAGTACCGCGTAAAACGTACTTATGTGCACATGATATTTCAGTTTGTTTGGTTTTTTAAACATTTACAGACATTTCCAGTATTCTGTTTTCACTTTGTCATTATGGGTTACTGAGTGTGGATAGATTAATGAGAAAAAAATTTATTAGGCTGCAACATAAAATTAAATATGTATATATAGTATTTTGCTCAAAACACAACATTTGTTACTTGGGACTGTGAAGAGATATGAGTAAAATCCATCAGACCAAAGGTCTTGTGTGTGCCATGACATGTCCTTGCATCCTAGGGGTATACAAACATTTGCATATACTGTACATTTGTGTGAACAATCCTCATAGTGGGTGATTATGGGTGGAAATTTTGGTGTGCCAATTCAGTAATCTTCAGTAACCTTGTTATCCTGGTCAGGGTCACATGCACTCATATACACTCATTCACACAGGCATGTACACCTAGGGCGAATTTTAGCACAACCAATCCCCTACCCTCATGCTTTTGGGTAGTGGAAAGAAACTGAAGAACCTGGAGCACAATCCAACAGCTCAGGATGGAATGCAAGACCTTGGGTGTTTTCATGAAATTCCGGAGTAAGAACAGGAGCTTTGAGGATGGATTTAGACTGTAGTTAATGTCAACAGTCTGCTACATTGACTCAGGACTACAGTTTGCTTCTGATCATCATCATCACTGTACCCCACAACATCATATATCTGCAATAAATGGACATTTGGTGCAACCCAGATGAGGATGTGTTCCAGTCGCCACTGGCTCGCTCATCAGGGACAAACTTACACTTATGAAGAACATCTTTATTTTTATCACCACATTATCTGTGTAAAGCTGCTTTGAGACAATGTTCATTGTTAAAACTGCTACACAAATAAAAATGAATTGAATGCAACGAGGTGGCAATGCTACCATGACCAGAATCATTACCACCACAGTTGCTGCAGCAGGTATAAAAATACCTTAGTCTCAAAAATATCTTGGGTTCGAATTACTTGTTGGTTATGGTCCGTATTTTGGGTTTTTTTTGTCAGTATTTATTATCTACATCATGAACCATTAGTATGCCGAGTACAAAAGGGGGAAATGTATACTACGCACTGTACACTGGTGGTCTTTATTATAGTGATGCAGAAGGCAGAACGCTGGTAATAAAGTTCAAAAAGCCTGTAATAATGAGATATTGTGTTTTATGTACAGGTCTTCAGGTAACATGAGAGCTCAATTGGCTCCATACTGTAAATTCATCCAAATGCGCTTTCTGAACCACAACACTGGTCGGATCTGCAACGAAACACACAGACACACACACACACCTATTAAGAGAAGCAGCTATGATAGACAGTCACATTCATGTTAATATATACCAGTTGATGGACTGAAAGGTGCAGTAATAGCACTAGGTCAGGTTCTTCGTGCAACTCACCGTCCATCTTCTCTCACCTGTCCAATTCCCTATAAATGTCCGTCTCGCCCGTGAGTTTTAGATCCTGCAGTGGTGAAGGAGAGGACAAAGAAGGGGAGGGGACGGTTATAAACGAAGCACGAGAGAGATTCAGATTTACGGTTTGACAGAGGTCTGACCTGATTCATCTGCAAATATATCTAATATGCAACCTGACAGTAAACAGAGGGCAGGCACTAACCCTCTCTCTCACACACACACACACACACACACACACACACACACACACACACACACACAAACCTATTCAGTAGATCCTACCATCAATCTTACAATATTGGTCTTTGAGAAACACACACACACACACACACACACACACACACACACACACACACACACACACACACACACACACACACACAAACAGTGATTGCTCACCATATACACAGCATTTGGTGAAGGTGTCTGGGGGGAAAAAAGTAAAAACAGGGAAGATAAGAATGTGTTCGAGATACCAGATAACAGATGATGAGAACAGATACCAGAAATCACCTGTCTCACATCCTCAGGATTTTCATAGATGTTCTCGACTTCTCCAGAGTAGTGAGACAGAGTGCGCTCCACATCTGCGAACACACACACACACACACACACACATACACACATATATATATATATATATACATACAAACTGTATATTAGGGATTGTAAGAATCGTCATTTTGTATCGGGCAGCGGATAAAAGTTGCCATTTGAATCGAGATGCATAATAAAAAATTGTAAATATATACTTTTTAGTAGATGACAGTAGATACTTATAATTATTAGTATAGGAAAGTATGAGTAGATATTTTGATAATTTGGAAATGGACTAATAATTTGTGACCAATATATTATATGTAGATCAATTTCTCCTCGCTAAACTGTTTCTCGAGCGCGTTCTCTCAGCACCGCCGTTGCTGCGTGAATATGACGTATCACAACACTACGGAGAGCGAGGCGTGTCCTGAGAGTCACGTAGAATACAGATTAACATTGCAGAGGTAGAGCTGTAACTTCCTGGAGACAGAACAGAAAAACTACTGGTTTTATTCAAACTTTTTTCCAATACAAAGCCCCGTTTGTAAAAGCGCCATCTGTTAGAAGTCAGAAGGCAGTAAAGTAAATGAATGATTTGCTGTCTGTCTGAACCAAAGAAATAAAAGTGAACTATCTGTACCATATTTAATTGTGTTGCAATATATTGTATCCATTGCATCGTATTGCTTTGAATCGAATTCGGATCGCATTACATCGGTAACTGCTTCATATGTATCTAATGTATCGTATCATTGGCTATGCATCGAGATGTGTATCATCAGCCTTAATTATGGAGATGCACATCCCTAATATATATATATATATATAATATATATATATATATATATATATATATAGACATACATACACACACTGCAATTATCTACCTTTTAAATCTCTGTCCATCAGACAGTGTGACCTGATGGCATTCAGAATAATGCATGAGGAAAGATAAACGACAGAACTCACTCTGAGGGAAGGTACAAGGTCCTCGTCTCCATAGCAACACTCCGACAGCAACGGCAATCATGGGTACCAAAAAGAGGAGGAGAGAGAGAGACGGCAGGAGGACGGACGGCTCGGGTGTACTGTTGCCATCTGGAGAAGAACAGAACAGACAGGCAGGAGAGTAGAACAGACAGACAGGTGATGGAGAACGGGTGCAGGTGTCAGGAAGTGTGACGGTGCGTCGTCCTCACCAGTAGGCTGCAGCAAAGAGACGGCAGAGCGGGTGGTTAATTCATCAGGCAGCTTGCTCACACAACAAGGCGTCTCTGTAACAGACACAAAGGGGGAGAAACAGAGCCTTGACTCCATTTATTTCTATTCAAGGAGAGAGGCTATGCATTATCACATGCAGTCCATAAACCGTCGGAAAAAAAAGAAAAGATGTGGACGGGAAAAAATCCTAAGAATTCAAAGAGAGGGAGGGAGGAGGAGAATGAACGGCATTACGTAATGTTCCTGTGCTGAGCGTATTCAAATTCCCCATGCAGTGATGAGGAAACAGGCCCGAGCCGGATTTGCATATGGTGGCTTAACATGCAAAAAAAAAAGTAGTCTATTGTGTTTCTGTGACAACCAAGGACACTTCTGGTGCCCTGGCAACTGTGGGGTGAAAGCTTCAAATCGAATTGTAGTCCACTACGTTTGAGCAATTTACAGTACATTTACACCGCGGTGCTGCTGAGTTCTTTAATCCGATTGCTCGGAGGATCCTGATTGAATTTTCAAGAACAGCAGCTCTGACAATAGTTCCGGCCGTGGCGTTTATGTACGGATGCACTCGTCCTGATGCGTCATGGTTTTCATGGTAAAGACTTGCACAAAGTCTTGGGACTTGTATGGCGTGAGATATAATCTGCAGTTGTTAGGATGGTGGGATTTCCTGTCTTTGTGTGTTTGTGGTGTTAGATTTCTGAAAGAAGTCTCCAGTCGGTGCTTTGTAACAGCCAAAAGCTGCAGGTTATTTTTTTTCTAAGTATATCACTTTGACATGCTGCTCGTCCTTTCCGTAATATGACATTCGTCATCAGTGTTTGAGGAACTTATATAGTTGTTATAAGGCAAGTGGTAGCAGGAAGTAAATGATTTGCGGACATTCCCCAAACAAACAATAAATTAGAACGAGGTATCTCGGAAATCTCTAGGACTGAGAGGTTGTGATAGGGTTAGGTTTTTTTTTTACTAGGTCTGATAGAACACATAATGGAGAGAAGGACAGAAATTTTTTTATAGGCTTCTCTATGAGTGTACTTAAGCAATAGAAATGCGCTCATCCTTGCTTGTGGATCCAATACGTACTGTATTGTGAAGGTTGTGGAATTGAAATCAGTGAAGCCTTACAGCCCTCTAGAGCACAGCTTTTAATCAGATGATGACTTATGGAATCTGCGTTATATATCTTAGCGGGTGCGGGATTACAGGCTTTAATACAGTTTTAATAGTCATAGATTGGCTGTAATTAATGTGACAGTCCGCTGAGTAAGTGAATGTAAGGACTGTGGAATGTGACCTTTTTAGTGACCCGTGGAATTCCACTCCCTGATCTGCTGCGCTGCAGGAATAATGATGTGCAAGTCAGAGTGAGGTAGAGAGAGAGAGAGAGAGCGAGAGAGAGAGAGAGAGAGAGAGACCCCCCAAAATAACTCTTTATCTTTCCCTTTTTTTTCTCGCGCGCCCTTTAACACATTTAACAGCAGTAATAAAAACTTTCTTGTTCGCATTTCCCCCCAGTGACCATGTTCCCTCGTTTCAGCATTGCCCCCTGATCCAGCACGCTTTCTGAATCCTGCTTCTGACCTCAGCCTGCCCATTTGTGGATATGATTATGCTTGTGGTGACCGTGTCTGGCGATTTTTTCAACCCTAGCTCAGGATTCGAAAAACAGGATTACTGGTAAAGCCTAAAATAAAGAGATTCCTTTTTGAGGCTTTTCCAAGTTTCCTGTGATCTACATAAGTATTTTAGAGGAAATAAACGTTTCACACAGGAGAATCTTTGGGGACTGTTTAGTTCATTGACAAGCAAAATTTATGAACGATTCATAGGAGCATTTCAAGATGTGCCTTGAGACGTCTTACCTGCAGTAGGCATTGTGGGAGTGTACCGGTATTCGACTGTTTGGTCGTCTGTTAGTATTAGAGTGCAGGCATACTGGCCAGCCGTGTACTGGGTTAATGGGAGGTCGATTGAGATGGAAATCCGACCCAGAACCGCATTTATTGCCAGCTGGCGTTGAGGCTTCCGGACGTGCGTCCATTTCACAGATTTGACCTGAGAACGCTCGGAATACTCACAGGTCATTTCCACAGAGGATGAAGAGTATGTGCTACTGCCTGGAAACACACACACAAACCAGATCAGTAAATGTATAGAGGAGAAAAATGACAGAAAAAGAATGGTTAAGTTGATGCTTATTCATTAGCTAGGTGGATAGCCGAGCAACCAGAGCTGACCGTGACTGATGCACTGTGTCTTCTTCCACTCAAATCAGAATCAATCCTGGCCTAATTGAGCCCACCAGTTTCCACGGTAATGGCAGAGCCGCCAGCGCCGTCAGAAGCGACTGGCAGCAGGTGTAATTACACATAATGAGATCTTTAATGAGGCCTACTAAAAGCCATTATATTAGTGTGTGAGAAACAGAGAGGGGGTCCTTGAAAGGCAAAGACATGACAGTGAGTGAAAAGAAAGGGGAGGAGCAAGAAAGACAGGAAGAGATAGATAGATAGAGAGAGAGAGAGAGACTGATGAAGGGCATGAAAATAAATGCACACAGAATGATAAGCTGGTGTATTCTGGTCAGAGTGATTAATTTCAGGAACTGTGTATTTTGTGAAAACAAACCCAAGGCCAGCATTGTAATTTGCATGTGCATGTATGAAGTGTGTTTGTAAAAGCAGGAGGGCTACAAACATGTGGGACACTATTACTGCCTTTTTTTTTTCAACCTAATGTGGATCCAGTTACCCTTTAACACAGTCAGCGCCGTGATCTGGGCGAAAACCTGGTCATCAACGAAGACTTCACACTGATAGCGTCCTGCATCTTTCAGCTCCGGCTTCAGGAGGAAAGAGAAGTTTCCCGAACGCACGCCGTAATGATTGTGCAACTGGAGGTAGTGGTTAGGCTGATCCCCGTAATTTCTCCAGCGGTCAAACTTGAAGATCATCTCTGGGTCTGAGTTCGTTAAGTCCGGACGCCACCAGTAGAGCAGGACGTAGTCACCATTGAAGTTGGCGCATGGGAGGGTGACGGATGAGCAAGACAGAGCTGCCAGACTGTTTAAATTTCCTATTTGGTGAAGAGACAGAAAGAGACAGAGCAGAAATACAGAAGAAAAAAAAATTCGCTTCCTCAGAACAATGCACATTTTCTTGGAGTATATTTTGTGGCTGATGTGGTGTGATAAATCTCATTGACATCCACTGGGTTTGATCACAATTGGTTTTTATCATACAGTATTCTTTGATATTTACACTTGATTCTATTCACTATAAGCACAAAATATTGGGAGACCAGACATTTTCAGCCATATGTGCTTCTTTCTTAAAATGATTGAAGCTACTCAGGAATGTTGGAGCAACTTATTTATGTCAGGTCATGACCGGATTCAAGCTCCATTTTCCATCAGACATTGCAGCCTTCAACCCTATCTCCCAATACACACTGATTAGTCACACCTGTTTTCAAATACACACACATCAAGTCACAGTTTAAAAGGACTCTCAGTCATTCAGCTCGTTGCAAAATAATACGTTCAGTTGACTTTGTTCTCTGGTTAACCATGTTTAGATTTCCTTCCTTTTTTTGTTTCTTGGTCACGCTATTGTTTTGCCAGTTTTTGTTGCTTGATAATCGCCTGAACCACATTGGATTTGGCTGCTTGTTTATTATAGAAACGTCCCCCCAATCTGCATTTGCATTCGCCATCTTCCTCAGTACATGACAATTCAGTAAGCTGTTCTGTAAGGATCCTGTCAGGATGTCAGAGAATCGACGTTAACGTGGTTCGACAAAACTAACACTTGCTAGTCCTTGCTAGTGGCATTAGCTGTCATCTACAGATGGAGCTATCATAACTCCAGCTAATAAAACACAGTCTGATCTTGTACAGCAAAGCATAGGAAATGTAATAATCTTTTACACATATCATGCACTATGCTGCTTTGACTGTTTTTTTTTGTCTCCAGGTTGGACAAAGAAATTGCATCGAAACCCCCCAAAACCTCTTCAGAAATCTACAGCGTTCTTTAAAACACCTCATTTACAGTAGCTGTTCGTCGTACGAACGGATAAAAATCCCAGTACAATCCCAATGGGGATTTCCTCTAAAGAAAATATCAAGGGCAAGTCGGTACAAGAGGGGCGTGTTTAAAAAACAGGCACGGAAGAGAAAGAACTGAATATCAGGATTAGTGACAGCTATAGATTGATAGCAACAAGGCAACAATATGGTCTGGTTTGATTCACAATCATTTACGGAGCGGCTAGTCAATTTTAGAGTCATTGTTGTGCAGACAGTCATGTGAATGGACCCTTGTGAGCAAGAGCAATGAAAGCAGAAAAGAGAGGAAGAAGCTTAAGAATGGGGAGGAAGTTTCCTCAGAAGCATGTGAACCGAATCTAAACATGTGTTCTGACGCACTGTGCTCTAAAGTGTGTGTGTGTGTGTGTGTGTGTGTGTGTGTGTGTGTGGCTTACTGCCTACTATCTCTACTTAAACACAAAATAAGAGTAAGGTATGAAATATGGCCTTCTGCATTCTGATATAGAAGAGGAGCCAGTTGGGATTCAGCCAGTGAGGGAGTGTAGTGGAGCATGTAGCATGATGTTTGCTTGATGATGTAGAATGTTTGGATTAGTAGAAAGTGGTTTCAGGCGGAACCAGATGGTGTGAGACTGATGAGATGGCAGCGTGTGTAAGACCGCGAGCTGATCGGTGTCGAGCACGGCTGAGACAATGGAGGCACAAAGTCTTACCATATGTAATATTTGGGAAAATTGCCGCTTGCTTCACTGTGATAAGAAAAAGAAGAAAAAAAGAAAGTGTTTTCGAAGAGTTTCAGAACTGTAGTTATCACATTGCCTTTTGTGCAGCTGTATTCCTTAATATAGGTTTTTATATAAAAAATTTTAATCTGCTTAAAAAAAAATTAAGTGCTGAAACCTGCCACAGTCTTAATGATCTACAATAATCTATAGTCTAAACAAAGAATAAAATATGATAAGGGCTGTTATACTGACAGAAAATTTTCAGCGATAGAATTGTGTGACGCTGTTACCGAACCAACGTTGATTATTTTCCTAGAACGGCGTGTGTTTTATTCCCTTTACCCCACAGCAATTTGCCATTTTACACATCGTTCTATTATGTATTAAAGAACAGGTCATACACAAGATATCCATTAATAGTCACAGTCCAAACATAGTTAAAGATATCACTTTCAAAACATTTATAAACATTACCAGTCTCCTGATGTTAGATAGCCAATGCCAAAAGATACACTATTTGCCCAAAGGTATTGGGACAAATGACTTTCACAGCCATATGTAGCTCTTCCCCATACTGTTGACACAAAACTGGAGGTACACAATTGTATAGGATGTCCCTGGGTGCGGTTCCATTAAATAGTCAATTGAATATTATTTGTATAGCACTGTTAACAATGGACATTGTGTCAAAGCAGCATTGCAGATATAAATAGATTAGGTATATAGATTTGATCTTATATTTCTAGTCTCTGGAAGTTAATCTCTAAAAAGCGAGCCAGTGGCGCCATTGGCAAGGAAAAACTCCCTGAGATGGTAGGAGGAAAAAACCTTGAGAAGAACCAGACACAAAACAGAACCCATACTCAAGGTGACGCCAAATGTCGGTTCATTATATTTCTATCATTGTTATAATCTGTTCACTGATAGACACTTGAAGGCAAAACCGCTCATGGCATTTGTTAGTCCTGAACTATTGCAGCAAACTGTTTAGATTAATTACAGTCCAAATCCATCTTCATGGTTCTTGAGTTTAACCTTCCACAGTAACCCCATTGATCTTTAGTCTGTTCATGTGGAACCATTCTCATTGCAGTGAGTGGTTTCCAATTGAAGAGAACTCTATCCAGAGGAAGGGCATAATGAATCAAAGATAGTTCTATGAACATGTGGTTTCCATGAGTTTTGGAGTGGAAGATCTTAAGTGGCCTGCTATAGAGCTCTGACCTAATCCCTATGCAAAACCTTGCCACCCTACATCAGTACCTGACATTACTAACACCCTTGTGCCTGGAGAAGCACAAATCTCCACAAACACATTCTAGTGGAACATCTTCCCAGAAAAGTGGAGTTTATTATGACAGCAAATAGGGACTAAATGTGAAATGGAATGTACAAAAAGCACAAACAAATCTTCTGGTCAGGTGTTCACCAACTTTGAAGTGATAGCTTTATGAAGCACTGAGAATGAAGACACCTTACAAAGAAATGCTTAAGATCTCCCCACGTATGTTATAACCTTTGTGTCTTTTGTTACAAGCTTTCATAACGTTACAAAAAAATATATTTCGTGTGCATTTACCATTGTGAATGATCTGTTACTATAGAAACCGAAATAAGCATAAATGAAGGTGCTGACCTACTACAAATGAAAATTAATAAGAGCTGTAAAATGCAGGCAAATTCATCGTGCTAATATACTACAGTACATGGACAAACGTTTGTGCTGACCTTATATTCGTATGTGCTTTTTAAACATCCCATTACACGTTTAGTCTCCATTTGCTGTTATATGGTGCTCCACTCTTCTGGGAAGATGTTCCACTGGATTGTGTAGTGTGCTTGTGGAGATTTTGCTAGGTGAAGAGGCCTGGGTGCAGTCAGCGTTCCAATTCATTCCAAAGGTGTTTAAAAGAGTTGAGGTCAGAGCTCCATAGCAGGCCATGCAAGATCTTACACTCCAGCCCATGCAAACCAAATGTTAATGGAGCTGACTTTGTGCAAAGGTGCATTGTCATGATTTCCTTTCATGCTACAAAATGCAATTGTGTACCTACAACTTTGAAAACAGTTTGGGGAAGAACCACATATGGCTGGAGTTGTCAGGTGTCCCATTACTTTTGTCTGTATAATGTATTTCACATTTACTTCATTAACTTCACTAGATGTTATGAGAAAAGTAATTTGTTTGGTTTATACTGTATATTATTATCAAAAAAATGTTTGGTTGTGTAATCAATAATTGAATGCAGAAAACATTTTTGAACGCAGTTTATACATCATACATGAGAACGAGGATCTGGGTAGTTTGAGGAAATGTTATTGTTTGCTTTTTCGCTGCATGTTCAATCATGTTTACTGTTAATGCAATTAGTAGTTTCCAGTAGCTTAATAATAGAATTTCCATAAGCAGGGGATCACTGATCAGATTCCAGTAAGCCTTATAACCTTGTAGTATAAATGAGCTGTTTATATTTGTATTACAAATCGGAATGTTGTAACAAAAAGCGTGTCTGTTTTTCCAGAGTCTGAATTCAGTCACTGCCACCGTGCCGTAATCTCTTGTTTGCGCTCCGATTTGAACATTCTACTGAATCCTATATTACTTGTCAGCTGGAGAAACTTTATATAAGCTTCTGATATTTACACAAGTGACTTCAGGTTAAAATGGAAGATCAGTCTAAATGGAAAAAAATAATTCCTGCAAAGCTTATAATCTTAAGCCCGGTCTTATAAAATATTTTCTATCCAGCAGCCACGACAGTGACACCATTTTTTCTCAGACGAGGCATGACTTCGGGGAAAACATCATTACTCATTTTGTGGCTTTCACACCCGCAAATGGTTCATTAGGTGCTTTTTTTTTTTTTGTTAGTAAATTTGTTCATTCATGGACTTAATGTGTCAGCCAATCATGTTTCAGCAATGCAAGATATTGTGTAAAAAAAAGTCAGTTTAGTTTTTAGTTTTTTAGTTTCATGTTTACATCTCAGGAAATTGGTTGTTGGCACCAGATGGCTGGTTCATATTTTTTTGTTTTGTTTTTGGAAATTTCGTTCACTCCGAATGGTGCACAAAACAAAAAACACCCAAAAAGCAGGGTTTGGGTGGAAATGCCTTGAGAAAGTTAAAGGAAAAGACCAGTGAGAGTTAACAGAAAGGCAAGATTTCTCAAAAGAACACTATGGTGAGCACAAAAGCATCTTATAATGCCCAATGTCAAACCACGAAGCGGATAAAATTAGCAAAATTTGCATTAAATATAAACGAAAGTGAAAGGGTAGAGTTGCGGTTGCTAACCATAAACATATGTTTTGGTCATGCCCTAAGCTTGTTAATTTCTAGCAATTAATGTTAGGTTTTATTTTAAATCAAATCAAATTTATTTGTCACATACACATACATACTTTTTTTTTTATATTCCAGAAGTTCTGTATTTATCTATTAATCATTCTCCTATTTTTGCAATAGTTGGTTATCTAAACAGAACTCTTTTTAGATAATAATGATAAAAAAATATATAATAATAATAATAATAATAATAATAATAATAATAAAATTGATATCTTTTTCGACTTTAATATACAGGCGCCATATATTGCGTAAGTGGAATGACAAATTTCCACCTACCATTAGTCACTGATCTTATGTATCATCTTGCACTAGAGAAGATTCGGTACTCCACTAAAGGCTATTTTCAGCCAGTGCTGACAAACGTAGAGCAAATGGATCCAAATGTAATATTTGCAGTTTGATTTTGCTGTTTATTATGTCAATTTATTCACTCGTCTAATATTTAAATCCAAAATGAAATGTGCTTTGTTGTTTTTTTTTTTTCAATGAAATTGTTGTCATATTATGTAAAGTCTGAACAAAAAAAAAAAGAAAGAGAAATACCACAAAGCAGAAACTCCAACCACAAAAGATCACATCAGTTTTTCAATATTCTTAGTCAAGAAAAGGATCTGAGGTTACAGTAAGTACCGTTTCACTGCGTTTGGAAACTCCGAAAAAGGAGCATGGCGGTTTGCGTGGGGAAAATTCCCAGCATTCGTTTGTTGATTTGTGAAATGGTCAAAAGCAACAACCATGCCACGATCAACATCGCTGAGATTACATTGTAAATGTCCGAGGTAACCCTGACCTGAAGCGCTGGACCGGAATCCGCACGACTTCATGCATTATATATGATCTAAACTGAACAGTGTGTACAGGTGAATGAGATTTCTCACCATTCACCGTCAACCTGAGTGTGTAGCTGTAGACAGGGTTCCTGCCTCGTCCGTCCACAGTGATGTTGCAGGTGTACGTGCCGCTGTCTTTTTTGGTGACAAGGGGCAGTTTGGTGATCAGGGTGCCTGGCGAGGACACGATGGTAAATAACGGAGAACCGGTGTGTGAGACCCATGTCCCACCCACTACGGCATAGGAGGGAGAGACTTCAGCTTTTAGCCTCGCTGTATTACGAAAGTAGATGACAGGAGCTGGGGCTAAGGTCACTGAAACACACACACACACACACACACACACACACACACACACACAAATATGAACACACCCAGATACTGTTAATTGTCTGTAATAAATGATTCCTGACCATTAAGCCAATTACTATTATTTAAGTAATTTATATTTAATGAAGTAAAGAACACATTCTGTTTACTGCTGTGTCCCTTGATGTTCTCAGATTATCTGTCAGCATGTACTAGCAAAATAGACGGTCTGGAGACATGGGAGAAGAAAAACAATCCACCATTGCATGCATGATAGAAATAAAGACTAAGAAGACTACTCAACATTTAATAACAGCCAGAAGAATAATTTTTTCTTTGATCTTCTTGTCATCCTTCTCTAGCAGGCAATTGTAGAGTCCTCCGCTTTCCATTGTAGCAGTAAACTGCAAAGAGATGGAATTGTGGTCCGATATCAGCAGAGTCTTGCCTGCTTGACGGTATGTTTGCTTGCTGTTCACGCTTTCTTTGATGTTCACTGAAAACAGCATCGTCCATAGTTTCTCCAAAGGTGGCATCACCAACCATTCGACCTGCCTTAGGGTTACAAAGGGTTCCTCAGGGCAGAGCAGGGTGACGGCTGCACCATCTTCCACCATGATAACGTCACTCCAAGCATTAACTTAAAAAAAAAAAACACACCGAAAGACATACACTTTAAGGCATTTGTATTAACAACAATGGAAGTTTGGGGATATTTGAGTGAGTTTTGTTCTATTCTATAGGTGTTTTATGGAAATTAATTTCCCATAACTTGGCAAAAGACTCCCAGAGTTTGAACGTCCTTCATCTTCCCTTAAATCATTTCCAGATTATGTTTTATATGTTTAATTAAATCATTTTAAATAATGGAGGCCTGGTGGGTTTCACAAGCACATTTCTGAAGAAGCTATTTTACTACTAAGAGAGGTGGGGGGAGCTTTGGAGGGAGGTTGGTGCCACAGAAGACTGGAATGAAAAATGGATGGCGTGCGAATCCCCCAAGCATCCAAGCATCAGCCTTTCTTTCTTTTTCTAAAATGACTTTAATATCTTACTGCCTGCCATCCTGACTTTCCACATCAGCACTGAAACCCTTACGAATCACAGCTTGACTCTTGAGCTTCAGCTTGCATATGAGCAGGATTTCTTGCTTATCTGCTATGCAGGGTGTCAAACGAATACTATTTTAGTCAACTTCAGTCAATTTGAAACACTGAAAGAGTAAGGTCCATACAGAGTCTGAGTGCTAAAGAAAACAATCAGATGTTATGACGTGCTTTTAACTACCAAATATGGCTTCTGTGCGCTACTGGGTTTTATCAGATGACGCAGCAGAGGCCTGTGAGAGTTTTGCCTAAGGGGTTTCTTGGAATTTGGAGATTAAGAAATGTCTCTGTGTGGAAGCTTCGTGTGACAGTTTGCCGGGCAGCCAAAAATGAAAAATACATGTGGGTCGTTAAAACATTCATCATTTTTATGTTTTTTTCTTCCTTTATATTTCTTGTAGTCTGGCTCTCTGGCTACTTTCACTGCTGTCACTGAACAGATGTGTGAAAACCCTGATGCAATACACCACGAATGAACCTGCATTAACTGTGGAAATGTGATGGAATTATGCAAAGGAAAAGCATTGTTATAATAATTGTTCTAAAATTTGCACTTTGTTCAAGAAATTTAGGACATTTCCACATCCTTTTTAATCCTTTACTGGCTTTCAAAATACCTGTTACAGACCTCAAATGACACAAGACTTTTCTTTTTGTTAAATTGTTTAAAAGATTCATACAGGATAAAATGTCCCATTTGCATATTATTTAAGATTTAGACATTTGTTAATTTAACAGTTTAGTTTAGTTTTATATATTTTCAATATTAGCTAGTAAAGTTTTGGACTTTTGTTATATTAGCTAGTTTAGGTTTAGATATTTGTTAAATTATCTAGTTAAATTTTTGACTTTTATAAGATTAGCTAGTTTATTTTTAATTATTTATAATATTAGCTAGTTAAGTTTTGGACATTTGTTAATTTAGCTAGTTAAGTTTAAACTTTTTTATATTAGCTAGTTTAGTTTTAGATATTTATAATATTATCATGTTAAGTTTTGGACTTTTGTTATATTAGCTAGTTTAGTTGTAGATATTTATAATATTATGTAGTTAAGTTTTGGACTTTTGTTACATTAGCTAGTTTAGTTGTAGATATTTATAATAATAGCTAGTTAAGTTTTGGACTTTTGTTATATTAGCTAGTTACGTTCTAGATATTAAAAATATTAGCTAGTTATGTTTTAGACTTTTAATAAAGAAACTACGCTTAGGCTTAATAAATATATAGTATATAATTATAGTATACAGTATAAGTCTATATACTATATTTATGTCTTGTTTTGTTTTAATGTTTAATATTCTTAAAGTATAAAGTATATAATTTAATATTAAAACAATATTGTCAGTGTAATTACTTATGTTTATTTTATTTATTTATTTTATTACATTTATTTCTTAATTTATACGAAAGTTATAAACTATATAAAAGGTTTTCATTGACAGCACCGGGTTCAGAACTTGTTCTGATAAGGATTGACACAAACTAAACCAAACTGTACTTTTTTTCTTGTGAATTGAATGGCATAACTTACCTCTTTGTGCTGCAGATGGAAGGATGAAACATACACCAATGCATGTAAGAGTAAAAAGAAGAGAATAAGAACTCATATTGTTGTTTTCAGCAATGCTCCCTAGAAGATGTACAGCAGGAACTGGACATCATGTAGGAAGTACAATGTGTCTGTATATGTAATGTGTGTGTGTGTGTGTGTGTGTGTGTGTGTGTGTGTGTGTGTGTGTTACTAAATATGAAATGGCCAAGCTAGAGCATACTGTGACAGTATGCTGGATAAGTCTGACAGCTGGGAAACAAGGATGAAAATTGCACACTAGAGCATGAACACACAGGAAAACACACCAGTAGTGTTAGGAATTGATAAACAGAAATACACGCACTTTTGTGCAGGCAATACAACACACACTATGTAATGCAAAACACATGGCAAATGCATATGTACCTTTGTGTATGTGTATGTGTGTGTGTGTGTGTGTGTGTGTGTGTGTATATATATATATATATATATATATATATATACAGTGAGGAAAATAAGTATTTGAACACCCTGCTATTTTGCAAGTTCTCCCACTGAGAAATCATGGAGGGGTTTGAAATTGTCATCGTAGGTGCATGTCCACTGTGAGAGACATAATCTAAAAAAAAAACCCAGAAATCACAATATAGGATTTTTAAACTATTTATTTGTATGATACAGCTGCAAATAAGTATTTGAACACCTGAGAAAGTCAATGTTAATATTTGGTACAGTAGCCTTTGTTTGCAATTACAGAGGTCAAACGTTTCCTGTAGTTTTTCACCAGGTTTGCACACACTGCAGGAGGGATTTTGGCCCACTCCTCCACACAGATCTTCTCTAGATCAGTCAGGTCTCTGGCCTGTCGCTGAGAAACACGGAGTTTGAGCTCCCACCAAAGATTTTCTATTGGGTTTAGGTCTGGAGACTGGCTAGGCCACACCAGAACCTTGATATGCTTCTTACAGAGCCACTCCTTGGTTATCCTGGCTGTGTGCTTCAGGTCATTGTCATGTTGGAAGACCCAGCCTCGACCCATCTTCAATGCTCTAACTGAGGGAAGGAGGTTGTTCCCCAAAATCTTGCAATACATGGCTCCGGTAATCCTCTCCTTAATACAGTGCAGTCGCCCTGTCCCATGTGCAGTAAAACACCCCCAAAGCATGATGCTACCACCCCCATGCTTCACAGTAGGGATGGTGTTCTTGGGATGGTACTCATCATTCTTCTTCCTCCAAACACGTTTAGTGGAATTATGACCCAAAAGTTCTATTTTGGTCTCATCTGACCACATGACTTTCTACCATGACTCCTCTGGATCATCCAAATGGTCATTGGCAAACTTGAGACGTGCCTGGACAAGTGCTGGTTTAAGCAGGGGAACCTTTCGTGCCATGCATGATTTCAAACCATGACGTCTTAGTGTATTACCAACAGTAACCTTGGAAACGGTGGTCCCAGCTCTTTTCATGTCATTGACCAGCTCCTTCCGTGTAGTTCTGGGCTGATTTCTCACCTTCCTTAGGATTTCTGAGACCCCACGAGGTGAGATCTTTCATGGAGCCCCAGTCCGAGGGCGATTGACAGTCATGTTTAGCTTCTTCCATTTTCTAATGATTGCTCCAACAGTGGACCTTTTTTCACCAAGCTGCTTGGCAATTTCCCCGTAGCCCTTTCCAGCCTTGTGGAGGTGTACAATTTTGTCTCTAGTGTCTTTGGACAGCTCTTTGGTCTTGGCCATGTTAGTAGTTGGATTCTTACTGATTGTATGGGGTGGACAGGTGTCTTTATGCAGCTAATGACCTCAAATAGGTGCATCAAATTTAGGATAATTAATGTAGTGAAGGTGGACATTTTGAAGGCAGACTAACAGGTCTTTGAGGGTCAGAATTCTAGCTGATAGACAGGTGTTCAAATACTTATTTGCAGCTGTATCATACAAATAAATAGTTTAAAAATCATATATTGTGATTTCTGGATTTTTTTTTTTAGATTATGTCTCTCACAGTGGACATTCACCTACGATGACAATTTCAGACTCCTCCATGATTTCTAAGTGGGAGAACTTGTAAAATAGCAGGGTGTTCAAATACTTATTTTTCTCACTGTATATATATATATATATATATATATATATATATATATATATATATATATATATATATATATATATATATATATATACAGTGCCCTCCACAATTATTGGCACCCCTGTTTAAGATGTGGTCGTGGACTTCTAAAAATTCTCCTTTTTTTTAAAACAACATAGAACCCAAATGCAAAAAAAGAGAAAAATCCAACCTTTCATTTAAGTACATTACTTTGGTGGTAAAAAAATCACACATAAAAAAAAAAAAAAAAACTTGAAATCATGTGTGCCACAATTATTGGCACCCCTGATGTTAATACTTTGTACAACCTCCTTTTGCCAACAAGACAGCACTTAATCTCCTCCTATAACATTTCACAAGATTGGAGAACACAGAGAGAGGGATTTTTGACCATTCTTCTTTGCACAATCTTTCTAGATCATCCAGTGTCCTGGGTCCTCTCTTATGCACTCTTTTCTTTAGCTCGTCCCACAGGTTTTCGATTGGGTTGAGGTCTGGGGACTGAGATGGCCATGGGAGGACCTTGAGTTTGTGACTGCTGAACCACTTTTGTGAAGATTTTGCCACATGTTTTGGATCATTATCCTGCTGAAAGACCCAATGATGACCCATCTTCAGCTTTCTGGCAGAGGCCATCAGGTTTTTATTTAAAATATCCTGGTACTTCAAAGCGTTCATAATGCCATGCACCCTAACAAGGTTCCCAGGGCCTTTGGAAGAGAAACAGGCCCACAGCATCACAGATCCTCCACCATACTTCACGGTGGGCATGAGGTGCTTTTCGGCATACTCATTCGCCAGACCCACTTAGAGTGTTTGTTGCCAAAAAGCTCAATCTTAGTCTCATCTGACCAAAGCACACGATCCCAGTTGAAGTCCCAGTACCGCTTAGCAAACTCCAGACGTTTACGTTTGTGAGTGTTAGTGAGAAAAGGCTTTTTCCTTGCATGCCTCTCAAACTGCTTGTTGGCATGTAGAGAGCGTCTGATGGTTGTTTTGGAGACTCTGTGACCCCAAGATGCCACTCTTTGATGCAATTCTGTGACGGTGAGCTTGGGAAATTTTTTTACTTTTCTTACCATCCTCCTCACTGTGCGTTGTGGCAAGATAAACTTGGGACCTCTTCCAGCCTTGTTTGTCACTGTTCCAGTTGTTTTCAACTTCTTAATGATTCCTCTGACTGTAGATACCGGCAAGTTAAGGCGAGTGGCTATTTTCTTGTAGCCATTGCCTGACTTATGAAGGTCGACACACATCTGCCTTACTTGAATGGTGTGTTCTCTTGTCTTTGCCATGTTGACAAATGGGTAAGAGAATTAGGCCTCTGTGTCACGTCATATTTATACCCCAGGGAAACAGGAAATCATGAATTACTAATTGAAAGTCCCTAGATACCCTGACCAACCTTAGCAACTACAGAAAAATATATAAAAAAAAAAAAAAAAATTTTTTTTCAGAGGAATTGTTAGGGGTGCCAATAATTGTGGCACACATGATTTCAAGTTTTTTTTTTTTTTCTAAATGTGTGATTTTTTTACCACCAAAGTTATGTACTTAAATGAAAGGTTGGATTTTTCTCTTTTTTTGCATTTGGGTTCTATGTTGTTTTAAAAAAAAGGAGAATTTTTAGAAGTCCACGACCACATCTTAAACAGGGGTGCCAATAATTGTGGAGGGCACTGTATATATATATATATATATATATATATGGGCTGTTAAAATGAACACATTAATAACATGTTAACGCAAATTAATTTTATTGGCACAATTTTATTGCAGCGTGCAATTCTGTTTGGACAGTTTTACCAATTATAAAAGTAAATAAATATAAAAGAGCCAAAATTAAAGCCTTTAACACAACACATTTAATTACAACCACCGAAAAAAAAAAATTTTTAATCACTAAACATTTTTTTTACTAGCGTGCCAAGTCTCTAATCAAGCACCAAAATCTTCCATGATGCACACATCCGGCAATTAAAACCGTCCGTGTGGAAACATAGCAAAAGCTCTGTTTGGTGTCCTGATAAACATCCGGCAATTAAAACCGTCCGTGTGGAAACATAGCAAAAGCTCTGTTTGGTGTCCTGATGATTTGCGTAATTTAAAACACCATAATTACTTTCAAACATTAACAAGTATATTTTGTCTTCATGCTCTATGTTGAGGATGGTTTCACTAATAATAAACATACATTTGCATACATAAAGAATCAATATTTTTAATGGCCATGTTGATTAGAGTATAAAAAAACTTGAAAAGTATTAATTTGGGGTACATTTATAACATATAAAAATGTGAGATTAATCACAAGTTAACAATCATGCGATTAATCGATCTAGATATATGTGACACCATTTCCAGCTGTATAAAGTGCATCCCCAAACTGTTACAACAATGTTGGAGGCACACTCTTGTATAGGATGTGTTTGGATGCTGTAGCATTACATTTTCTCTTCACTTGAACTAGGAGACCCAAATCTGTTCTCTCATGGCAATGCCTCTGTACACAAAACCTGCTCCATGAACATATGGTTTATATGGGTTGGGGTGGAAAATCTTGAGTAACCCGCAATAAAGCTCTGACTTAAAGCCTATTTAACACCTTTCCGATGAATTCTAACGCTACACTGCACTACAGGCCTCCTCACTTCTTCTCACAAATCTCCACAAACACACTCCAAAATCTAGTGGAACATCTTCCCAGAAGAGAGAGGGTTATTAGAACAGTAAATGGGACTAAATGAGAAATTTAATATTCAGATACGAATCCGATGTTCTAGTGTCCACAAACATTTGCAATATAGATGGTTTAAATTGCATTCGATTATTAGATTTGAGATTATTCGAGAACAAATAGTACAATTATTAAGACTATTTCTAAGAAGAATTTATGCATAATCAAGAACTATTTTTTACTAATCTGATATTTGTTTTTTGTTTTCATAATCTCATAATTAAAATTAAGTCTGTTTACCAATATGCAAGAAGTTTTCTCTAGTCAAGGTTATTTTTGTGGTGCGCAATCTAAAGCACATATGTTATTAACTCTCGCTTTATTTGCGTCTCCTTCTGCTGGACTTCAGTCACACACTGCCCACAAAAAAAATACAAATGAGGGTAAAAACTGTATAAGGCAACTTTGTGTGTATGTGTGGTGTGTGCAATAGATGCAGCCATTAGGCAAGTAAGAATTTAAGGGTCTGCAGTATAACTGAACGAGTCACTAATTCTTTGGCGAAAAAAACCCTGTCTCCATTCCTATAAAGGTCTTTAATTAAAACGAACACGAATGAAGTTAATTAAAATGAACACGGACAAAGTTATCATGCTGCTAAGCGCTCGTACCTTCTAATTACCTCTTCATGTAAGGCCGGAGAAGGCAAAGAAAGAATGAAAGTGCTAGGAAATAGAGGATGAAAGCGAAGAGCCAAAGTGAAAGACTGATAAGGGAGTGAGATAGAGAGAGAAGACATGAATTAAAGACAATTTCCGAGCTAACAAAAGTAGGAAAACAGTAGCTAATGAAATCAAGGCAGTGTACATATTCCGATCCCTGTGTGAACACTCAAGGGGGAGCGAGGGATTAGTTATGATAGGCAGAAGACGAGCCCAGGCGTACCGAAATATTATTCAAATGAGGTCCCTGGGTTGTTAAAGTAATCAACTGTGGGTACCTGCATTAAATTTTGGACACACACACACACCACACACACACACCGATTAATAGTTTAAAATAAAAACTTTCCTCTGTGTCATCAACTGTGCAAATTGCCATGCATGTGAGATTTTGATATGAAAAATAAATAGGGCCCGTTCATTTCACAGGAGTTTATTAACCTAAGGAGAAATAGATTAATCTCCAGCAAGTCACATGGAATGTGTTATCTTCCCCTTACACTCTTCCTATGCTGTGAGCTCACCACTCAACACCAAAGGAGGGGCAAATTTGTAAAAAAAAAAAAAAAAAGAAAGAAAAAAACCCCAGCATGGCCGCTTATTCCTGATAAGCAGCAGATAAAAAAGCCTGAGCAGCAACACTGGCTCGCCTTTCATTCCTTTCACTGGCATACACACACACACATTTGTTTAGAATGCTCAGGTGCTCTTCACTCTTCCCTATTATTTGCTCAATCATTTGCTCATGACTGTTGTACAAGAAAAAAACACGTCGCTAATGGATATGCACTTGAGGCGGCAAGAATGAGGCTAGAATGATGACTCGCTATGAGCGATGTGTCGGTTTGGTGTATGTGGTGAAGGTGTCTACAGCAGGTAGTGGTGGAGGTGGTGGTGGGGGGCATGTTAGTGTTGCTTCTACACAAAGATTAATTGCACTCAGGAAACCCGAGGCCAATTATTCCCATTCTGACACCTACGTACCGAGCAATTTCAACAAGCCGCTTAATATAGCTTCTACCGTATATTTAGAGTAATGACACACTGAGACCTTTGGGAATAAAAAAAAAGCGACCTTTTTCAACTCCTCAAATTAGAACGTGCTATCTGTGTTGATGGATTACTGTAATCCCATCGTTTTCCTCCTCTGGTTCTGGTAGGTGGATCGGCATCGTTTTTTGTCCCAACCGTGATCATATAGAACCGGCAAGCATAAGTGTGGAATGGTTAAGATGTCAGACTTAGGTCATTGGGGTCAAATCCCATCTGAGCCCTTAAGCAAGGTCCTTAACCTTCATTGCTTAAGGTTCAAAGGTGTATATAACATACATGATGTTTTTTTCACATTGTAACTAAAGACACAAAACAAAAAACACTCAAACTGATATAATAAAGTGCAAATTGTTGCAAATCTTTGGACAGTCATAACAGGAAGAAAGTTCTGTGGACATATGAGTCCAAACTTGGCATTTGTGGCTCTAACAGAAGAACTTATGTAAGTTGAAGAACAGGAGAGAAGATGTTAGCAGACTGTCCCACAGTCAAACATAGAGGTGGAAGCTTAATGGCTTAAAAGTTTGGGGTTGTTTTGGAGCAGGGAAAGTTAGAGACTTTCTACTACTACTTTCTAACTACCATGCAAATGTGTCTGGACTGGAACTAATTTGAAACAACTTCAGCATACAACAAGACAATGTCTCGAAACATGCGTCAAAGCTCTGTAAGCGTTTTTTACAGAGCAAACAGTCTGGAGTGTTCTCTATCATAGAACAGCCTGCCCAGTCACTGCACCTAAATCCTATTCAACTGCTCTGGGATGAACTGGATCTCCAGGACAGAAGGAAATCTCGAAGGTAAGAACAGGTTTTACAAGAGGCATGGCAAAGTATTTCTGCTATTTGGGGAAACAAACTGTCTGGATGGCAAAAGTGTGCAAATCTGTTATTCATGCTAATGGATGATTTTTTCACTGAAAACCAAGTGTAACATCTGTACATTTATATATTTGTTGTTGATCAAAGTAAGTCTAAGTAATCTACCATTACATAACCTAGTTTGTTGCATATAAACAAAGGAACATGGATGTTTTTTTTCAAAAAGACTGTATGTTTCCAAACTGTATGTTTTTTAACTTATACTGCACTTATTGTCTTTCGGTTGTCTTCCATATTTTGTTTTCTGTCACTTCCTATAATCTAGGTTATGCTTACTTTGTTCCTTTGTCAGGTTCGCGTGTTTTGTAACGTTGTCTTTGTTTTTGGTTTATACACTGTGTAAATAAAACTGTCTACACTTGCCTACACCCACCGATCTGTTCCATTACATGACAATCTGAGAAATCCTTCTGGGAAATCCTTCTGGGAAACATGTATATACACACTGATCAGGCATAACATTATGACATTATAACATTATGACAGGTGAAGTGAAGAACACTGATTATCTCTTCATCATGGCACCTGTTGGTGGGTTGGATTTATTAGGCAGCAAGTGAACATTTCGTCCTCAAAGTTGACGTGTTAGAAGCAGGAAAAACAAGGTTTGACAAGAGCCGAATTGTGAAGGCTAGACGACTGGATCAGAGCGTCTCCAAAACTGCAGCCCTTGTGGGATGTTTTCAGTCTGCAGAGGTCAGTATCAATCAAAAGTGCTCCAAGGGAGGAACAGTGACAAACCGGCGATGGGGTCATGGGCGGCAAAGGCTCAATGATGCACGTGGTGAGCGAAGGCTGACCCGTGTGGTCCGATCCAACAGACGAACTTCTGTAGCTCAAATTGCTGAAAAGGTTAATGCTTTTAATGCTCAACAGGTCAAAACTATTTTGGCAGCAAAAGGGGGACCAACACAATTTAAGACAGGTGGTCATAATGTTATGCCTGATCGATCTTATATAGCTTTTGAAGAGGAAATGAAAAGAATGTGATTTTTTAAACAAAATAATAACAATTTACACCGATCATCCTATTAAAAGATTTACACCTTCTCTTGAATGTTTGCACCTTTTGTAAAAGTTAAGTACGATTATCTCAGTTGTCCTGTGAAAATTATTTCAAAGTCATATAGTTGTATTAAGAAACAAGTGTATACACTTCTAATCGGATTAATTTTGAGTTTAAATTCTGGTATTATTATATCTTGTGGACTTTTTTGGAAGCGTCTTCTCTACAAAATAGTTTATTCAGGTGTAGTACAGATTGTTTATAGCACTAGTAACACTCAATATTATTTCTACAATCTCTTGTTTTACCATTTATAAAATTCCAAGAGACGTTTGCATACTAATGGAAGTGGTAGATCGGTGGTTAAGATTGTGGAAGGTTGTAAGTTCAAATCTCAGCAGCACCAAACTGCCACTGCTTGGCTTTTAAGCAAAACTCTTTTAGCCCTTAACTGCTCAGATGTATAAACAAAATCATCGCAAGTCGGATTATTGGGGTTTGCCAAATGCTGTCACTGAAATGATCTCAGCAGTAAACTATTATATACGCCCATTATTTCTGTACCTGTAATGATTTCAGAGAAACAAATGCTGTGTACCAGAAAATGTTTACTTTTCGTTTCTTTTTTCTTTTCTTGTCCCGAGGCGCTGTCACAAGTTAAATCCCTCCCTACAACTTACACAACTCACAGAAACAGTCACTGGATGTTTCCTTGTAAGCTGTCCATCACCACTGCAAACAGTAAAGAGCTCAGAGCCGATCCTTGATGTAGTCCAACCTCCACCTTGAACCAGTTTGTCGTTCCTACTGCACACTTCACTGTTGTCTCACTGTCCTCATACATGTCCTGCACCACCCTCACATACGTCTCTGACACACCAGACTTCCTCATATAATACCACAACTTCTCTCTCAGCACCCTGTCATACACTTTCTCTAAATCCACAAACACACAATGCAACTCCTTCTGACCTTCTCTATACTTCTCCATCAACATTCTCAAACCAAATAATGGGTCTGTGGTGCTCTTCCTCGGCATAAAACTATACTGTTGCTCACAGATGGTCACCTCTTCCCTCAGCCTGGCTTCCACTACTCTTTCCTATAACTTCATTGGTGTGACTGATTAACTTTATTCCCCTGTAGTTACTGCAGGTGTGCACATCCCCCTTGTTCTTAAAGATCGGTACCAGCAAACTCCTTCTCCATTCCTCAGGCATCTTCTCACCTTCCAGAATCTTATTTAACAATCTGGTTAAAAACTCCACTACCATCTCTCCTAAACATCTCCATGCTTCATGTCATCTGGTCCAACCGACTTCCCACTCTTAAACACTGCTCTCACTTCCTCCTTACTAATCCTATCCACTTCATGCTTCACCATCTCCACACCATCCAATCTTCTCTCTCTCTCATTTACCTCGTTCATCAGCTGCTCAAAATACTCCCTCCACCTTCTCGAATCTCTCTCCTCACTAGTCAACACATTTCCATCTACATCCTTTATTACTCTAACTTGTAGCACATTCTTCCCAGCTTCCCAGCTCGGTCCCTCTTACGACTTTTTATTTGGCTTTTGCCACATCCCTCTTCACTTGCTGCCGTATCTCCTTGTACTCCTGCCTACTTTTCTTATCACTCTGTCGATCCCAATTCTGTTTTGCCAACCTCTTTCCCCTTATGCTTTCCTGCACTTCCTCATTCCACCACCACGTCTCCTTGTGTTCCATTCTATTTCCAGATGTCACACCAAGTAACTTTCTAGCTGCCTCCCTCACTTCTGCAGTAGTTGCCCAATCATTCGGCACCTCTTCACCACCACTGAGCCCCTGTCTGACCTCTTCCCTGAACCTCACACTACAGTCTTCCTCCTTCAGTTTCCACTATCTTATTCTTCTTTCAGTCTTTACTCTCCTTCTCTTCTTCCTCACCTCCAAAACCATCCTACAGACCACCATCCGATGCTCTCTAGCTACACTGTCCCCTGCCAACACCTTACAATCTCCAATCTCTTTCAGGTTGCATCTCCTACATAGAACATAGTCCACCTGTGTGCACCTTCCTCCACTTTTATATGTCACCCTTTGATCCTCCTTCTTCTTAAAATGCGTGTTCACCACTGCCATTTCCATCCTTTTAGCAAAATCTACCACCATCTGCCCTTCCACATTCCTCTCCTTAAAGCCATACCTACCCATCACCTCCTCATCACCTCTGTTCCCTTCACCTACATGCCCATTAAAGTCTGCCCCAATCACCAAAATGTCATTCCTAAGTACACCTTCTACCACTTCATCTAATTCACTCCAGAATGTTTCCTTCTCCTTCATCTCACAACCCACTTGTGGAGCATAAGCACTGATGACATTTATCATCACCCCTTCAACTTCCAGCTTCACGATCATCACCCTATCAGAAACTCTCTTCACCTCCACTACACTCTTACTGTACTCTTCCTTCAGAATCACCCCTACCCCATTTCTCTTTCCCTCCACGCCATAATAGAACAGTTTAAACCCTCCTCCAATGTTCCTGGTCTTACTCCCTTTCCACTTGGTCTCCTGAACACACAACACACTACCTTTCTTCTCTCCATCATATCAGCTACCTCTCTCCCTTTACCCGTCATAGTACCAACATTTAAATTACCAACCCGAACCTCCACTCACCGTCTTCCTTCCTCTCCTTCTCCTCCTACGGCCAACAGTAGCCCAATTTACACTGGTACCCTGTTGGCTAACGATACCTGTGGCGGTCGTTGTTAACCCGGGCCTCGACCGATCCGGTATGAGTTTCTTAATCGTGATTAGCATATTTGATTTGGCACATGTTTTACGCTGGATGCCCTTCTTAACGCAACCCTCCCCATTTATCCGGGTTTGGGACCGGCACTAAGAGTGCACTGGCTTGTGCCTCCCTAATGGCTGGGTTAATAATAATGTATAAAGATAATGAACAAAACTAGTCTATAGTGCACTATGTGGCAATTTTTCCTGTGTTGACCATCTTTAACTAACCTGACACACTTAATACTGTCCTGACAACGTGTGTGTGTGTGAGAGAGAGATTAGAGAGAGAGAAAGAAAGAAAGAAAAAAACTTAGGGGACTTCCTGATCCACCTGCCTGGATGGCTTTCAATTTTTCTTTTTAGTGACGTCGTGGTGTGCGTATGTGTGCCGAGAGAGAGAGAGAGAGAGAGAGAGAGAGAGAGAGAGGGGGGGGTCACGTGACACACATGCTCCAGTAGTAGAGAGAGCGAGTTTGAAGGTTTCGGTCAGAGCGGAACCCGACGCCGTGGAGATCACTTCACCTATTTATTTCATTACAGGGAAGAAAAAAAGAGAGTCTGAGAAGGATTTTAATTATAAGACCAAAAAAAGGGACAAAAAAAAAAACAACAACCAGTGTGTCGTTTCGAGAGTATTATTAGGAAGGAGCGGGTGAAGGGAGACACCGAGAGAAAGTATCGAATCAGCAGTTGAAACAAAGTCAGTAAGTTTGTTGCTAAAAAAAACAACAACAACAACATCTACTGATATCGGATACACTGTCACTATTTCTATATCTGTTTATTTATTAAGACGTGTTTTGGGGTGGGGGGTGTTGGTAAATAGAATAGGATAAAGACTTCTCCACGAAGACTGAATTCAACAAGCAAGATCCAGAAACCATGGAGCGGGATTCCGCTTTCTCCTCAATTCATTTCCTCCTTCATCTCCTCCTTCTTCTCACATGCCGAGGTAAGATCCCTTAATCATTTCCTATTCCAGAAACACACTGTCTTTCACATCGTCCTGGAGTTTCTCCATACTTTCAGCATCGAGTATCGGTTTACTAAAGAACCAATGACTCAATATCAGACCCGGCTTTTCTCCTCTCTCCTATAATATATCTAATATATAACACCCGGGTATTCTTCTATCATTCCTGGCGTTCTTTATGATTTATGATTTATTATTAGAAGTAACTATCATTTCCTGGAAGCTCTTCAGGGTGAAATGTCTGGGTTAGACCTCTGGACATGATACTTTAGGTAGTTTCGACGTGCGCCATGTTCACAAGGTGTGGCCTGGGAAAGTATTTCCCACTGAAGGTGTTCTCAGGTAGAGCTAAACTTCTACAATCATGCTCGGGGCTAAGCAGAAAAGCCTTTATTTTTTTTTACAATCTATATCATTGAATATTTTATTATTGTTTATTATTATTTTTTTTTAATAATAATAAAAGGTTCTTGTGTCTGTATTCCGCGGTGTAGCTGGGATTATTATGGGATAGAGAAACGCAACAGCGTGTAATCCTGTTAAAATATATATATGTGTATTTATATTATTTGTATTTATTTATATTTGTTAGCATTTTTAGTATTATTTTTAAAAAATGTCCACGTTAGGGTCGATGTTATGTAAGATCAATTTATCGGAAAAATGTACCGTCTATTAGCTCTTCCTCATATTTTTACCGGGCAGAAGGCAACCTGTTGCCTACGCAACCAGACTTCCGGTTTCCTTTTATGGGCATTCAATTATGCATGGTTGATAATTAAGGTCAACAGGTGTATTTACGCACGTGACCATATATATATATATATATATATATATATATATATATATATATATATATATATATATATATATATACACACACACACACACACAATATGCCATTATTGTTTTTGTTTATTCATTTACTGTATATAGTAAATAAATAATTAAGGCACTGTTTGGGATTGAACCTGTAGCTGGCACCAAAAGGGGAGAGCTGATTGCTTAGACGGAGGGATATCAGTGTAACAACGGACTTGTCTCCCATGCCCCAAGAGAAGGGATTTAATAACGCATCAACCTGACAAACGGCTAAAAGTTTTGCTATGCCAACGCATTTTATCTCCACCCCCCCCCCCCCCTCCTTGCCAGAGAACATTTCCCACCACATCAAATGCAGTGCAAGGTGTAAAGGTTGTCAGAGCTGGGACTGAAATAATGCAACAATAGATTTTTATTTATGAAGGAAGCAAAGGAAGACAAAGCACTAAATGGCAAAAGCAGGGCCTAATCCCCCCCCCCCCCCCCTTTATTTCTTATCGCTCGGTGAAATTCTGTGCCGTGGGAGCGGTTGCACCTTTTTCATAGCGGTTGTAAAAAATAAAAATAAATACGTGAGAGTCATAGGACAAATTTCAGGACTGTTTTGAGATAAGCCACTGAAAAGGAACTGGTCAAAAATGTGGACGACGCCGAAGCAGAATTCTGTTCCCGAATAAGCGTTTATTAGTACGTGTCGGTAAATATTCTTTTCCTCAGTCTTTCCTGTGAAATTTTGGGCCTGGCGACTGGTTGGAAATTTCGAAAGAGAAATATCTCTCCAGTCATCTTTATAACACGACATGGTCACATGACCAGTTGAGTTGGGGAGGGTAAATCAAAATACATCTTGGAGGCAGTGAAAACTTTTTCCTACCTCAACAAGCCGCCTTTAACCAAACGATTTACATACACGCGTGTGATTGGCTGGAACAGATTTGCTAATAAAGGAGAAGCCAGTAGACTGACTTGTTAGGCCGCTCCTTTCACACGAATATTTCCTGAACGCTCAGTTTTTTGCACTCGATTTCATTCCTGGGTTTGCATCTGCTCTAAAATTGGACAATTTTTGCATCGCCTCGAACTAAGAACGCTTTATGTCTCTAATTGACGCTCGCATTCGAACACGAGCCGCATTTCTATCATTAAGAGATCCAAGCCCTGAGATTGCAGGCTATACGACTGGGGCTCATGAACACGAGTCAAAGCTTGAAGCAGTTACTATGGAGATGTTGAGAGTTTTTTAAACAATGGGCAGGAAAAGGGATGGGGGGGTGTAGTAATGTCGCTCTGCGTGAATGCATCAAGTGCTCTTCTCTGTGTGTGTGTGTGTGTGTGTGTGTGTGTGTGTGTGTGTGTGAGGGTTTGGGAGCAAGCAGAAGTGGGGGGTTGGGAGTGAGATTTTTTTCTGCTTAGGGGGCAAGGGGAAACCGACTGACCCGTGTTTAGCTGTATGTAAATCAAACTTTTAGAATCAAGTGCGTTAGATGACGTATTGAACGTAAAAATAATCAGCACAAAACACATTTTTACACACACACACACACACACTGCTCAAAATACTAATTTGTAACTTTGGGTGTACGGCTCTTTCCTGCCTTTACTCCTCCCCTCATTCTTGTGTGCAGTTTGCTTTTGTTTGGCCGAGGTGATTCGTCATTGGTTTATTCAAACCTTGAACACCCCCCCCCCCCCCCACACACACACACACATGCTGGTGGTAGCCTCTGACTGACCCTCTAAACCACCACCAAAAGTCTCGTACACATCATACCCATGAGCCCAGACTTAAGGCCAGTGCTTTATTGCATTCTGAGTCAGACAATGAGGGAGGGAGGAAAGAGTGAACAGGTTTATTGAATAGAAATACAGGATTGTAGTGTAGAGAGGGAAAAATGAGCTGGTGAATAGTGTGTGTGTGTGTGTGTGTGTGTGTGTGTGTAGGCAGAGTCAGAGCCTTAATTTGTGCAGCATTGCGCTTTGGCAAATTTCATCAATTGGCTGGCCTTGTAACTATCAAACCTACAAAAATACACTCTGCAGCTTTGATGTGTGCCTTTTAAAAGAAGCATACAGTCTAACTTCTGATGAAGCTTGTGCGAAGCGGCCGATGAAATTTCCTATTACCTATATTTTTCGCCGTACTGATTTCGACACGTGCGTAATCCATCATTCGAAGAGTGCATGATCATAACGCTGCTGGATGTCAGCTACATCATGTATATATTTGTGGAATACTGATAATGTAACTAAGCGTTCAGGACATTGGGGATCAGTGAGGAAGGCGTTGGTGTTTAGTGATTGGTGATGAGGACCACATTGGTGATTAACATATTAGTGATGAGAAACGCATTGGTGATCAGTAATTAGTGATGAGGAACACATATGATGAGGAACACATTGGTAATGAACACATTGGTGATCAGTAATTGGTAATGAGGAAAACATTTGTGATGAGAGACATTAATGATCAGTGATTGGCGACGCTTGTTTTGTTGTTTTAAATGCAAAGAAAAGATCGGTGAGTTGTTAAACCTTAATAAGCCTGGGTCTCAGCAGCAATTACTAAAAGGCAAAGCTTCTCTCATCATTCTTCTACTTCGTTACTTGCAGCCCCCACCATGCTTTTATTTTTTTTTCCTTTCCCATTTATTTATTCCTCCTCCACTCCTTGTTGGGCAGATGTCGGCTCTCAGGATGCTTTTACAGCGTCGGAGATTCATGAAGTCGACACGGCCATTTAAATCACCCTCATAATTTAATCATTTCTCCTGTGATGCAGGGCAGCCATGCAGAGTGTGTCAGAGAGGGGTGAAGTGAGGATTATAGGCAGAGATGGGCTTCTCTACTGTGTGCTCTCTGTGTGCCGTTTGCTCTCGTTTCTTTCACTTTCATTTTGAGAAATGATCATTTGATTAAAAGAGATGGCTGGTCACCTAATGCTTAACAAGACATGAATTAGAAATCATATACACATCACAGAGAAAGATATTTATTTCCTTTTCAATTCCAGAGGTTACTTGACATGACAAATCATCATTATCATCATCAAACATCTATACATACCCTGATTGAACCTACACTATATGGACAAAAGTATTGGGACACCTGACTTTCCAGCCAAATGTGGTTCTGCCCCAAAATGCCCCACAAAGTTATGGTTTACCTGGGTTGGAGTAGAAGGTCTTGAGTAGAGCTCTGACTTCAACCCTATTGAACACCTTTTGATGAATTGGAATGCTGACTGCACCCCAATCCTCCATAATCAGTACCGAACTTTACCTTGTGGCTGAATAAGCACAAATCTCAACAAACACACTCTAAAATCTCGTGAAACATCATCTCAGAAGAGTAGAGGTTACTGTGTAAATAACAGCCGATTGGGACTAAAAGTGGAATGGGGTGTCCACAAGCTGTAGTCCATGTATGTATGTATGTATTGTATGTTTGTCAGCTTGATGATGCGGTGTTTGCAGAACAGGCTTTCATTAACATTCCATAGCGTTCTGTTCGGTGCAGTGAATAAGGCTTGAGCGAAACTCGTCTTCTGGACTCGAGTTTTATTTGTGAGCGTATAATTGATTCTCCATTGCTGTTTGAACGTCATGACTCAACACCAATTACCTCCCGTCACACCTCACTCTGTACATTCTTTCCCTTACTCTCACACACAGCTGATTCCTAACGACCTAATAGCTGAAGAACGTGTTATCGGAGCGTCGGAACGTTCCCGCCTGACTTTCAATCAACCTTCGTGAACGGAAAAGATGATTCCTTCGGTGACCTTGACTCGCCTGTCTACCTCCTACCATCTTAATATAGACTGTACAGGAGACACCCCCCTGCCCTCCCCCCCCCAACCACCACCAAATCATTGTCCTTAATGTGTCCATCCTTGTGTCTGCGAGACAGACCAGCTTGGCTCTATCAATCCGTATTGATCAGCGATGCCCTTGTGAGCAAACACGCTTTCCGAGCGTCAAACCTAGCGGCTAGCTGGAATAAAGCAGCTGCTCGAGGTCTTCTGAAGAGGTTTTGACTCAGGCTTCTTTTTTTTCTTTCTCCATCTAGTGGAACCTCATCATCATCCGGTCCCTGCTCTGTCCTGATTTCTGTAAGATGCATTCGGCCGAGTGCTAGCTCTCTGAGCTCATGCTCCTTGAGAGGCAGCTAATGCCATTAGGATGCCTATCACAGCGTGCTATCGGAGGAAAAACGGCAATGACCTTTGAGATCATTCCATGCACAGAGGCAGCGTTATTAGAGCGGAGCGGTAGGTGGGTTTCACAGACGGAGGCGCTAGTTGTGAAAGCCAAAGCAGGCCTGATGGAATTTGCTGCGTTAATCGAACCGGTTAAAGACCTCAGCCGAGGTGCGGTTTGATTACAGCGCGTTGTCATATTGTGCTCCGGCTCGTCCGGCTTCCTCTCGCGGTTATGTCTCATCCGATTTATTCCCATCGGCCACTTAATGGATTTGCTTTACTCGCTTCTTCGCTTTCCTTTGCATCCCTCCTTTCCCCGAATGTACCACTCTCTGATTCAGACCACATAATGGATCCGGATGTCTTTGTATCTCTCTCTCTCTTTCTCTTTCTCTCTCTCTCTCGCCTTCATCCTTCTCTTTTTTTTTTTTGCCATCCTCTTTATCTCAGTCTCAATCGTTCATCCCCTCCCCGATTCTCCTCCCAAATGAGACACCATTTTGTCTGTCGTCACCCCCCCCCATCACCACCAACACTTCTACCTCACCATTTTCCTCTCTGAGCAACACAAATGATGCCACTCGCCATCCTTTTGTAGGTGTGCTCTGAGCTTATTGCACTTTTACCAGCAAGCGTTGCAGGTTAAGTCCGAGAGGCAACACGCAACAATCGCTCGCACGTCCTTCGATCTGCTCTGACCTTCCGCCTCAGAAAGAGAGAAAGAGCGAGCGAGAGAGGAACGAGCAAGAATATTTCAGGCCGCGTGACTAACGATGATAAAGCGGCGTTGTGCCGAGCTGACTGTGAACAGGGCGAGGGAGATGAGCAAATTAAAATTCAGCTTTCAGATTGATCACGCGAGTGGAGCTTGTGTGTGTGTGTGTGTGTGTGTGTGTGTGTGTGTGTGTGTGTGTGTGTGTGTGTGTGTGTGTGTGTGTGTGTGTGTGTGTGCATGCATTGTGCACCACGAACAGGTACGGTGACCATGCAGAAACAGAGTGCCCATTGTCTCTGCCCTACTTCCATCAGTTACAGTGTGTGTGTGTGTGTGTGTGTGTGTGTGTGTGTGTGTGTGTGTGAAAGAAAGCTTCTGTGTTGTATCAATTACCTGTGTGGGCTTCTCTCTGTGTCTCATTCTTCGAGAGGTTGGCATTTAGAATAAATGAGAGGCGAGCACTTGTAGCTTCCTTCACTGGAGGCAGGGATGAATAAACATTCCTTTGTTTCTCTCCCATCCCTCTGTCTCTGTTTGTGTCTCTCTCTCTCACGCTTCACTGATATGACAATATTCATGTGCAGAATTCACCAGAAACTGCCCCACCTAAAAAATAATAAAAAAAAAAGTGTTTGGGGGGAAGGATTCCTGGTGTCTCTTAAACTGATAAAAGATGTTGGCTCAAAACACTTCCACACTACAGTTACAGCCAGTGCGTCCACAGAAAGACGCGATTTGGGACATTGTCCTGAAATATGTCCCCCTGAAATATGTCCTCTTACACAAGTCAGACAAGTCTCCTCTTAAATTCAACACTTCCTAAATCACACTGTCTGGCCGAGGACGGATGGCATTGGTTACCTTTTGGACATTGAGCTGCTTTTGTTTGTGTAGTTGTGTGTGTGTGTGTGTGTGTGTTTGTGTGAGTGAGAGAGAGAGAGAGAGAAAGAGAGAGAGAGATCATAATTCATGTTCATAGCAGTCCTTGAAGCGAGTGTCAGAATGGAGGACTGAGGAACTCGGAGGAACATAAGAGGAGAAAAAAAAAATCAACACTCAAAGTAATTAGGGAAGTTAGACAACTTGACAGATCCCTTTTTTTTCCTCTACCCACTACATTTTTTTTCTTGTAGCGACGCTGTAAAGCTTCATCCGCTGTAGATTATTAATAGGCAGCTTCTCTTTGCACTTCTCCTTGCTCTGTCTCTCCCCTCCTCCCTTCTTCTCTGTAGCTTTAAAAAAAATAAATAAAAATCCTCTCATTTTCCCATCTCACCTGGATCGCAGCCTGTTAACCAGACGTCATCTGGTTCTCTCTCTCTCTCTCTCTCTCTCTCTCTCTCTCTGCTCTCCATGGGGGAAGGGACCGGGGTGAGTCCCAGGTTGCGCTGTCCTACTTTTGCTTTCCCGGCCTCCCCTCTCGATCCCGAGTTTATTTATTTACAGGAAGACACGGGCGGAGGGAGGGATGGATGGATAGAGGAATCAATGGGTGCAGTGGGAGCTGTGAGAGGTGCGAGAGTGAGGCAGCATTGAGAAGGTGATGCAAACAGTTTTCACAAAAGAAGGGGGGTGAGTGCGCGATAAAGGAAGCAGAGAAGCTTATTGTAGTGCGTCTTTTCTGCCAGGAGGCTTTTAATTTATTTATTAATTAATTAATTAATTTATTTATCTCTCGGGTAACGGAAGTATGACGAAAAATCGCATACGCTTTAAATATTGCGTAAAGGGGAGTCCACGATCTCTCAGCATGCCACAAATTGATCAGGTAGTCAGTTATATCATCGTATGGCCATGTGCTTTTTTTTTTTTTTTTTTTTTTTTTTTTTTTTTTTTTAAATGTCACGCTCTCTGAGCCGCAAGCGCTCGCGCAATATCAGTCCCGCACTCATTTCTTGCACGTTCGCCACAGTTACACAATCATTCACAAATGCCACCAAGTCTTTCGCTACTGGAGAATTTGGTACTTTCCTGGTGCTTGTTCGGTTAATTTTGACAAGTGGCCATGCTTCCTCTAAAGCATCTGTTTAATTACACATCTATGTGTTACTCAGGGAACTTTTTTCTTTTCTTTTTGCTGTCCAGGCACCACTTCACAGATCTAAGAGCTAAGTGTGCAAAAAAAAGTTAGGGGGCATCCTGTGTCTAATCACATAGCAGCATGTATCAGCTCAGTAGATCAACACTGAATATCTTTGTTAAAGTTTTGCCTCTTACAAGGTTCCAACGCTGAGAGATTGTGTGTGTGTGTGTGTGTGTGTGTGTGTGTGTGTGTGTGTGTGTGTGTGTGTGTGTGTGTGTGTGTGTGTGTGTGTGTGTGTGTGTGTGTGTGTGTGTGTGTGTTTAAAGTTTGTGCGCCTTATCAAATCTTGGCTGGAAAGGCTGATAGGAAAACACACACAGACTTCTCA
Organism: Silurus lanzhouensis; assembly: GCA_039877035.1. Lineage (NCBI taxonomy): Eukaryota > Metazoa > Chordata > Actinopteri > Siluriformes > Siluridae > Silurus > Silurus lanzhouensis. The sequence continues at coordinate 271,103 of JBCEWE010000487.1, forward strand.
ATTAGGTGTCGGTCACCTCCTGCAGAGAGAGAGAGAGAGAGAGAGAGACAGACGTGGTGCTGATAAACGGAAAAAAGCCAGACACAGAGAGTGTGAGCAAGCGTTGATGTTGAAGATGGACAGAGACAGCGAGAGAGGGAGAGAGACGTGTTAGTGGTGTGAATGGACAAAGACCGATAGGCAGACTAAGTTGGAGAGAGAGAGAAAGAGCAAGAGAGAGAAAGAAAGGCGTGGTGTGGATGAATTGAAGAAGGTACACTAAATGGAAGAGGGAGTGAGGTGGTGTTGAAGATGGACAGAGAGAAAAAGATGTGGTGGTGGTATGGATAGATAAAGACGGAAAGGCAGATAAAGTTGAAGAGAGAGAGAGAGAGAGAGGGACATGGTGGTGGTGTGGATGGATGAAGATAGAAAGGCAGACTAAGTTGGAGAGAGAGAGAGAGAGAGAGAGAGAGAGAGAGACATGGTGGTGGTGTGGTTGGATGAATATGGAAAGGCAGAGTAAGTTTGAGAGAGAGAGGGAGAGAAAGAGAGGTAGTTCTGAAAAGAGAGAGAGAGAGATGGATTGATGGGTGGTGAGAGAATGCAAGAATTAAGCGGAGCGAGATGCAGCCACATGAGAAGAGAAAAGTGCAGATTGGAAAGGAAAAAGAATTTGGGTGGAAAACAGGCAACAATGGGCAAACTCAAGAAGACAGGGGTTAAATGCACTACACTATTTTGTGTGTGTGTGTGTGTGTGTGTGTGTGTGTCGATTAGCAGGAAGAGCTGAGACGGAGCAGGACAATGGCTGCTTGTGCTGCAGTAAATGTTTTGCTTCGGCTGTCGGCGTGCGCGAGAGATCAATCAGTACAAAAGCTGATAAAGGTCTGAGCAAAGGGACAGACGGACAGCATGGGGTAAAGGCAACATGTAGATTTCCCCCTCGTATACTCATTTGGGCGTGTGTGTGTGTCCCGGAGAGATCTCCGAGGGGTGCCCCAGGAGTAACTCTTTGGTCACCATAGGAACATGCCGTACCCCTTACTCTAGTGACCTCTCACCTTTTTTTTTCTGTGCGTTTCCACAAAAAGCACGTCCTGTAATAGCAGTGTGTTTCTAAACACATGGCCCTGTGTGTGTGTGTGTGTGTGTGTGTGTGTGTGTGTGTGTGTGTGTGTGTGTGTGTGTGTGTCCACATTTTTTCTATTGTACCTCTCCTTCCTACTCCGAGCTCCATTTTCCCTGTTTTACGCACGCACGCACGCACGCACGCACGTACGCACGCACGCACACACACACACACACACACACACACACACACACACAATCAGATTGTCTCTCGGGGAGTATCTTATGACTCATTGCAGATGTGATGTGGAGCAGCTGTTGCATTTCTCCCAGTCGCTATCATTTCCTTCCTTTCCTTTTTTTCAGTTCCTCCCTTCCACCATTACAATAGCATAGTTTTACTTTGGTATTCGGAGAGAGAGAGAGAGAGAGAGAGAGAGAGAGAGAGAGAGAGAGAGAGAGAGAGAGAGAGAGAGAGAGAGAGAGAGAGAGAGAGAGAGAGAGAGAGAGAGAGAGAGAGAGAGAGAGAGAGAGAGAGAGAGAGAGAGAGAGAGAGAGAGAGTGAGTGAGAGTGTGTGTAAGAGCGAGAGATGCCAGTATGGGGCTGATAGTACAGGGCGAAGCAGTATCTGATCTTTCACATGATCATTCTCAGACCTGTTTGAAATCAGTCTCATCTCTGCCTGCTGCTGCTGGCTTGCTCCACCTCCCGCCGTCTTCCTGTGCGTGTGCGCGTGCGTGCGTGCGTGAGTGTGTAATTAGCTTTTCTCTGACGTTACGGGAGTGCATGTGTGATGGAAATCCAGGATGATCCGCTCCTAATCATCATCAACGCTTAATACCAGAAGCTTCCGCTTAATCTCATACACATCCTCTGATGGAGACGCTGCAAGCCGGCTCATTTAACAGCTTAATGCTCCGTGTGTGTGTGTTCAGAGGTATCTGTGTGTATGTGTGTTTGCCTTTACTAGCAGATGGAGCTCATTGACGTTGGACGAGCATGGTTATTATTTGACTGCAGAGAAGCTCGGAGATGTTCTGCTTTCCGTACGCACAGATCCGATCCGAATCCTATTTCGCTCCGTCTCTCTTCTAACTCTAATTACAGAGCACCGGTTTTAATTAACGTGCGAGATCCTGTGCGAGCGCTCACGCCTCAACCTGGCTTTTCTCCACGCTTTCTCCTTGCGAGGCCTTGGAGAACAGCAGAAATTAGATTGCGGGTGATGAACATGTGGTCGAGTGAATGTCCAGTGGAAGTAGGGTTGCAACATTCCAGGAATTTTCAAGACTGGAAATTTTTCATGGGAATTAAATGGTATTAATGGGAATAAACTGTTCATTTACAAAACGGCAAGTTAGCCTATAACGGGGAGCTTAAATGTGGTGGAATAAAAAAAATCTTGCAGGATAATCTCCAGATTTGACTGAGGCCCTGCCCATTACATGCACTGTGCGGTCATCCGTAACATAACACGCATCATTTCTTGAATCCTGCACACAAAATAATGTCAAGGAAATGTAAATCTCAGTGAGTATTTATGTAAATTACAAACATATTACATACATTTATGATTCCATTTGCGTTCTCTACATCCGTTTCCTCTAGATCTCGAAACACTTCCCAGCAACATGCTAGTGTGAATAGATGTATAGGATGCTACAGTGCCCCTGGTTGTGACTGTGTGTGTGTGTGTGTGTGTGTGTGTGTGTGTGTGTGTGTGTGTGTGTGTGTGTGTGTGTGTGTGTGTGTGTGTGTGTTGCTTTGTGATGGATCAGCATTCCATAGACCATTCCTACTACACACCAGGTGTTCCCAGGATAATCCCAGGGTCCTCCATGGCCCTCGCTAGAATAAAGCGCTTACTGAACACAAATCTAAAATGGCAGCGTTCGTTTCATTTCCTTTTTTTTTCTTCAAGAAAACGTTAGTAAGCATTAATAAAGTCGGTACACTCCATTTAGCAGCCAGTTTAATAATCAAAGTACTTAAAACAGTAACTAATTAAAGCCTGATTATGGAAACCCTCTCGAACGTCTACTGTATATCTCAAGTCCATTAGTTTAACACCATACACCCCAATTACATTTACAACTCGAGAGATCGTGCATGAACAGAGCCATCTGTTTTCATAATCCAGTCCATTTGAGACAAGATTAATGAACGTAATCCTCAAAAGGGGGACGGCATTTAAAAAATATCACGAGGAGATCCTCTCCGAGGTTTCTTTCAAATTGTTCTCTTCATGCAGGTTGCGTGACACAAAGCAAACGAGAAATTTTGTTTTGTTGCAGCGTGCAACCATCGGCCATTTTAAACATTAACGTTTGCGTAGATATAACGCGTCCGTTCTAGACGTAAAAAGCCCCATGGCTCCGTGATAAATGCGTCCCGAGGGGGTCCTTGGACTTTATTTTACGTTTTGTCTGCACAAAGATTGAGAAACTCTGGCGTAAGGGTCTAAATGTTACCACATGACATTTTGAGGGGGAAAAAAAAATAACCCCTCTACATTTGTCTTTTGTTCTCAACAGGCCAGCCAGCTAAGTGTGATGAGTGATGTAGATTTTCCTCCTCCAAAAGCAATGCACTGTGTAATCACTCTATAATGTTGATCGATCTGAAGCATATACAACCACGTTCATATTTGGACAATGACACTGACCAATAGTCATCATTTTGCCTCTGCACATCAACAAAATGGATTTGAAGTGTCGTCTATCGGCTTTAATATAACGGGTTATGCAAAAACATTGTCTAGGAAAAAAAAAAAAAGTTAGGCAATATATATATATATATATATATATATATATATATAATATATATATATATATATATATATATATATATATATATATATATATATATATATGTGTGTGTGTGTGTGTGTGTGTGTGTGTGTGTGTGTGTGTGTATATATATATATATGTGTATATATGTATATGTGGGAATTCAGTTTCAATGCAAGTAAATGAGACCGTCAACAGCTGGGGAAAAAAAACCTCAACATATCAGACTGGTCAAATTAACAATTCGGATAATTAGACTGGCCAAATCAACTAATGTGGATCGTAAGCAAGGGGTAGATCATTTGTTAAGATTTTGGTCCATCAATCTGCCTGGGCCCTTGGGCAAGGCCCGTAACTTTCAACCACTCAGTTGTGTAACTGTAAGTTGCTTTGGATGGGGGCATCTAATATAAAAATGGAAATGATTGCACAGTTTATTCCTCGCAGAAGAAACCCATCTTTATAACATCAAGAACATTCTGGAAGCGGTAGGCCTTTTTCTTATCAAAGGCTACAATCAAGGGACACCTTCACATTTTTTTTTCTTTCAAAATGCAAACCACTGGTCACACTCATGAACAGAGAGGCCAGATTAGACTACTTAAAAAAAATATAGATAGAAATACCTTTCTTTAGAAAGATAAGACCAAGGTTAAAGGAAGAGAAGAGTGTGGAGAAGGCAAGGAATGGCTCATGATCTGAAGTATACTACAACATCTTTTAAACTGGGGGTGTTTTAGCATGGGTAAAAAATGTCCTTCAATCGCACTGGGTTGCTGGTGTTTACAGGTGATGTAAGAAATAAGAGCAACTGGTAGTCAATTGATATCTTTTCATCATTTTATATTCTCCAGACTTTTCACCTTATTAAACGGTGCACCTGTGTTAACAGGTGGATAGATGAGCTTTAAGATAACTCAATGCTCCTGCCATAGTGCCTCATCTGAAGGAGCTACTTCTATTTACCACATGCCTGCCATCCATGGAGGTATCCATGGAGACCATCATGTGGGTGGTGAAAGACTGGAGGGCGTCGTGTAAAGTGTGAGGAAAGGTCCTTTGAGCCTTGGCTTTATGCTGTGATGAAGCTCTGGGCAACACGAAGACCTATTTCATTCTATACCACACCTGTGGATGAGGATCTTCTTACACTGTGTATATATGATAGACAGGAGGGGGGGCAGGAAGAAAGCTGTAAGAAAGAATAGGTTTTTTTTTTTCTTTTTTCCTTTCTTCCCAATAGCATTCAAGTGTCGCTCTCAGTATTTCTTCTCACTGTATTTCGCCCACAGCTGTATTTCTCGTTCGCAGCTGTGACTTCAAAGCCTTCAAAGCGAGAGAAGGCGACTCGAGATTGATCAGAAGCAAGGACGCTTCCAAAAAAAATCTATCAAGATTTTGTTAGTCCACATTACTCTCGTTTTTGCCAGCGACAACATGTTCTGACTTTGACGACATTAACTCGGCTTGTCATAATAAATCCGCGCCGCACGACTCGCGTTTCCTCCGGCTTTCGCATTCGGAAAAAAATACAAATCACCTCAGCGTTTTAAGAAAATAACGTGAACGACTGAAATCGGAAAGGTTCCGGAAATAGGAGCTCTTCTTTAAAGGCGAAACCCTGGGTGCTGGTAGCCATCACAGCGTTTCAGTATAAGTTTACACGCCCTGCTTATTATATAACTTCAAAGGTGTTCATACAATCTTCACGGACGGAACAAAAAAGTCTGCAGGCGCGGTCGAATTTGGTCGAGAAATGGATGCCAAAATCCGTCTGTGGCGCGACGAAAATCATGACTTGTAACAGTATCATCCACGCAACGAGGGTCCGCCATTGCGCTCACTGAACACTTGATGGGTTGTCGCTTTGGTAGGTTTGCTAGATGAACAAAAACATCTGACAAGGCTGATAGCTGAACTGTAGGACTGAAATCTGTAGTGGTATCGATAAGATTCCTGACATGACCCTTGCCTACTGGCGAAGAGGCAGAACAAATGTAAGGCACTCCAAAACCGTCAGTGGTGGGATGATAAACAATGCCTTTTGTCAGCCAGTTCACAAAAGAATGCCGCGCAATTTTGATCTCTGTCCTCTGTGCCACAAATATGGAATGCAGTTTTTTTTTGTTTGTCTGTTTACTTGACTGAGGATATTTCTGAAAAAGATACTAGACATTAAAGCTACACATTTAAAAACCATAAACTCTCCAGGCAACGATTTAGTCGCCATTTCTTACATAATAATAATATGTACTAATATCGCCGGTCTTGTCAGATCAGGATTTCACCATGATCTCGACTCTTTCACCGTCTCCCAAATTCACGTTGAGTTGCTTCATGCCTCTCGGTGTCTCACCGGCCGGGGCGAATTTGCAAGCGTCCCCAGTATTGCAGGTTTATTCTAATCATTCTGTAAGCACTGTAACACTCGAACACGGGCATGTCAGTGTTGTGCTAGGACCTGAAGCACATACAGAAAAAACACTTTTCAACCACAGTTAAGTGTTCCACGTGCGTAACCTATTTACACTGAACAATAACAAGCCGTGATTGTGAGGGAAATCGAGTTGCTTGAAAAAAGGGGTTTTTTTTTGTATGACTCAAATCCAGAACAGTTAATGGTATGGTGCAACTGACATTAGAGTGAGGGACTTACCCACACTGCTGCCACCAACAGCAGAAGCATGAAATGTACCCTTCATTTGAACAAGAAGGCCCAAAACCCAAACCCAGCATGACAATGTCCCTGTCCATGACCTCAAACCCTATTGGGATGAATTCGAATGGCACCCCAGGCCTCCTCACCTCGCCTACATCAGTACCTGACTTTACTAAAGAACTTGTCGCTGAATGAGCTCCACAAACACGCTCCAAAATCTAGAACATCTTCCCAGAAGAGCGGAGGTCTTTATAATAGCAAAGAGGACTAAATGTGGAATGGGGTGTTCAAAATGCACATACGACACCTCAGCAGTAGGTTGGCCAGGTTAGTAGTTTTAGTTGAATAGTAATTTAAAGTATATTTCTTTTAAATGGTTTTGTTTTACTATTGTTAATATCTACAATTACCCCAACAAAAATGTTTATACTTTATTTCACTGTTGAGGCTTACTTTATCGGCGGCTTGCAACTTGGATATCCGAGTCCACGTTGTAATAACAAGCATACCGAATTGATGGAAATATCCAGTCAGCTGTTTGAGCAGCTTGGCCATGATCATCCGTCGCACTCCATTCACATAAACGTTCTTCCAAACACCAATTGTTGATTGGAAGCTTGTTTCTTTTGGCGGGCAGATCTTTCTGTTTGAGATCAAGCCACATGGTAGGGAAAACCCTGCAATACCACATTTATATTTACATCAAGCTTTTTACTCAGTTCCTTTCAGCTGAGTGCGTGTCTTCTTTTTCAGTTTCTCCACCAACGTAACGTCTGATATTGTATGTAACCCAGGCACGTTTGAACCCGCTAGCCCTGGCAGTTAGATTTACATTAGGGGCTTCCATACACACCTACTCTACACTCTGTCCACATCCAAATGACCTCACCAGCTAATGAGCGTTACCTCCTTGGATCTTATGGCTCGAGTTTATCAGCATTTAATCCGTTACCCCAACTAGCGTGTTTAGCACACAGTAAATTGGGTCAGGTGAAGCCCCTGGCTAGAAATCACATTTTGGAATTTGAATTTGGAATCTGTCGCATTATATTCTACTCGGATGCGGGAACGGTGTCCTAGCAGTCTTCACCATACTGATCACTTTCACTGCTCCAAGCAGCAAGTAACATACAAGGTGCTATCAAAAAAGTTTCGAGATTAATGCTGCTATTCTGAACATGTGCATGGACACAAAGTTAGAGCAAAGAGCAAACGTGTTAGAGACTCTGAGGTGTTTCGAGTGGCACACGCGCTTCAGAAGCGGAAGAACATCACTGGAAGATTAAGAGAGAAAATTGTCGAAACTTGCGCACGATGATCATCAGAGAACAATCCACATGGTCTCAAATCTGCACCCACCCTGCTCGCCAGATCTGGCTCCTGAAGACCTCGTCTTCCCGAAGATGAAAATCCAGTTCAAAGGTCCCCCATCTCGACACCTTATTGCGATGATTCAGCGCAAATCGCAGAAGGCACTTGACATGCTTCAAAAGCACATTCGAGAAGTGGCAGGAACGCTGGAAGCATTGGTTTGCTGTGCAATGGGACTATATTGAAGGAGATGGTGTGTAAAATGTAGATTAGGAAAGTACTTTCTTGTAAACAGAGCCAGTCTTGAATACACACAGTGAGAAATACAACGTGATTGGCTTCTTATTGGGTTGGACAGACTTGACTGAAGGTACAGCGGCTTATTGCTAAGGTGTAGTGTAACCAGAATAAAAGACAGGATCCATAGATAGATTTGTTATCGACCGATACTCAGGAGCATCAAAACCTACGTCTGTAGTGTGCGCAACCGGTTGTGTAAAACAGGCTGGATTACGGTCAGTCAGATTAACACCTAACCTGTTCATCGAGATGTTTTTCCTTTTCTTCCTGGAATGCAGATCTCGTGTATAAACAGTGTAACAGGATATCCTTAGTTAAGGATTGCCATCAAGCCGCTGTATGATGTAAGCGTGCAAATTAGATCAGTTGACGCAGCACCACTCGTAAATTACTAGTGCGGGATTATGATATATGTATTTATAAGTATTTCCTTCTGGAAAAATGTTTTAGTTCGTCCCAGTCATCTTAAGTAACTGGTTTATCCTTAATTTAACTATGTACAGGTAGTCCCCGAGTTACGATAGTTTGACTTTTCAATCTTTTGTTGACTATAGCGATACAGCAAAGTTGTTAAAAGTTTCCTGCGGCAGGCAAACGTAGCCGTGTTCACGTGCCCGCTGCCACGTTCTGTACCGTAGTGTCAATCGCTCAATTTTGCTAAATGATCTACTGTAAGCTATTAACAAATACGGTAATAATACGTTATTTTATCCGATACTGATCACCATTCTTTAAGACTCGTGGGTAGGCTAGGCCATGTCTTTTTTTTTTTCCCCAAGTTATGAAGATGTCTTTGGAACACATCTCCATCGTATTTGGGGACTACCTGCACTAGGAACACTTGGGTTCTTGGTGTCAACTGCTGATCATTCACAGTTCAGAAAATTTGCTGGTTCTCATTTGGAACCTAGCTAACAGCAAGTTGCGGATTATCTCAAAATTTGCGGGAATTCAGAGTGGGACCGAATGTTTAGGAACGTTGGGAATAACATTTAATGTTTTCACTAACAAATTTGATAAAAAAATTTATACAAGTTATAAATGGTTATTATAGCTTTTATCAACAAGGAGGAAACGCTGGCCCTTCCATTCCGGACAGTTTAGTTCCATCAGTGTCCCTCATTTCAAAAACAACCACCTTTCTGTCAATCATGAGTCTGGAACTTAAAAAAGAAAATGGTAAAAAGCCTCCTCATGTTGCACACCCGGCTGCCTGTGCACTTGACAGCTTTTCGTCAGCAGGATGGCGGAGGTGAGAGCTGCAAAGAAAATCGATTACTATCTATAGGAACACAGCAGAAAACATGGTGGTGCTTTTTTCCTGACTTTTTTCCCCTTTTTTTTTTTTTTTTGATGGATCCCATGCTCAGTTTCTTTCGTAATCTACATCCTTTTCTCCCCAGGGGCAGGATGAATAATTTAGCATGCACAGAGAAAAATCAAATGTCATGTGAGGGTAAAAAAAATAAATAATAATTTATATATATATATATATATGTATGTATATGTGTGTGTAGTTTTTCTCTGGCGTGTGTTCTGCTTTTAGAATATGCGTTACTTCGGACAAGGTGTTTCAGTTACTCATTCTGCTTTGTGTGTGTGTGTGTATGTGTGTGTGTGTGTGTGTGTCTGGCTCTCGGCTCGATATGATTAAGCATTTGATAAGATCAGGGTTCAGATTACAGGTTTTTCCCTAAAATTACACACACACACACACACTGAGGCCTGATTGCAGTATTATATAGCTTTATTTAGTGCGTTAAGTTGAATTCACATTCTCATGCAATCTACAACTTGAACCATTCCAGTTATTTTCCCATCATACCTCTGTGTGTGTGTGTGTGTGTGTGTGTGTGTGTGTGTGTGTGTGTGTGTGTGTGTGTGTGTGTGTGTGTGCGTGTGCGTGTGCGCGCGTGTGTGCGTGTGCGTGTGTGTGTGAGAGAGACAGAGAGACAGAGAGACAGAGAAAGACAGAGAAAGTTAAAAGCAGTGCAGTAAAAACAGGAATAAATCTAACCCACACCTAACACACACACACACACACACACACAGCCATGTACCACATAGACACACAAATCTCACAGAGACGTAAAGTGTTTCGAACGCAATTTCACACGTACTCGCATCGGATACAGACACACGGACACACGTCTCTTCTATACAGAGCCCTCCAGCTGTTCATCTCACCATCCCGCCTTCTGCTGTCGCCGTTCCCGTCACATCTCGCTGCACTCTGCGGTTTAGCGTGTGTGTCTGCGACTCATATTACGCTGCCTTTTTTCCTCAACAGACTAGTACAGAGTCAAATCGAAGGGCACACTGCAACAGACGCCATGCACACACGTGCACGTTTGTTTGCTCGTCATAATGCACTTGGGTGGACTGCACTGAAACGGAATTCATATCACGCAAAGCAGGCGCAATTTCTTATTTATTTTTTGGCTCGTGTGCCTTCTCTTCGGCGTCGCTCGGTCACTCGACCCATCGCCTCTGTTCGGCTTATTTTTTTTCTTCCTCGTAGCTCCCAAGGGATGAAAGGATGAGGGAGGAATTTAAATGTCACTCAGCCTTGTGTGTGTGTGTGTGTGTGTGTGTGTGTGTGTGTGTGTGTGTGTATACGTCCAGTAGACTGAGAGAGACATGATGATTGGTGACAGGCCTCGGAAAAGGAAGGTTTTTGCGGGATTTACATCACAGCCATGCCCTGTGTGTGTGTGCGTGTGTGTGTGTGTGTGCGCACGTTACCTGCAGGCATAACAGCACTGTAAACTGGAACAGCAATGACACACTGCTTCTGCTCTGTTTCTCTCTTTCTGTCTCTCTTCGCTCACGTATTTCTCTCCCACGCTCAATTCCCGCCCGATCGTTAGCAGCGAATGTGTTTAAGCGCCGCACCGAAGACCTCGCAACGATCACTTTAGCGTACCGTTCAAGGCGTCGACACATTAAATCAAGCTTGACCCGATGCCTTATAGATGGACTTCATGCTGATTACAACGGAAATGAATTTCATACAGAGTAAAAGCCGACAGAAGAATAATTACACTGACCACTGACGTCGGGACTCGTTTTATGTCCTCTTGCTCTGCCGATTACAATTTATTTATTTGTTATTCCTTTCATGCCCATTTCTAATCATCTGCCAATCACCAGTTTTGCTTCCTAATCCACCATCCCCACCATACCAACCCCTCCACTAGACTTTGGAGTGAGGAGATTTGTGCTCTGTCAGCGATGAGTGTTCGTGAAGGCAGGTACTGATGTAGGTGAGGAGACCTGAGGTGCAGTCAGCGTTCCAATGCATCTCAAAGGTGTTTAATAGGGTTGATGTCAGAGCTCTACAGTAGACAAGTCAAGATACTCCACTCCAACCAATGTCAACTACATGTTCATAGAGCTGGCTTTGTTTAAGCGAAGGGAAAATGTCATGCTACCGTATCAAGAGACATCCTATACAGTTGTGTTTGTGGAACAACCACATATAGCTGGAAAGGTCAGATGTCCCAATACTTTTGTCCATATAGTGTATAGTACTTGCAAACCACTTATCGTAAATGTTTGGAATTGGATTTTTCAAGACTATTTCGTCTCGAGTTTTCAGTGCAATAGTCTCTCGTGCATGTTGTGGTGTGTATTGTATATCATAACAATGGCTAGGAGTATTGTGTATTTTTATCTATTTAATGTTGTCTCTGGTGCGCATGCGATTCAATCAACAGCTCCGTTTTGTCTTTGAAAGCTGATGACCCTGCTGAAAAATCTGCTGCTGAAAGTTTGTTCCGAATTAGAAAGAGGAATTAAAAAAGTGCCCCGTCACTGAAAATAGTTTAAGAATGTCCCTTTGGGTTTTCCCCTGGCTACTTAGGCTGAAGTGGCAAAGAGAAGTAAAGAAATCGGACTCAAAGTTGAATTAATCTATGTAGCAGGACCGGGTTGTATTTTCCGTCTCTCTCTCTCTCTCTCTCTCTCTCTCTCGCTCTCGCTCTCTCGCTCTCTCTCGCTCTCTCTCTCTCTCTCTCTCTCTCTCTCTCTCTCTCTCTCTCTCTCTCTCTCTCTCTCAGACCCAGACACGTCCACACCTACAGAGTGGAGCAGCATTAAGTTTATTCGAAGCGCTCAACACAGAGAGGAGTTTGCTTTTATGGGATTTATTGTTTTATTGCTCCCCATTTACTATACACACACACACACACACACACACACACACACATGCGCACGGACACACAACAGCACACTAACGACTTGCAGTATGTTTCCCCTCAGTGTGTTGTAGGATGGTAAATAATTCAGATCAGAAAAGGTTTTCCATTGCAGTGATTGTCGGTCATATATTTTACATCTGCAGGCACTCGTATATAAAATGTGGGCGGAAAAAAACAGCAATTGCCCTTCTCAGGCCCTTCTTCTTCCTTCCTCTGTCTCTGCAGGCTCTTCGGCTCAGAAGGTAAAGGTGGAGCCCGAAGTGGTGTCGTATCCGGGAGAGACGGTGGTCCTGCGCTGTCAGTTTCCTGATCCAGGCCAGACCCAGCTCACACAGGTCAGAGGCCAACTTATCTTCTACTGGCCAGATGCGTGTGCTCTGTCTCTCTCACTCACTCTCTCACTCACACACACACACAGACACACACACACACACACACTTGTGAAGGAAGTTGTTGATTTGGGATCATGCCTTTCTCCTGTAATGTGTGTGTGTGAGATGCCTTTTTATGACTGCAGCCATTTATTTATTAGGTTATTTTAACCTCAGTCGTCTTCCCCGTTTCGCTGTTAGGTGTCTTGGATACTAGAAAAGAGCAGTGGCGCTCGGACCAACATCGCAGTATTTCATCCGGATTTTGGGGTCAATTACCCCTTGCCGTCGCCAGTGCAGGGGCGTGTCAGTTTCGTGATGGACCCCCCCTCTCTGGCAAACCCGACCATTCAGATCACAGAGATCGAACCGACCGATGAGGGGAAGTACATCTGCGAGTATGCTGCATACCCCACCGGAAACGAAAAGGGAGTCACCTCGCTCGTCATACTAGGTGAGCTAACTGTGTGTTTGTGTGTGTGTGTGCTTTATGAGATATTTGAGTCGCGTCCTCTCTGTGCTGTAGGCTGTTCTTGGATTTCTGCATGATATTGTCAGATCAATCGAACCGCTGTTAATGTGTTAAGCATGGCAGTAACCTTGACCAGTCTCTCTCGTTCTCTCTCTCTCGTTCTTTGCGCTATTGATCCGCCTGCTTATCATGCCGAGAGGCAGCCGCTCTCCTGTCTTTCCTCGTCTCCGTCGCTTTTCTCCTCTCTTCCCTTTTGATGTCTTTCTCCGAGAGGAACGTGCGTACAATGCGAGCACTGTGCAAGCAGCAACCCGATCCTCCGCGTTTACTTCTCTCCCTTCCTCCTCTCTTCCTTGCTTCCTGTCCTTCCTTTCTCTCCTCTGTCAGAGTGCTCTGTGAAATGAAGGTCAAAACTTCTTTACTTATTTATTTTGTTTTTTCGCGCTCTCTTCCAGCCAAGCCTGTGAACTCGGCGACCAGCATCACCGTGCAAGCCGGCACCTCTCCGGTGGCCGTAGTGCGCTGCCAGTCTGTAAACGGACGCCCAGCGGCGAACATCTCCTGGTCACCTCCGAGCGCCAACCTGTCCCAACCGGTCCTCACCGCCAACTCGGACAACACTGTGACGGTGCAGAGCGATTACTACCTGGTGCCCACGCCGGCCGATAACGGCAGGGAGATCAGCTGCACTGTGACGCATCGCACACTGCCCAAATCCGAGATCTTCCCCGTGAAACTGGATGTCCAATGTACGTCATTTTGTAGAACGAAAGTCTCATGAGACTAATTAGTTCCAGCTTGCTGCCTGGAATTTTCCTGCATAGACACTTGAGTGAATTGTGAACGGTCGCCTGTCAATTCAGTTTTCGAAACCTGTAGTGCGAGTTTCTATTTGCAAGTTTGCTTGTGTAATTCTAGTTCAAACACAAAACCTCTGTGCAGCTTTGAAAAGGCACCAAGTAAACATGTTCTCTCTCCCTCCCTCCCTCTCTCTCCCTCTCTTGCAGATCCTCCTCAGGTGCAGATTGTAGGATATGATAGTAACTGGTATATAGGCCGGACAAATGTGGTGCTGACCTGCCAGTATCAGGGGAACCCCGTTCCTCCCACCGTCAACTGGAAAATGTAAACAAATCATGCTTTTCTAAACATTGTGTTATCGAATGATGTTCAGTGGTCTATTTTTAATTTTTTGGGCATTTTGAGAGCCGCACCGTTTACACTCTGGCATCGGGTTCAGTGAATTACTAAGGTGAAGGTAAAAAAACAAACAACTTCGATTTCTAGTAAGAAATGTCCAAGCGATGGTGAGAACCGAGAGACAAGAACTGACTTTCAAAAAAAAAGTGGAAAGAAAGCAAGCTGACAAACCCGAAAATATGACTACTCATATCTAGGCATGGTTTCGTCTCACATGTGTGCACAGTAATATGTGGAGATTCATAAGCTATGCCAGGATTGAGAGACGAACTAAAAACAATGCTGTTGTAAATATGCAGTATAAGAACACACACCTCACACCATTTGGTTTCCTCAAAGTATTTTCACACCCTTGGCTTAAACTTTCTCTTACCCACAACTTGCTGCTAATAGGCTGACCTTGTGTTTGATTTCCTCTCTGTCTGTCTACCGCTGTATATGAGAATCATTCACCTACCTGGCTCCACTCCACGACAGTAATGTCGGCGGTGTGGCAGAACAGGAACGTCCCCAATGCGTTTTTTTAATGTTATTTTAACGTTCTTCCCTGACAGGAGCTTAGGCCTTATGCCCGATTCGGTGGAAGTGGCCCAGAACAAACTGACCATACGGAAAGTGGACGACAGCGTGAACGGCACGTTTATCTGCGAGGTGACGAACAGCCTCGGCACCGGCAAGGACCAGGTCGCCGTGTTCGTCAGGGGTGAGTGAGAGCCACACAAACCTTAGGGAAATGGACACACTCGCAGTATTCTGAAATACCCGCTACACTGCAGACACGCACACGGATTTACAAAGTATCGTTCAGGCATCCTGGGTGTTCCCCTGACACGTAGCGCATCTGCTGAAGTGACACAAAGTGCCAAACAAGAGCAGCTCGCTCATTGTCCTGGGCGTCTTCTCCTCCTCCCGGGGGATTGTGGGTATCGGCGTAAGGCAGTTTGTTGTGTCTGTCATGTTCCATGTTGCATGTATAGAGTAAGTGTGTGCACCGACTGGTCTTATCATGTCGTGTGTGTGTGTGTGATCTCTTCATCCCTTTCTGAACCTGTCAGCTTTGTTGCACTGAGTATCGAATAGTAGAAGAACTGGGACTTCCATGGACAACATGTTTTTTATACATCCACCAGGTGAAATGAAAAACACTGATTATCTCTTCATCATGGCACCTGTTAGTGGGTTGGATTTATCAGGCAGCAAGTGAACGTTTTGTTCTCAAAGTTGACGTGTTAGAAGCAGGAAAAATGGGCGGGCGTAAGGATTCGAGCGAGTTTGACGAGAACCAAATTGTGACGTCTAGACGACTGGATCAGGGCGTCTCCAAAACTGCTGCTCTTGTTCTGTGTTCTCGGTCTGCAGTGATCAGTATCTATCACAAGTGCTCCAGTGAAGGAAAGGCTCACTGATGCACGTGGGGAGCGGAGGCTGGTCCGTGTGCGCTGATCCAACAGACGAGCTCCTGTAGGTCAAATTGCTGAAGAAGTTGATGCTGTTAATGATCGAAGGGTCAGAACCGTTTTGGCAACAAAAGGGGACCAAAACAATATTAGACAGGCGGTCATAATGTGGTTATACTGAACCGCATTAAACATTAATGGTCTCCAGACCTCATTTGCAGATGTTTCAGTGGACTGTAGTGTCATAGAAACATGTAGCATTTTCACAGCATACAGTACCTGGACATACTGGAACTTGTGGTTATGATTACTTTCTGTCTTACTTTACAATTTTTTGTGTGACCTGTGTGGAGCTGGTGGTACCTTAGAACATGAAACCTCACTTAGAAACTCTTAAAGTGGTGTGTGTTTGAGAATGAAATGCATTGAGGTGTTTGAAGCCAAGAGCTCTGTAATAATGTATGAACTGTTCCTTATGGCACTGGGCTGCGATGGAGTGCTGCTCTCGGCCCCTCTGTCATCAGCCGTGTTCCTCACCCCTTTCCTTTCTCTGCTCCTCTTCCACCAAGCAGTTGTGGTGGTATAAAATATAGAAGTGCACTTTACCGCCGAGGGGAACATCACTCCGCTCACACCCCCCAAGTAGTAATGATAGAAAATGTGTGTCTCTCTCTCTCTGCAAACACGTCTTTTAAGAGGCTTCTATCTACTGCCTCTTTCTGTCTCACTGCCTTTTTTTCCCTTCTTCCCCTTGCTCCCCTTGCTCACACTCGCTTTGCTATTTCTTTCTCTAAGTGTCATCTTTGCCTTGTGTAAATGGTGTTGTGTAGCATGAAGTCACGAAGATTTGCTGGGACTCGGAGCGGAAAAAAGCCTTTAGTACACCCGAAGCCCTAACGTCCGCCTGACAAAGCGTCTCCCTCGCAAAGCTGCCAGTCTAATATT
Source organism: Silurus lanzhouensis (assembly GCA_039877035.1). Lineage (NCBI taxonomy): Eukaryota > Metazoa > Chordata > Actinopteri > Siluriformes > Siluridae > Silurus > Silurus lanzhouensis. Next base: position 287,800 of record JBCEWE010000487.1, read on the forward strand.
TTAATGGAAGCAAAGCGATCGGGGGGGGGGATGGAGAGACAAGGGTGTGAGAAAGGGAATGGTAAAAGAGCGACGAGAGCAGGAGGAGATGTAACAGAGAGCAGAGGCGTAAAGTAATGACGAATGGCGATGGCATTTAAAACCTGTGAAACTGCGGCACGCAGATTCCGACTTCGAGACTTCTTTCGCTTATAAATCTGATCGCCCCCCCCCCCCCCCCTTTCTCCTTGAGCATCCTGTCCTGCTTCAGCACCTGGTCCTCGTCATCCTCTCTCTCTCTCTCTCTCTCTCTCTCTCTCTCTCTCTCTCTCTCTCTCTCTCTCTCTCTCTCTCCTCCCCTCTTCTCCGCTGCAGGAAGGAATCAAGAGATGACAGTGAAATGCTAATTAGGCTGTAAGGACAAGTCAGGCTGGACTTTGGGACTTCGAATTCCCACCCAGGTGCTCAGCGGCTCGTATCTTGGGTTTGTACACTCGGATGGTTGGGCACGGCATGAAAAGGCCGGCGTGATATCCGAGACGCCACGGAGTTCATTTGAAGTGCACAAGGGTTTCATCCTTCCCTCCTTTTTTTTTACCTCGTCACCTCCTCCCTTTGTAGACCGATCTCTGATATTGGCAAGTTAAAGATAATTACACTTAGTCTCATCCCCAACCGCAACATAAAAAGACTAGCGGTTTTGTGGCTTTGCACTTCTGCACAAGGTGCCGGAAGCGAGAGTGCGAGGAACGCACAGGCGCAAAGCTCGTCGATGAAAAATCAGTCCTTGTGTGTGTGTGTGTGTGTGTGTGTGTGTGTTCGGTGTGTGTGTGTGTGTGTGTGTGTGTGTGTGTGTGTGTGTGTGTGGTTTTTTTTTTTTTTTTTTTTTTTTTTTTATTCATTGAACTAGTTTGCATGGTGTTTACCCCAGAAAGAAAAAAAAACAAGCTCTGTCTCTCTATCTCTGTCTAAAACAAGTGACTAACAGCGACCCTCTTAAGCCCGCATTAGCACAACAAACACGCATCGTTCACGTCGCGCAGAGCGCTGCTTCGCCCCGATTTTACAGTTTTTTATAAAAAAAAAAGAGCCCCCTGTTTGTCGGAGCGCTGCAGAGAAGCTCGTGTTTGTGGTAATTGGACCGAATTCCGGCTCTTGTTGAAACATGTAGGCTGAAAAAATGGATGGCTCACTTTCTGAACACACACACACACACACGCGCAGAGTACAGAGAGGGAGAGAGATGAAAGTGTCTGCTGCTGATGACTACGCGACCACCCGCTTAACAGCGGCGGGGAGGCGGTTTCAGCGCCGTGCCGGGGGCGTGCGAGGCGGTTCTAGCGCGTCAGGTGCACGACAGTAGGTGAGCGCAACAGTGTCGACAGGCGTGAAATGGTCAGCTACCTACTCAGTAGCCCTGCGTTTATTTATTTATTTATTTTCCTTTTTCACCCCTGGCAACCGTCTCCATGGCGACTCGGGTCAGCCTGAGCAGATTTGACTTGTCGTGCAGTTGCCGCTTGATATGTGTGCGAGCGCATACGAGAGTGGAAGCTACAAGCTTCATGTGTAGCCCTCCCCCAGTAAAGACTCCCATCACTCATCCCCAGAACAGAAAGACAGAGAGACAGAGAGACAGAGAGACAGAGAGACAGAGAGAGAGAGAGAGAGAGAGAGAGAGAGAGAGAGAGAGAGTTTTCCAGGTTAAAATTGAAGCAGTTTTATTATTCTCCTTTTTTTTTTTTTTTTTTACATTTTTAATCTTACCATTTAGTGGACAAATCAAAAAGAAAAAAAAAAAAAAATCTCTGCCCGCACTCTGCCGGCTATTAACTCATCCTTCGTTCTGCTCCGCTCCCTCGTTCATGTCCTCATTTGTTCATCGCTTCCAGACCCAGCTCCCTGCTGCACTATGACAAGCAAAAAACATCATAGATTTAAGATAATTTTACCTGAGAGAAAGAGAGAAGAATAGAGAGAGAGAATGAGAGAGAGGGGGGGGTGAGGCTTGTTATATTTTTTAGCGGTGATTTTTGTGCATCTGTGCGAGCCCACAGCGGTCGCGGTGACCATCGTAAACGCGCCGCTATCACGCTCGCCGGAAAAACGGCCCTCGTCGTAGATTTCAGCATTTCTTCGGGTCACTGGCGTGTCCTAGACGTCATGATCTTCCTCCTGATGAGGCCACATGGCAATTTCGAAAGGTTTTTAATTTTGGCACGGTGCAGCGCGTTCATCTCATTATAGATAATAAAAGCGGAACGAAAACATTCTGAGCTCGAGAAGCCTCCATAATGAAACACAAAAGCCAGTCTGTTGTGTGTATTCTATAAAATGAATGGAGCAACTAGAAAGCACATTGTTCTGCTAATCGGGTGATCTTTATTATATGTGGACACCTGAGCATGAGATTGGTAGGCGATTTTCTTTTCACATTTAGTCCCATTTGCTGTTGTTATAACCTCCACTCTTCTGGGAAGATGTTCCACTAGATTTTCGAGGGTGCTTGTGGAGGTTTGTGCTTATTCAGTGATAAGGGTCTTAGTAAAGTCAGGTACTGATGTAGGTGAAGTGAGAAAGCCTGGGGTACAGTCAGCGTTCCAATTCATCCCAAAGGTGTTCCATAGCCACGCCATGTAAACCATATCTTCATGGAGCTGCTTGGGCACAGGGGCATTGTCATGCTGGAACAGGTTTGTCTCTCCTAGTTCAAGCGAATGGAAAATGTAACGCAACCACATCCAAGTACATCATATACAATTGTGTGCCTTCATTTTGTACTTTTTTGGGTCCTGGAAAAGTCGGGTGTCCTAATACTTTTGGACAGGCAGTTTATGTAATGAACAGCGTACAGCCTGAACATGGAGAACAGCATATATGCAGTTTCTGTGCAGTGTCTTTGCAGTGCAGCAGGAAGTATTTCCTGCCTCACAGCTCCAGAGGCTCAGGTTTGCTCCCGAGTAACGTTTCCTCTCGGGTTTCCTCCTTCCTCAGGTAATTGGAGTTTGAGCATGTGTTCATGGTGCCCTGCAATGGACGCGGTGTCTCATAGGAGGCTTATTGGCCATCGAGTTTACCGCCGCATCTTCCAGGGTTCAGAAGTATGAAAAAGTTTGGAATCTGATTGGAGTGATTTTCAGGTCTGAATTAGAGGGAGGGGGGAGGGGGGGGGGGGGGAGACATGCGGAGTATTGAACAAATATTTGTTTCCATACTATTGGCTTGTTCGAAGATAAAGAAAATGTTGCTCATCCCCACTTAACCGTCCGAAACACAATTACGTCCATGTACTGTGCACGAGCGAAACACGAGACGCTTCGACCCGCGTCCGCCGTTTATTTACTTTCTGGCTCATTGCGTCGTCGCGGCAACGACTACAATCGCTTCGTAGTTTTTCCGTTTTTTTTTTTTTTTTTTTCTTTTTCCCCAGTCCACACCCAAAACCAGGTGTTTTTGTTAAGAGGCTTTAGTGTTGTTTTGTGGTTTCTTGAAGAATTGCGCATGTACAATCCCTCTGTTACTGTAGACTTGAAGGTTTACAGTTTAAAAATGACAGCTGCTGTTTTAGAATGGCCATTTTAATAAGAATGCAGCGCATTTGCTAATATAATAGCGTACATCAGAGATTCTGACTCCGACATACACCAGAGATTGTAATGTATAGTTGGAATTTCAAATCGTTATTTCTGATGTTAAATATGGTGTTAAAAATCTTTAGGCATGTCTGCGTATTAGAGTCTGGAATAGTATGCCATTTTGAAATGAAAGATTGTGTCGAAATATTCAATCAAGCGGCCACCGAGGATGAAGGAACGTCCAACAAAAGATCAGCTTGCGGTCACATTTAGCATATCAGTGTTAATGGTTTAAAGACTACTCGCACGTTACCGAACAGCCGGTTTTGTTGGGTATCCAGCGTTTAAGTCGAGTTCTTACATGGTTAGTCCTTAAAAATAATAATAATCCCACAGTGCTGCTCTTGACAGACGAAACACCAGCACATGATGATATCTACACCTGATTTATAATCAGTAAGTAGCTGCTACAGATCTTGAACTGAGGATGAAAATACCATGCGGACACTAAACAAGTGGGCGACTGAATTATATTAGAAAGAACCTACCTTTTAATACACGTTATGCACACTATATATTTATTACAGAACCCTTAAGGATGACCCACTGATTCCCCACCCCCCACTGATGTGTATATTTATATGGTTTATACACCATGCAAGTGTATATACAAGTCTGCAAGTGTGTGCGAGGTTGCGCCTGCGAGGTACGTGGAAAAGGAGCGACTAATGAGGCGTGAAAAAAAAAAGATCCAAGAACTCTGGGAGAAATAGTCCCGTGCATGCAGCCAGATTTGAAGCCCTGCGCAGATAACAGGTGTATGTTTGTCGTGTGTGTGTGTTGAGTCGAGGTGAGAGGTAACGGTTAAAGTGAGAGAAAGAGGTGATGGGACGTGAGAGACGGGGTGTTCTTGTGTCTGAGTGTTTGTGCCAGGGGACGGCGCGAAGCAAAACTCCCGTTTTAGCCTTGCTTTTAGGACAGTGTTATCCTGCAGGGACGATAGCAAGGAGAGCGGAGAGAAAGACGCCGAGACGGGGAGCGTGCTTAAACCAGAGAGAGAGAGGAGGTGGATTGGATTTACACGTCTGGCTTAGACATTCTTGTCAAGTGATGAGGGTTTCTATACACGCACGCACGCGCACACACACTCACACACACACACACACCCGCAAGCTGTTTCTGCACTATAGGAGAATTCGTCTAAGCCTACAAACTGCTTTTTTTTTTTCTCTCTTGAAGGTTAGACATGTTACAGCTTGACCACACCCTTATGCACGTTCCCCTCATGATGTCAGTTTAGTATGCTGACACACACACACACACACACTTCTACGCTCCTTCTGGGTTATCTGGAAGTGAGGGAAAAGCTGTGTGCTGTTCTATATTTGTCCCTTCAAGGCTGACTTGTCTGCACGCTGTCTCACATTGTCAATCAGCACCTCCTTTCCCCTACCCTCCATCCATCTATCCATCCATCCATCCAATTTTCAGTCAATCCAATTTGTCCATCCATCCCTGTCCTCTGGTGTGTTATAAAACTGTATGGATGTTGCGTTTTTCAACCCACCCCTGGTTCGCCGCTTTTACAATGCGAACGCAACAAACTGGCCTTACTGAAAAACAATCTCTCTGAGGAGAAACACACACACACACACACACACACACACACACACACACACACACATTTACACACATCTAGTCACATGGCTCTGCAGTGTGAGAAATGAAGCATCTGGAAATCACTGTCTTTGCCCCCTCCCTACCACATCTCTCTCTCTCCCTCTTTTCCTTTTCTCATCTTTTTTTTTCCTAACTCTGCTCTGTTCTGCTCTGTTCTTCTTTCTCTCCTCGTTTAGAAGCATCCATGCCTTCTTCCAATGCGGGTGTGGTAGCGGGCGCAGTCATCGGCAGCCTCCTGGCCCTCCTGTTGGTGGGCGCCCTCGTTGCCGTCCTGGTAACCCGCAGCCGCCGACAACAGCAAGGTTACCGGGGCAACAGCAAGGGGAACTCCGCCCCCTATGACTCGGTGGCACGTCTCTTCGGGTCGTCGGGCAGCAAGAACGGCACGGGCAACCACGGCAACAATAACGCGCCCATCTACAAGGGGGACGTGGGCCTCTCAGAAAAAGCAGGGAATATGGGGCTGCACCAGGGGGGCGTGGCTTTGGTGGAAAACACGCCCACGGCGCAGGACATCCTGCTGAGCAGCGAGCTTGACGAGGCCGAGCGCAGGAAGTTTGATGACCTGGAGGACGAGGACGAGCGTTACGACCAGTTCAGCGGCAGCGGGCCGATCCTGCAGCTCCGCCCACACGACGAAGACCCAGGCCCCGCCTACCTGGACGACGACATGGAGTCACAGAGAGACGGCTCAATCATCTCGAGGACCGCTGTCTTCGTGTGAGAGTGGAAGCAAAGGGAGATGGCAAAGAAGAGAGAGACAGAGAGAGAGAGAGAGAGAAAGAGAGAAAGAGCGAGAGAAGCTGAGTGGAATAAGGATTGAAGTGGACCTGCTCATGAAGGATTTTCTTTTTTTTTCTTTCAGTTTTCAGATTATTCTTTTTAATTCCATAAATATTATTAAACACCAGAGAGAGACTGATGGACATGGATGGATGGACGGATGGATTTATTGATGATCGAACACTGGGAAGAAACACAATGATATGTGGGGGTCAGGGCTGGACAGAGAGCAAAAACATAAATAAGAGGTTTATACAGTACTTCCTATTTACAGCAATGGTTGTCATGGAGACAATGGTGAAGAGAGAAATGGAAGACTTTAAATGTGCACACATTATTATACAAAACATATACACTATCTCTTTTTTTTCTATCTCTCCCTCTCACACACACGCACGCACTGAAACACAAGGTTATATATGAATCCACACTGTGCTTTAGTGGATGTGTGTAACCAGGGTTTGGTCAGATTGATTGATTTTTTTATTATTCCATTTTTTTGGCCTCATAATTCTACCACTAGACTGTGGAGCAAGTTATTTGCTGTGAACTTGATATTCTCTCTCTCTCTCTCTCTGTCTCTCTCTCTTTTTTTTTTTTCTCTCTCTCTCTCTTTTTTCTCTCTCTCTCTCTCTCTCTCTCTTTTTTTTTCCTCTCTCTTTTTCTCTCTCTCTCTCTCTCTTTTCCTCTCTCTCTGGCCCGCTCTAATCCCGTCAGCTAGACGATCGGAGGTTTCTGGCCGATCTCCCGCTTGTAAGCGTTCTGCTGCGAGCCGCGTCTCTTGCACGATTGGCTGCACATCAAAGCTTTCGTTTAGCCCCCGTTCTGCTCGTAGGTGCGTTAGAAGTAGGGGAGCAGCAATTAAGGCTCTAGTCAACAAAATGGCCGCTTTAAAACATCACAAGGGGGTTTGGATACCCACGCTGAAGCGAGCGCAATTATAGCAGCCGAGTAGGTTTTTTAAAAAATTATTAAAGCCTAATTAGATTGATCGAAGCGTCAGTATGAATTGGTCAATATCCCCTAGCACAAAAATTCTAAATGGAAAAATGCTCAAAATCCTCTTCCTGAAACCCAACACAGACGTAGTGATGATAAGTAAACAGTATTTGGTGTGTGTGTGTGTGTGTGTGTGTGTGTGTAAGTAACAGATTAAATCATTGGGCCGATTCTTCGCACAAGCCTAATAGAGACGGATCGCATGACATATCTGGTTAATTGCAGTGTATTTATCACAGTTTTTTCTTGAAAAATAGTTGTTGGTTTTAGCCTCGTGTAGCTGTACTGTCTGGCATCCAACCTCCACTAAACACTTTCTCAGACGGTTAAGCGTTCACGTCGTCGAGACCATATTTCCTGTTCCTGATCACTATTTAACTCTCTCTCTCTCTCTCTCTCTCTCGTTCATAATGAGTCTCAAGTGGTTCACCTTTAGCGATTCCCTCCGATTCATTCAATTCACAGCTCAAGTGCTCATCATTAATCACGGCCTGTAAGTCGTCTGGTGGTTTGGTTTGTTTAGGAATGCCTAATTGACCCCTAAACCAACAAACGAAAGGACGAGCGAGCGAACGAACAAAGAGCGCTCAAGGAAGGACGTTTGACGCTCGCGCATTCGATCACTCCGTACCCCGCTTCACTTCCCAGCCAGATCATCTGACACTAATAAACTCACACCAGCGCAAAGCCTTGACCTTCGGCCCACGCGTCCGGAGAAGATGTAATTAATGGCGAAAATAATCATCGCCGCTACACCCAGCTCTAATCTCTAATTGTACAAAGCTAATTAATCAACTCCGTATTTATAAACGCGCGAGTACTAATTGGTCGCCATGGCTGCACCGTTAAATATATCAACTCTCTCTCTCTCTCACTCTCACTCACTCACTCACTCACTCACACACCGTGGGGTGTTTCTGTCCCTTTCTTCTAAACCCTTTTTCATTTATCACTTCCCTTTTTTATTTTTTTTTTTATTCTCCATCACTTGGTCTGAAGGTGGCTGCTATTCATAGAGAGAGGGTGGGATGAAATGAATCACTAAGAGAGGGTGATCGTGTTTGTGCGTGCGCGTACGTGTGTGTGTGTGTGTGTGTGTATATATACATACATATATAAATATATATTATATTTTTTGGTGTAAGGTGTCTGCAACATATGTACACAATTTATTTTTCTTAAACGAAGTGATGAGAAATGTGCAAACATCTATTGTAAATAGGACATTTTGGGCGGAGCAGTGCTTTCGCGGAAACCCGCCGTGAACGGCGCGAGACATCACACACACACTCGCGTACTGTAGACACCTATTTATAGCGAGCGCCGAAGTCCGAGGCGCCTATAGAGACCTATTTTAGTGCGTAATGCAGCCTCGTTCACACGTATAGAGAGCCAGGTGTCCACCTGAGAGTGTGTGTGTGTGTGTGTGTGTGTGTGTGTGTACATGCATGAGTCAGCATGTTAAACTGTATCTGACTCGAGAGTAGTAATTTGCTCCAGGATCGTGGACACACACTCGCCCTCAGCGTAATTTAAACTCCATCATGCACACACACACACACACACGCATGCGATGTAAGAGATCATCCTCCTCCCTGTCGCCCTTGAATCTATACGAGCATCCTTCACCGAGCGAGAGCAAGGCACGCCGGGTAAAGTAGTTTGTAAGTTTAACAGCACAGGTTCAGTTTGGCCGTCTTGAACGAGGCTGCACGTCATGTCTGCCAAAGGGAATCGGCGGCGTGCCGCTGCAGGGCTTCAACTTCGCCCGCCGCTAATTAGCGAAGAACGAACCGACCTTGCAGGCGCTCAGACTCCACAAGAACGTCTACGCAAGGCACACTCGGAATATTAAAGAAGAGATGAAAAAAAAAAAAAACAGCGCCAGGGATGAAATTCAAGGTCCTTAGCATGGTCGGGGTCATTCCCTCGGCCCCTCGCGTCTTTCCACTTCTTCTGTTTCGACTCGAAGCCTTAAATGTCACCTGACCAAACCCGTTTATCTGTACATAGTATAAATATTATAAATATGTGACAATGAAGAAAAACTAAGATCGAATAATTGATGTCGAGTTTTCCTTTTTTTTTTTTTTTTTTTTTACATTGTGTGTGTGTGTGTGTGTGTGTGTGTGTGTGTGTAAATACATATACATACGGGGAAGCATGAAGGACATTTTATTTCCTCACTTTTGTCTGATTTAACTGCTTTCGATTAGTTTTTTTTAAAACATCTTGTCGGTGCTCAATCAGTGCTTCGTGTGTTGCCTTTGGAATTCCCGTGCTACGAAATTCACGATTCTGATGAACATTTTCTGAAACTTCCTCGTCGTCACTTAACCACTTGTCCTGTTTTAGGATTTTAATTTTAATTTTTTTTTCTTTTCTTTTTTTTTTTTGTTGCATTTTTGGGTATTTGTATTGTTTCTTTTTTTTATTATTATTATTTGGTTTGTAATTAAAGTATTGAAAAAATATAGCACTGACGTGAAGTTTTTACTTTCGAGTTTGACTTTCTTTCACTCCTTTAACCTGAAAAAAAGTGTGTGTGTGTGTGTGTGTGTGTGTGTTGGCACTGACTATGCATCACCTGTCAAGGATAACCCAGATACACGCACCTAAGAAACCAAAGCCTCTAATGGGTTATTAGAAACAAGCCCATTCAAGCATTGAGTATTTTTCAATTCTGGCAAAAGAAAAAGAGATGGACATTAAGATTTTTCCTGAATGATTGGTATGTTTGCGGCTCTGCAGTTTGCTTTTCTTTTTTTTAGATTATTACCACACCATTTCACACTTCAGCACTATTGGTATCATTGTTCAAAACTGGTTGACACCTTACAGATATTCCAGTTTCCACCTTGAAGTCAAACTGGACCCACCGGTAGCTCAGTGGTTAAGACGTTAAGGAGTACAAATCCCAGAATATTGGTCAATCTGGGACTGCTTGACCATCAAGCAAACAGCTGCTCAGGTGCACCAAAGGCCAGGTCATTCCATAAATGCAAAAAAAAAAAAAAGGTAGAGAAAAATGGGGGCATTGTTGTGATCCCACAGAGGACACCAAGAGTTACTTTGAAAACTCCTCAAGGAGGCTGCTGAGAACTCTTCATCAAGCCCTGCAGGACTATCTATTCTTCACTTCATATTTTTTCTTTTTGGGGCAGGGTGGTTTGACAGAAGCATTTTTCTCCTCACAGAAACAAAAGCTCAAACGCATCATCCATAACCCTGATCCAAATGACTTAGAAACTCATGAGACCCAGGTGGAACTTTAATTTTGTGTATGGCTTTAAGAATAATGTTGCAAAAGCAAGAACCCCCCCCCCCAAAAAAAAAAAAAAAAACCACTTGCAGACAAGCATGGTTACAGTAGCATAGCTGCTTCTCTTCAGCTGGGACTTGATTATTGGTAGCTCAAAAATAACTGTTTTGGCACAAACACCTGCAGGAATCTGTTAGACAGGTGAAGAAAAATGGCACCTTCTTACATGATAAGCTGTGATTTTTAATAGGGGTGTGTGGACTTTCTAGGATGAAAAACAACTCTATTAGAAGAACCAATATAAGACAGAGAGCAAGTGAGAAGATGTTAGCAGATTTGGGGGTGTTTTGGAACAGGGAAGCTTGAAGATTTTTTTTCTCAGATGAAAGGAACCAACATGGTGGCCATTTTATACTTCAACACCATGCAATTCCATCTGAACTGCGGCTAATTGGACACAACTTCACCATACAAGAAGACAATGACCTGAAGCGTTTTATATCCAAACTCTGAAAGTGTTCTCTAGAGAGCAAGTGTTCTCTATAATAGAATGGAGTCTGCTTGTGAAGATTTGTGATCATTCAAGATTTGTATTTGCACAAACAAAGTTATATGCAGAATACAACTAGCAGGGAAATTAAAATCCGATCTCCCGCTCAGAAATTGTGCGGTCTTGAAGTATAAAATATTAAGAATAAGAGTAAAAAACCCATGAGAAAATATAAACCTTAAGGTAATGAGGTAAAACGGACCTAAAAACAGTAGTAATGATTATCAGAATGTAAGGTGCAGATGCATAATAAGGACTTCTGGGATTTGTTTTAGATGGACATGCCTGATTGAGAAGTCTGATGGCTTGTGAAAAGAAGCTCCATTCAGCCATGAGGGTGTTGGTAATGTCAGGTACTGGTGTAGGTCAGGAGGTGAGGTGAGGAGGGGTGTAGTCAGCGCTCCAATTCATCCTAATGATGTTCAACAGGGTTTGAGATCAGAGCAAAGCTGGCATTGTGCACAGGGGCATTGTCATGCTGGAACAGGTTTGGCTCTTTTGGTTCAAGTGAAGCAAAGCATATGGAAATATGGCTTTGTCCATATAGTGTGTATTTACTGTGTATTAAATCTCTTGGGATATTTTTCCTCAGTTTATTGATTTTCAGCTGAGACTTTGCTTACACATGGATTGGGGCTAATAATCATTAATGCCTTTTAAAAGAACTGTGTGTGTGTGTGTGTGTGTGTGTGTGTGTGTGTGTGTGTGTGTGTGTGTGTGTGTACTTTCAGCCCACTGCACAAAGGAATGTGGATTTGTTAGTTCTGGCATGAGTGTTCGTACAAGTGGAGTTATCAGTTTAAAGAGAAGCGAACTCAGTCTCGGTGGGACACAACTCCCCTATCAAAGGCTGCTTTGTTTAAATTAGAGAAGCCAAAATTTCTCAAAGCAACAAAACCGACCCCCCTCCGACATGACAACCGTGTCCTCTTCCTGTCACCCACAGACATCGGTCTGATCTTTTGATTTGCGTGTTCTCCACTCGTACGAATGCATTAGCAGGTGACCCTGTTACTGCGGTTAATACAACGACAGACTTTTTTTTTCTTCCCGAAGTAGCTCTGCCCTACATTCTGTCCTCCCCCCCCCTACTTCCTTTCCCTCTCCCTCTGGCTCTTGCTCACTCGCTTTTAGGAGTTGATGGGGTCAGAATGTTGGCGCGCTTGGCACACTTGTACATGTTGCTGTCGTTTGGAGTTTGGCTTTTGTTTTTTGTTTTTTTCGTGGTCATTTAGCCATCTGCCCGCTCTAATTGCTTTGGATTGCAACCTGGCGCGAGGACCAGATGCCTGCCCCTCTCTCTCTCTCTCTCACACGCAGTCCCGAATGCATTATTAATGCGTTTATTAGTCTATCGGTTCCTAGAGGACAGCAGTCGCACCAGCGGATGAAAGCGGCCCCCGGCGTGGCCAAAAGTTTTTTTCAGAGCTGTGTATTTACCGAGTTGTTGAAGAGTGGGAGGACAAACAGAATGAGCAAAGGACAGCGTAATGATTGCTGGATGACTAAAACACCAGCACACAATGCACGCACACACACACACGCGCACACACACCCACCCACTAGCACACTGCTTTGCTTAGGCCATTTGTCTGCCAGAATGCACACATTTATTTGATCCCCTGTGGCTTTTTCGGGACGGACCTCACCGCCTGGTTTCTGATGGAGATGCTCAGTAACAGGAAGTGGCTAATCGTCCCTGGATGGACTATTCGGGGCCGACTGCATGACTCAGTATGAGTACTAAGGTGTGTGTGTAGAGATCACTAGACAAAAATGCGCCGTGCCTAGCCCTTTTTTTCTTACCCCCCACATTCTGCCATAAAGAGAATCACGCAGAGCAGGGCTGATCTAAACGGCGGTACGTCCCAGGCCTCCCGCCGTGTCATACGGCACTTTAATCCTGCAGCTAACAGCAGGGTGGACACGCTCGCACAGCAGGCCAGCGCTTTATCCCGAGGCTGTCGGTTGGAGACATCGGGTCTGGTCTTTCGCCTCCCGTCTCCCGCGGTGACGCCTGGGTTAAGACATCACCTACAGCTAACGGCGAAATTAGTCGTCCCGACCTGTCCCGTTTCATCCCCTGCCTTAAATGGCTTGTGGGGATTTTAACGATCATACGTCCAAGAGACAGTAACGTCGCGACGATTGATGACCTCTAATGACCTCTGGCATTAAAGGACACGGGCAGGCTTATTAAACCGTCGAAGCAAAGGAAGACGCTGGGTGAGGCGAGGATCCACCAATGGCAGGTAGCCATAGCAACAGTGATGCACGAGAAGGACATTAATTCTTTTTTAAATAGTTCTGGCTGTAGCTATGTCACTAATAGCTAATCACTTTTTTCTTTTTCTTTTACCATTGTTTCTATAGTAACGCCACTTGGTGGCCTCATGTATTCTCCTATAACATTCCTGAAGTATGTTGTTTCTTTGGAGTTTTGCGTGTGTGTATATGTGTGTGAATACGTGTGTGTGTGTGTGTGTGTGTGTGTGTGTGTGTGTGTGTGTGTGTGTGTGTGTGTGTGTGTGTGTGTGTGTGTGATTTGTTAAAATTGACTGAAGCAGCGACACCAGCTATACAAGATGACTTTAGAGGGGGGCAGCTCAGTGGTTCGGGCTGAGATACTGATTGTCACACCAAGGATCCAAACCCTATCGCCAAGCTGGCACTCTTGGGTCCCTGACCAAGGCCCTTAGCCTTAACAGCTCCGTAACATTGCTGGGATATTTTTCCAGAAATACTTTTTTATTTTTTATTTATTATTATTTTTTTTTTACTGTGCTCTAATGTATTTGTGACGAATATAAAGCACCTTTCCTTTTAGAACGTGCCACTGTTTGGCCCTTAAGCAAGGCCCCTTTACTCTCAGCTCTAGGGACACCATTCGTATCATCACTGTATTCTTTTTCTTGAATTAATTATATAAAACCTTCTTGCAAGGCTACACAGCACACACGGTTTATTATTACTGGTAAGAGGTATAACTGGTAACACACATGCTCGTTTCCTCTTTTTACTCATTTTCTTATCTGTTTATCTGACCGCGTGCTGCCACAGCACCGAGAAGGGAAAAAAGCAGCCAGGATGTCTGATGCAATGTGGGAAATGGCCCGGCGCCGATACGTGATTGGCCTTCTGCCATGGCAGCGTTCAGAGGAAAGAAGCAGAGCGAGGACTAACAGAGGCGAGGATGTGTACCAACACAGCTGACCCTCTCTCTCTATCTGTCTGTTTCTGCATTTTTTCTTTCTGAATTTCTGTGTTTCTCTCTCACGCAATATTTTTTTATTTCGCGGTTCAGATGATTTGCGGGTTCTCATTTGGAACCTAACTAACAGCAAGTTGCGGGTTATTAATATTCGTGGGAATCGAATGTTCAGGAACGTTAGGAATAACAATTTAAACAGTTTGTACTAACAAATTTCATAAAAATTTTTAAAACACATTATTGTATTAAAGTGACATCATGTTTAGATGAATTCACTAAGGTACCATAGGTGCTGCGGGGGCGCATCCAAAATTCACCCCCGCGAGTTCCAGGGGACCACTGTGTGTCCCCTGGAATATGTCTCTTGCTCTGTATCCCTCTTTCACAGTATATACATGATATACAGACAGACAGACAGATGTTTTTATGTACGCCTCTCTCTATATCTCTTTCAGTTTCTCACTCTCTTTATTCCTTTCAGTGAATTTCTCTCTGCATCTCTATCGCTCACTATATTTCTGTTTCTCTCTCCCTGTATTTCGATCTCTGTATTTCTGTTTCTCTCTGTCTCTCTCTCTGTCTCTCTCTCTCTCTCTCTCTCTGTATCTCTCTTTGTATTTCTCTGTATGTCTCTCTTTCTGTCTGTCTCTCTCTGTATTTCTTTCAAAATTTCTCAACCTCCCCAATCTCTGTCTCTCTTTTTCTTTCACTCACTCTCGCCTTGCTTCTGCAGCTGCATTAGAAAAAAGCTCCTCGAGTATTGGCATCAACTGAACCCAGTTCCTGCTCCATGTGTGAGCCCACCTGCGAAAACAGAGCACGAGATGAAAGAGAGCAGATGACTGGGTCCTCTCAAGGAAACAAATACACACACACACACACACACACACACACACACACACACACACACACACACACACACACACACCCCTTTCATTTGCTCACTTATGTACAAAATACTGCCTGCTCCCGTACTGAAATCCCGTAACGGTACTCAGTAAGTAGCGGATATACACTGGTAACATGCAAGACAAGATTTCGAATTAAGAATCATGTGAACAGAAATAATAATAATAATGAAATTACATTAAATACATAAAATAAAATGTGTTTTAATTGGAAATAACCCGTTTGAATATAACATTTTAAGATTCGGAAATAATACATTACTATTGGAAATTGTGTTACGGTTTAAAATCACGTATTTGGAAATTCCGCATTACGAATCGAAAGCTTTAATTTGAAGTTACATGTTACGAGAGGAAATAAGGTGTTTCGGATTTGAAATCCTATATTTTTGGAAATCTTGTTATGATTTGTTTGAAAATGACCTGTTCCCATTGGGAATTACATTGTGTGTTACAATTTGAAATCCATGTATTTGAAGTTGTCTGTTACGTTTAGAAATAGTTGTGGCAGTGGTAGCAGGTGACACTTAGTAAAATCATACCCGGGTGTGTGATTCTTACCACTTGGTTCCATGCCCCAGTTGGCACACGTGTACTGCCACAAATGACGTGTTACGGTGATTTATTTGTCTTAAGACTTGAGGAATCTTATTTCTTTTATCCACCCAGCATGCCCTTTTTTCCAACCACTCCTCTATCCACCACTCCTACACTCCTCATTCCGTTCTCTTCCTCCTGGTGCTTTAGCTACAGGAGTGATGAAGGGACGTGGATGAATGAGTGCGTTAAACCAGTGAAATAATCAGTCTGACAGCCCAGCAGAGCGCACGTATATTTCTATTTTTCTCGCCTATATTTCTCTCGAACTTCTCGCTGTTTTGTTATCTATCGCTTGAACGCCGACTGGGGAGCAGAAAGATCAAGGCCTTCCGCTCGCGTTCGCCTGCTCTTTCGTGCAAAAATATAAAAAAATAAAAAACTTGACTCAGTTGCAAAATATCACTTAAAACATCAGCCGCATCGATTTGCTTCTCTGTAGCTTTCAGTCATCCACGGCTTACCACAGCATACTGTTATATTAACTCCGCAGTACTCTACGCATGCATCAATAATGCAACACTATAACACACACACACACACACACACACACACACACACACACACACACACACACACACACACACACCCACACACCAAAGCAGAACTTCCATGACAAGTGCAGAGATATGATTATATGGTTCAGAGAGCGTTTTTTGTTTTTTTGTGCAATGCAACTCAAACACCATTTATTGCCATTTGCCAGAGTGAGAGGCCATGCACTTGTCCTGAGTCACTCTCTATTGTGTGTGTGTGTGTGTGTGTGTGTGTGTGTGTGTGTGTGTGTGTGTGTGTGTGTGTGTGTGTGTGTTTATATAAGAGAAAGCCAGTCTTCAATTTGCCAGGTCGAGCTGCAGGGTGAATTTTGTAACACTTGACCTGTTTCACTGAGTCAGAGAAAGAATGTTGAGGAGACGAGGACGGAGGAAAACAAGCGCAAAGGGGGTGAGAGAGAGAAAGGGTAGGGTGGGGTGAAGGCAGATGTAGCGATAGAGGGTGGAATAAAAAATAAAATACAATAAAAAAAGGATGAGAGGAGGAACAGCAGCTGGAAAAGCTAGCGGGCAGAGTGATAATGATGATGGTGATGATGCCATGATTTTCTGCCCTTTTATTCTCTTTCTTTCTGTCGGTAGATTTTTCTGCTTCCTTCTTCTTTCAGCAACAGCAGACAGTCATGTTGCTCAGAACTACTTAAACATACACTCATCCCCACGTTCAGTCATCCGTCCAAACATCTGCTTCTCTGTCTGACTCACTGGACTTTAACAGTGGCAAGATGAGTCAAAATTATACCTCAGGATGTCAAGGGGGGGAAAAAATCCATCCATCCATCCATCCATCTTCATATCTATCTTCATATCTATCTTCATATACATCTTGACAGGACCTCATGAACCCAACACCCAATCACATACACTACTGTATCTGGGCAAAAATATTGGGACACATGACATTTTGAGCCATATGTGCTTCTCTCTCAAATTGTTACCACAAAGTTGGAGGCGCACAAATAGTCTTTGGATGCAGTAGAACAAACCTTTATCTTCACTTTAACTAGGAGACCCAAACCTGCACCCCAGGCCTCCTCACCTCACATACATCAGTATCTGACTTTACTAAGACCGTTGTGGCTGAATGATCACAAATCTCCTCAAGCACACTCCAAAACCTAGTGGAACATCTTCCCAGAAGATAGGAACTTAATGTGGAATGGGATGTTAAAAAAGAAAGACAAACATGTCTGGTTAGTTGTTGACAAACGTTATGTCTATATAGTGTATTTGGAATAGATTACTGTTGTGTTCATCTGTATCTGAACAGCTTTTATTTCCCCTCATGTTACTTCGAAACACATGTTCTGTGTTTTGCTCTGGGAAGTACAGTGGTCATGTGTATGAACTGCAAATGTAGTTTACATTCAGTGAAGCCTGTTAATAGGTGTGTTCGAGTGTGTACGAGCGTGTTTTACATGCAGCGATGATCAGCGCACATGTTTGTCTGCCTCATTTGATCCGCCTCGTTCATTTGTGCGCTGAGTGAAGCCGGATAGCAAGACGCCCTTACAATTATCTTATTTATACAACTGGGCTGTTGACAGTTGAGGGGCCATGCTCAGAGGCCCAGCATTGGCAGCTTGGCTGTGCAGGGATTTGAACTCATGACCTTCTAACCATACGTCTAACATCTTTTCGAAGGAAAAACTCACACGCTTATTTTCTTTTCGTAACTTCACACTTTTCAGAATGCGAACCATTTTTCTTCGAACTTCGAATGTTTATAAAGTTTAGAAAGACATGTTCTGTCAGTTGTATTCCGATTCATGGTTTATGATATCGGAATTTTCAGGTGCCTAACCATGGTTCCTCCTTTTCCCCCTTTTCCTTTCAAGAACACTTGTGTTGCTTAGAACTGCTTAAGCACACGGTTATTCTCACTGTCAGTTATTCGTCCATGCATCTGCTTCTCTTTTTCTCACTGAGCTTTAATAATTAGATGATAATCCTAGATTATACCTAACTTAAGAAAAAAAGAGTTCAACTGACCCTGCTACCACAATCAAGGAACTAGTGAAGTTTGAAGTTTTGGCTGATCCCATTAGGGGTCGCCACAGCGGATCATCCGTCTCTACATCTCCCTCTTTCACACCAACTAACTATATGTCTTCCCTCACCACATCAATAAACCTCCTCCTTGGCCTTCCTCTTTTCCTCCTTCCTGGTGGCTCCATCCTCAGCATTCTCCTACTGAAATACCCCATGTCCCTCCTCTGCACATGTCCAAACCATCTCAATCGCACCTCTCTCACATTGTCCCCAAAACATCCTACATGCGCAATCCCTCTAAAATTAAAGCATAGGATGGAAAAGTCATATGTCCCAATACTTTTGCCAAAATCTTTTATTTGACATGTTACAATGTAAAGCACAAAGAAATAAACTAATTTGAATAATTCTCCACGAGTCTTTTAAATGCTATATTAAAAAAAAAAAACATTCTAAAACGATAGTAAATTTTAACAATGCCTCAAAGCAATTAAAGCAGGCAGTCCAAACACGAGTCCGGGGAGTTGCGTTGTGTTAATGCACCTGCGTCAGTAAACACACAGCGCTGAGCTCAGCAAAATTGTAGTCAAACTCCGACGCCGGCATTAACCTACAATTAACTGGGCAGCCTTGAAAAAAAAGGTTAATGTAGTAATAAAGTCACCTGCTACGTTTCAATTCAGAATAGTGTAATATACAATGGTCAGTATTAATAGTGAATTCTGATTTGCTGGAAGGAAAGCGTCTGTTTAATCGGCGTTCTGAACGACCTTGTTAAGCTACATGGAAGAAGCTCAAGATGAGTTTGATTTAAAATGAAACTCAAAATAAAGTGTCACAAGGTGTTAACAGCGACAGTTTAGAAGAGTGTAGCACATTTCCATTCAGTCCCTTTCGCACTGCAAACATGAACAGTTTGAACTTGTCAGTGTATGGAAAATGACCATGGGGTCAGTGAGATGGCTTGGTGAGTGTTTCACAACTTTAACACACTTTGCGTCAGGTGGTTATTCACCTCAACGCCACACAATCAAACGGTGTATAAGTATATAATTTTCAAGCCATATTTGGTTCTTTCTTAAACTATTACCACAAAGTTGTAGCATGCAATCTCCCCTTCACTTGAACTAGGAGACCTGATCCTGAGCTACATAAACAGTTTCCACGGGTTGGACTGGAAGATCTTGAGTAATCTGCAATAGAACACCTTTTTTGGATGAATTTGAATGCTGACTGCACATATTATAGCAGCAAACGGGGACTAAACGTGAAATGGGATGTTCAAAAAGCACATATCAATCTTATGATTAGGTGTCAACAAACGTTTACACATAAAAGATCATTTAAGATCGACTTAAACACGCACTGTTACAGCACCGATGAAGTGCTGGTGTCTGAAACATCCGGAATGTTTGCAATCCTACATTGAACCATTGGTTCATCTGCATCATTAAAGCTTTCCCGGTGTATTTAAAGCATGTGATCGTGTCTCCCTTACACATGCTCACATGCATTTGTTTGTTTTTGCATGTGTGTGTGTGTGAGAGACAGAGAGATTTTAGATTGCCCATGTTTACACTGCCTAACTGCAGTCTGAACCAAGGTCATTTACAGATTTCCCACAATGCCCTACAGTTCAAAGAGCCTCATGTTCTGTGACATCCTATGTTATCTCATGTTTTTTTTTTTTTTTTCCCTCAGGCTTGACATTCAGTTTTTTGGACACCACACACACACACAGAGCTTAGACCTTGTCAAAGCAAACGGTGCAAATGCCATTCTGCATAACACAGCGGTTCTGTTATACACCTTATTTATTTATGTTTACTTACTCATTCATTTAGCTGTGGCAAAAACAC
Source organism: Silurus lanzhouensis (assembly GCA_039877035.1). Taxonomy (NCBI): domain Eukaryota; kingdom Metazoa; phylum Chordata; class Actinopteri; order Siluriformes; family Siluridae; genus Silurus; species Silurus lanzhouensis. The sequence goes on from JBCEWE010000487.1 coordinate 307,749, forward strand.
TCTTTTGATGACCAAACCTGACCACTGATCCTCACCACATTATGAACTATCACACCAGCTTCTTCCTGAGGCTGCCCGGTCCCACACACACACACACACACACACACACACACACACACACAAATAAATAAATAAATAAAAACTTGAATTGGATGTGACCTGAACCTTTTCTCAGCAGAGCCTCTAGCATTATTAGCGCAGGCATTGTGCTAAACCAGTCTGGCAAGAAAAGCCGTCTCACACACTTCACTGTGTTTCGGTTTCGGCAGCCGATTGTTCTGTGCTTTTTTTTTTTTGACAGGTTGGTTTGTTTCCTTGTATCAGCACGACACGTGATAGTCTTACGTTTTTAGACAGGTACTACTAGATAATACATGAATCACGAGTCCCAGAAAAAGCAAGAGGATGTGTGAGGAGAGACTATGAATGTTGAGTCACGGTGCTGTTTGGCCTGTGAGAACATGTATTTACAGATCTTATCACTGAGTGTTTTTAAAGCTCACTTCTTACTCTGTACGGGAAGAGTGGACTCATGTTTGTATCACAGTTTTGTGTAAAAAAAAAATAAATAAATAATAATAATAAAAAATAAAATTGTTAGCATGCATGTGGACACCCAGAGACACCCCAGGCAGTGTTTCGGTGAAGAACACACATTGGACATTTTTGCATTTAGCTTTATTTATTTTACGCAGACAAGACGTGAAGAACATCCTGAAATGTGTCTGGCGTGCATTGCGTATCGCACCATTGCGTATGTGTTATATGGACATAAGTATTGGGACGCCTGCTTTTTCCATCCGTTTGTGGTTCTTCCTTTAAATGTTACCACGAAGTTGAAAGCACACAATTGTACAGGATGTCTTTGGATATCCGGCTGGATGATCCCTGGCTTGTTGAGTGTTACACGATTTTGACGCATCGGGTGGTTATTCACCTCAGCGTTGTGCATTCGAATGGCGTATACGGGATTCCTGACTTTTTAATCCATATTTGGTTGTTACCAAAAAGCTAAAGGAAAACAATACTTATAGATTCAGGTGTCCAAAAACATTTGTCCATAAAGTGTACAAAAAGTGTTTAATCAGAATCAGGTTTATTAGCCAATTGTGTTGACACACACAAGGAATGTGGTTCTAAATGTTTGTGACTTAAACGTACAGATATAAATAACACTTTACATTCAGCTTAAACTATACAAGACAATACAAACTATATGAGACAATACAGATTAAATATGAACTCAAAGACAGTGTGAGAGTGCATAGTAGTGCAAATAGAAGTATTGGATAAACCATTCTCACAGGTCACAGTTTATTCAGGCTGATTCAGCACATCCCTACAGCACGGTGCCAGGAGACTCCGACGTACCGAAGTACAAGTCTTAGCTCTTTACACTCTGTCATGTTGACCTCACCAGAGAGTCTATTCACAAGGGCACACACATTTTGGCTTCTAGACCCTAGATTTGTTATATATGATATTGTTTTGTTGCATATTTTTGCGATATTAGTTTTGCTATTTATTTATTTAAAGCTATTTATTGTCAGTTTTATTTTGCAAATTGGGGTTTCTGGGACGTCGAGAATGTCATGACATAAGGGAACCTGTCAGCACAGGTGACATCACATTGACAAATCAAGTAGAAAGCTACATCATGTCAGACAGATTTTTTTTCGCACATTTTCATGCATTGACAAAAAAGAAGCACCTGTACGTGTTTATCCAGTATGTTCCTGCCAATATGACATGTAAACAGCTAACAATGCATTTTGTGCACAAGTTTCCTCATCTCCTACTGCACCATATAGCATACATCATACAGTTACCCCAATCTACTACACAATAGTTCCTATTTACCTAACTTAACCTTTCCATTTTCCACAATTACTTTTACCTATACAGTGTTGCATAGAGTAAATTGACAAATGTTTGTGGACACCAGACCATAAGATTGGTAGGTGCTCCTATTCCTCATTTCGTCCACATTGCTATTATAATAACCTCCACTCTTCTAGAAAGATGTTCCACTAGATGTTTCATTTGTGCTCATTCAAGCCACTCATCAGTGTTCATGATGAAGGCTTGGGATGCAGTCAGCATTTGCTGGAAAGGACACGTGTAACTGTAACTGTAACCCTACTATTTTTTAGTTTGCATTTCTGTCTATATTCTAAATCATTGGCTTTGCAATTGTGATAATGACAAAGTTGACCCAAACTTCACCCTAAAGCCTAAGGCTCTACCTGTAGGTACTTTGGACAGGGCAAATTGATGCCTTCTCTCTCTCTCTCTAGATGGCGCCCTAGTCAGATCTGTGCCAAGGACCGGACAGGTTTTAATGTACGTACGGTTCGTTTTTCCATAGCCAGTTTAATCATTGCCAAGAGGACTTTCCATTAACGTGTGCACAAAACAGCCACTTGGTCTTTTTTTTTTTGGATAACAGCAGGCAAAACCTGACACAGCCCAAAGCAGCGAATGCACTTAAATAAAACCCAAGGCAGAGCCTATATCATTTGTGTATATATATATATATATATATATATATATATATATATATATATATATATATATATATATATATATATATATATATACATACATCCACATTTGGAAACAATTTCCTTCTAGTGTACAGTAATCAAAACGACAATGGTGGTCAATGTGTCTCTTTAATTTTGCACTGGAATTACAAGCTATATAGCTAAGGGTCTTTTCACAAAATACACGTCTTCATAGCTTTTAATTGCTATTTCAAATCAGAAAAATACAGCATACAATACAGATAGCGAGCAAATGTTTAAACAGTAAGTAGTTCAAAGTAGATGTTCAAACTTAGGAAATTGTTCCCAAAGTATATTAAACAGGAGACAAGTGATTATCAAAGATGGCCGCCACACTAATATTGTTAATGTTACTACATTACTCTATATAGACAAAGGTTTAGGGACGTCTGACCTTCCAATCTATATGTGGTTCTTACCCAAACTTTTACCACAAAGTTTAAGGCAAACAGGGTGTCTTTGGATGTGGTTGCATTAATTTTGACCTTCACTTGAACTAGCAGACCCATGATGAGCTCTATGAAGATATGGTTTACATGGGTTGGGATCTTGAGTGGTCTGCTATAGAGCTCTGAACTCAACCCTACTGAACAACTTTGGGATGAACACACATACAGGACGCACATACCAATCTTATGGACACAAACGTTTGTCTACATAGTGTAGCTTTATGGCTCTAAGGCAAAAAAACGAAGCAAACCATGGACAAGTCATGAAAATATCCTGATGAAAAGCACTTATTATTTTTTTATTTATTTTGAGTAAAAAGAATGCGTATTTTGGATCATTCTCATCTTTGGACAGCATGCAGCCTTTCACACCAGGCTTAAGTATCCAGAGCATTTAGGCACATGGTTGCTTTTGGCCCTGACATTTGTTCCAGGTCTGCTCCCAAGCACCCGGTGCCAACTCTTATGAAAGCTCATGCGATCTCACCTTACATAAATGTATAAATATGCTCAGCTCTGCCATGTCAGGTCGCATCAGTTTCGAGAAAAAGCCTCTAGTGTCTTTACCTAATCAGCTCTGACACTAGCCTGTTCTATCTGTGAACATGCCAAAAAAAAAAAAAAGCAGCATTCTCTTTCATCTCAGTCCTCCTCTCAGTCGGGTGAAAAAAAAAAACTTGAGAGGCACCGATGAATTTTTTAGAGCTTAGCTCATATCCGCTTTAAAGGATTGATCTTGTTTCGTTAGTGTTTTCCTCCAGTAAGTGCTATTAGCCCTTGAGCCACGTCAGGAGAGCGCAAGTGGAAACGTCTGCTGTGTCAGAGTTAGTTCATGCAGTGATGTGGAAAAAAAATTAATGATACGGTAGAATCCCCAAGCCTGGATTTCTTCAAGTGGCATGTTTTGTGTTTGTGGAATAATCAAAACATTAAAGGGACGAGGGCTTAACAAAGCAAAATCAGTTTCATGCAGTGACCGTTTGACTGGTTCACTTTTTTCAAACAGCCTAGGTTTTAAATTACAGGATAGGGACAAAAGTATTTGAAAAACCTGACTTTTCCATCTTTATGTGGTTCCTCCTCCAAATGTTTACCACAGATATGTAGGTACTCAATTACGATGTCTTCGAATGAGGAAGCATGACATTTTCTCTTTACTTAAACTAGAAGACCCAAACCTGTTCCTGCATGACAATTCTGTGTGCAAAGCAAACCCCAAGAACATATGGTGTATATGGGTTGAATTAGATGATCTTGAATGGTCTGCTATGGAGCTCTGACCTTAACCCTGGAACACCTTTGGGATGAATTAGAACACGGACTTTATCCCAGACCTCCTCACCTCACTTACATCAGTACCTGACTTTACTAATGCCCTTGTAGCTGAATGAGCACAAATCTCCACAAACACACTCCAAAATCTTGTAAAACATCTTCCCAGAAGAGTGGATGCTATTATAACAACAAATAGGGACTAAATCTGGAATGGAATGTCCAAAAAGCCCATACTAATCATATGTTGGCTACAAACTACCTACGAATTTTAAAGACCGATGTTCTCTCTCAGCCTCTTGCATCGTGCTGTCACCCGGGAGACTGTAACCGTGGTGCTCTGCCTGGAGAGCCCTGCCACAGTAGCAAGACCTGAGGCTTGGTGCAGTCAGATGCAGTGATAAGGACGTAGCTTGATGGAACAGCGTTAATAAGGAAGCCTCTGGCAACTGACCAGTTTTTCCTTTGATTCATTAAAGGCTTTGCATGCTGCCTTATCCTCATAAATGTTCTGTAATGAAGCGTTTTGTTATGTCCATCATGTGCCTGTTTGAGGACTATAGGGGAGTATGTGAGATTGTCATATTAACATATGAGTGTCATTTGTCAAGTATTTACCATTTTCTGATTTTCTGGAAGTAGACGTGCGGACGTGCGCAGAGTAGAGAGAGAGAGGGAACATGGCTATCTTGTACCTGTCTCTAACAGGCTTAGCATGCTTGCCTCCTCCTTGCTCAGCCCTGTGGTTGTATATGCAGATTAGCTGTTATAATGGCACTCTAATCCCACTTAGCTATTTAAATATCCCCCTCAGGTTTTACACACACATACACAAACACATACACATAGACATACACAAACACGTATACAAACATGAACCCACACTTCTTGGTAATTGTGCAGCGTCCTCTCAGTTACCTCTAGGTGGCGTTGGCTCACGGTGACCTCTCCGCCACCCTCGACTCCTGCACACAGAGATACTGTGAAGGTGTGTCTTCTCATCAAAGAGACATGTCTGAATGGAGCGAGGGAGAAAATCAGCATTGTGCGCGAACAGGTTTTTTTTAAAGAGATCGTTACGCTGAAGTGCCTTCGTGTGTGAAAAAAGAGGGAGGGAGAGAACGAGAGAACGAGAAAGAGGGAATAAATATCAACAGGAGAGGAACTAATCAGTAATTCTTTACCCACAAAGTGGGAGGTGTGAAACGGCCAATTATGGTGTCTTCCCTGGAAGAGATGCAATCAGACGATGAGGAAACTGTGGAGGCTTGTTGTTTATTTATTTATTTTTTGTAAAGCACCAGAATAAAGGATTTCTCCTGAAACGCTTCAAAGGCAGATGATGTTACTGTAATGCCTTCTCCTTTCGCGTGGATTCTTGCAACAGAAACAGTGATGTTAGGAACTTTTCAGGGAAACTCAGTGGTTCAAATACCAGCAATTTCCAGCTGTTGGGCCCCTAAATAAGGCTCTCAATTTTCAACTGATCAGGAGTATAAATGAGATAATTGTATGTCGCTCTAAATAAGGGGCATTCTGGCAAAATGTACATAAAGATCAAGGATGCATACTGTTCTCCAAAATACACTGTGCTATTCCAGGTCTATACTGCTATAGAAAATATTCAGTGGTGCATGTTGCCATTACATCCTTACATTTCATTAACGCATGTTTTCAATGATCAGGAATGTCGTTTGAGCAATGATTATACGCAGCAGAAATTCCATTTAGGAAAGTATACAATGTGGCCACCTGACTTCTCCAGCCACAAATGATTCTTCTCCACACTGTTACCACAAAGATGGAGGCACTGAGGATGTCTTTCACCTAAACTAGGAGACCTAAACCTGTTGCAGCATGACGATGCCTCTGTGCACAAAGCCAGCTCCATGAACATATGATTTACATGGTTTGGAGTAGAAGATATCGAGTGTCGTGCTATAGAGACCTAATGATCATACACAATGATCTCCACAAACACGCTCCAAAATCTAGTGGAACATCTTTCCAGAAGAGTGGAGGTGATTATAACAGCAAATGAGGACTAAATGTGGAATCTGTTGATTAAATTACAATGCACATACGAATCTTATGGTCAGGTGACCACAAACTTTGGTCCATTTAGTGTACTAGACTGGCATACAGAGAATAGTCAGAAAAACAACGAGAAATCTGTAGTCTTTATTGTGCAATTTATGATGCGCTCCGTAATTGAAAACGCGGCGTTAGATCATCACTCAGCTCTATGACCGCCTTAGTAACACACTGTGAAAGTTATGCCATTAAAACGCTGAGAAGAAGAGAGAGGGATGATGGGAGAATGAAGCTGAGGAGGGGACATAAAGGACACATGGTAATATTAGTTTATGACACTGATTAATGCAGAAGTCACCCAAAAAATCCATTATGCACAGCTTCCTTCTTCATCGCTGCCTCTGCTGCTGTTTATAGCCACGGCGTATTATAGCATGGAAAAGCTTTCAGCTCAGGACAAATCACACACACACACACACACACACACACACACACACACACACACACACACACACACACACACACACACAGAGCTACTTCAGTCATCGCATCACATCACACAAAAAACTTCACCACAGTGTGTGTGTGCTTGTACTGTCTTTGTAATTGCTGCTTTGAGGCAGCATAGAGCAGTAACGTGTGCTGGGGATATTCCGAGACGTGTCGAGGGTGGATGCGAGCGTGTTTTTTTTTTTGTTCTGGGTGACAGAGAGAGAGACAGGGATGCTGGTCTGAGTCGGCACACATTATTTCCGCGAGAGGGTTTCGGAGTGTCAGGGAAAACACGGCAATTACGGCTCTAGAACGCATGAATGCTCTCTAATGAAGCCAAATGATTCCGAGTTAACAGGTAAACATGCACACACACACACCTCTGTAGGCTCATGACGCAGTGTAATTGGAGTAATGGCTTAGTAATCACAAGGTTGCCCGTTTTGAAGCTGTTTAGACCCTGGGCAAGACATCCGACACACACACACACACATACACACACACACACACATACACACACACACACAATTACATTGCAACCAATTCAACCCCACATAAACATTACATCCATTTTCTGTAAAAACAAGCCATTTAGGTTTTTTTTGTGATGCTTGAAAACATTATATACCATACTTTGAATGTGTTTCGGCATGTTTTTAGTTTCCCTTCGATGTTGTTGAGGAACAGAAAATGTTCATTTTGTGTCAGAATAGCGGAAACAAATGACAAACAGTGCGTCCAAATGAGTGTGAGTGTGTATTCAATGCATCAGTGCTCAGACTGTATCTAAATGAATGACAGGATGTGAGGCAGCTTTTACTGTAAATCACTACTGTGTCTGAGAGAGAAGGATGTTTACAGTGACCTTGTCGAGGATGAAAATCAGGGTCTGGATTCCTCCTGTGGCAAATGTCTCATGCCTTAATGTGAGCTGGCGGAAGCCACACTGTCACCTGGAGAGACACACGTACACAAACACACACAGGAGGAGACCGAGTCGCTGACACCGGTTCAATCCTCAGCCAGGAGAAATGCACGGTCCGTGTCTAGGTCTCGACTCACATTAGCTGTGTGCTTGCGTGATGCATGAGGTAGCGCACACACATTTACACACACATTATTTATATATACACACCACACTGCTTTTGTCAGAAAGACTGATAGGCCGAGTCAGATCATAATAGCACGTATATATTCAGAATGTTTCCTCCATTCAGTGGGAAATGGGAGTTCAGTGAGGGAGCGAAAGAGAGAGAGAGAGGGAACTTTGGATGGCTGCATCTGTTACACTAATGCCATGTGTCACACAGCAGATATGCAATATCATCTGGGGTGAAAAAAAAGAGTGCATTTGTTTCTTCTGAATATTTTCACTGCCAGTCACAGGCAGGCAATCATAGGCTTTCTCGCTTTCTTCTCTCCACTCTCTTTCACTCACACACATTCACACACTCTCTTTTTCTGAGTTCAATTTAAAAGCTGTCTTATTAGCACGACACAGGCACAAGTTCAGGTGACTGAGTGTGAGAATAATATAAAATATATGTGTGTGTGTGTGTGTGTGTTTGTGTGTGTGTGTGTGTGTGTGTGTGTGTATTAGGGCTGTCAGTCGATTCATATATTTTTATCGCGGTTAATCGCAACTTAATCGCACATTTTTATCTGTTCTAAATGTACTTTCAATGAATACTTTAATACTCTAAATAACATGGCCATCGAGAAATATAGATGCTTTATGCACATGTATGTTAGTAAAACCAGACTCAACATAGAGCATGAAGACAAAATATCCCTGTTAATGTTTTAATAATGTAATATTTTAAATGACGTAAATCATCAGGACACTAAACTAAACTTTTGCTATGTTTCCACACGGACGGATTTAATTGACGGATGTGTGCATCTTAGTGGATTTTGGTGCTTGATTTAAGACTTAGCGCAACAGTAAAACAAATGTTTAATGAATACAAATTATTTGGCATATTTTTTATTTAGTTTTTGTTGATATGTATGAATTAAAGAGAGGTTTAATTCCGCTCTTTTATATTTATTTATTTATTTATGTATTTATATTTTTTATGAAAAGGGCATTAATAAAATTTTAACAAATTTGCGTTAACGTGTTAATTTTGACAGCCCTTATACTGTATATGTATTAAGGGTGTAACGGTACACGAAATTCAAGGTTCAGTACGTACCTCAGGGTTTTTTTTAATCATGGTTCACGGTTAGGGGGAAGAAATGCAAAACATAAAGCTGCTTGTCGTTTTTTTTATTAATGCAGTTTATTAACATTTGTGATCATCAACATTTGAAACAGTTTACATTTTGAAAACCATTTGAAATAAAATGCCTGCTTGGTTAAATAATATATAAAATTATATTTTATAAAATGATTTAGAATAAATGCAATATTTTTTTTATGTTGACTAATCAATTAATTTAAAAAAATGGAAAAAATAAATTAAATAGTTTACTTTTGTTAGACCCCATTTGGGTAATATATGTGTATGTATGTGTGTGTGTGTGTGTGTGTGTGTGTGTTTGTGTTTGTTTTACAGTTAATATTTAATTTTCTAAAGCTATGCTCCACTTATCTCAGCATACTTTAAGAATGTTTTTTAATTATTTATTTCGAATGCAGTAACAGTAATAGTGTAATAGTGCAGTAACAAAAATCTTTTAATTCTAGAATGTGTACAAACAAACAAAACAATAAGGGGGGGGGGGGTTTGGAGGGAGACCATATATGTTTTTTTGTTGTCCCTCAATATAGTTATTGCTGCCTCACCTCACTGTTCCAGGTTTCTCTTGTTTAATCTTGAGTAAGGGACTAGAAAAATGTGTGTTTTCAATGTTTTTTTTCCAGCGTTTTCTGGTTTCCTCCCATGCTAGTACATGGACCAGTTGTTGTTCTTTATTGTTGTTGTTGTGGTTGGTATTATGAATAGGTTTGGGGTAATTGTAATAATTTGCATTATCTTTGCATTATCTCTGTTCCCTGTATGAGAGGTCATTGGTGGATATGAAAGAAAAAAAAAACAAAGCAACAATAATGAATGGGTGTGTGGAGTGGTGTGTTTTCTCGTTTGTATCGCTCGCTCTGTATCTTAGTTTATCTCTCTCTCTCTGTCTCTCTCCCTCCCTCGCTCTTTGTCTCTCTTGCTGTCTCTCTTTTGTTGTCTCTGCTCTCTCTTTTTCTATCCCTTTTGCTCTGTTGCTCTCTTTCCATATCTCTTGCGGTGTGTCTCGCTTTTTGTCATTTTCTGTGACTTTTTCTGACTCTCTTTGTTCGCCTTTCTTTCTCCGTCTGTCTCTCACTTTCGGTCGCTCTCATTAATTGTCTTTCTCCTGTTCTTTCTGTCTTTATCTTATATGTCTCTGTTTGTCTGACTCTTTTTGGATTTCTCTCTCTCTCTCTCTCTCTCTCTCTCTCTCTCATGTCCATTCTCACTCACACTAAAAGCATGCTTGTAATCTAACCCCATTAAGCCTCGATCTGGCAGACTGGTTCCACTACACACACATGCGCCATCACACACACACACACACACACACACACACACAGACGCACACACACACACACACACAGACAGTTTTGATGAAGTACCTCACGTGCAGTCGTATATATTTTTTTATTCGCTCTGTATGCCGGCGTGATTACAGCAGTGTAGTGCTGCACGTCTCGCTGTATGTAACAACACTCCAGTGCTGCTGCTCCTCATCAGTAATAAACACTCGGGTTAATCAGGCCTGTTAACTGAATTACAGCCTCTGCACTGGCTGCTCTGCATGCTGCCTTTCTCCTTCCACTTAGAAGAGCAAAGGCCGCACATATACACACACACACGCACGTGCGTCTTCACGCACGTGCACACTCATACACAAACTAAAAAGGTTGCTGTAAGTGCTGTAAAGTGGTTGGAGAATAATTCCAAACCCACACACACACCACACACTCTTGCCAGTTATGAAAAAACACAATATCAGTGGAGAATGTAATATTACACACAGAACAGGAAATAAGATATCTTTATTGGCAATTGGTGGGTGGCTTGTTTTTCTTGTTTTTTTTTTTGGCAGGTCTCTCACTCTCTCTCTTTCTCTCTTTCTTTTTCAAGTTCTTTGGAATTTATTCGAGCTGTTGAATGAAAATGAGGCGAGCAAACGCTAAAATGTCGCTCACAGGTACTGTAGCAGATGCGGGTAGATGAGTGTGGAGCCTTAATGACCTCTTCACTAGATGTAATTGTTAACACTCATTGTCAAATAAAATATAGTGGAGCAAAAGTATATAAATTCCCTCATAAATGGAGTTGAGTTGAGCATCTTTGATACTCAAAAACGAGTAGAACTAGAAAGATATAGAGATTGTATATCTCTGATCCTCAAACATCAGTAAAACTAGAAAGATATTAAGATTTTATATATCTGATACTCAAAAACGAGTAAAACTAGAAGGATATAGAGATTTTATATCTCTGATGCTCAAAAACAAGTTAAACTAGAAAGTAGCCAAAAATGACAACTACGGTAATAAAGTACTTTTACTCAAATACTTTACACCACTGGTAAAATACATATGTATTACCAAAGCAAGTACAAAGGGAAGAAAATTAGAAAATTTATTTTATTAAAAATAAATAAAATAAAAGCAATTAAAATACTAATAATTTATATAAAGCATGAAATATATACAGAATTTGGTGAAATTAAAAAGGGGAAAAAAAGAGCAAAACAGTAATAAGAGCAGTTCTGATATTCTCAGGAAACAGAGGGAAGGCAGGTCTCTCAGTGTTCCTAATATTATGGCGAACCAAGAGATATTGTATGTGTGGATGTAATCTGGTGTGTGTGGGTGGAATTTGGTAATAAAGTGTGTCAGATGAGGATGTATAGCTCTGTCTTAGGTGTGTTTTGGGAGCACAAACTTTCATCCTGTGGGAGAGAGAAATGGAGTCTTTCTCATTCTCATTCTCCCTCTCTTTCTCTCTAATTCTCAACCTCATTACACTCAGACGAAACATGTCAGCAGTTGAGTCAGCAGTTAGACCACTCTCTATTAGCAAACCTCAAAGGTTTGCGTCTCCGCTGACGCGCTCGACTTCCTTAATTTGAATGCGACTGGCGTGTGTCTAAGCTGCATAATGATTCCGAAGCCCAGCGCATGTTTACTTCCATCACAAAAAGTTTCAACAGGCTCCATCTGGCTTCGAATCTGGGTCACATGACTGGAACATGGTTGAATGGTTAAAGGAGGCAATCAGTTAGGAAGACAAATAAACTCAAAGACATATGAGAATATGTCATATATGAGAAGTTTCTTAAAATTATTTACAAAAATATATTTCAATATCTGGTATCAATTGTATTGTTGTAATATATATATATTAGTTGCAGTTATAATAACCTACTCTCTTCTGGGAAGATGTTCCACT